>CM033474.1:289586733-289713756 GCA_019447015.1 Hymenochirus boettgeri
CACAGTATATGGTATCTATATATATATATATGATAATCTACCCTTACATCCTACCTATCTGGTAACCAGCACAGTATATATATATCTATATATGATAAATCTACCTTACATCCTACCTATCTGTGAACCAGCACAGGATATGGTTACTATATATCATATATGATAAATCACCCTTACATCCTACTTATCTGGTAACCAGCACAGATTATGTATCTATATATCTATATATGATAAATCACCTTACATCCTACCTATCTGGTAACCAGACAGTATATGGTATCTATATATGATAAATCTACCCTTACATCCTACCTATCTGGTAACCAGTACAGTAATGATAAATCTACCTTACATCCTACCTATCTGGTAACCAGCACAGTATATGGTATCTATATATCTATATATGATAAATCATCCTTACATCCTACCTATCCGGTAACCAGCACAGTATATGGTTACTATATATCTATATATGATAAATCTACCCTTACATCCTACATATCTGGAACCAGAAAGATATGGTATCTATATATGATAAATTCACTTACATCCTACCTATCTGGTAACCAGCACAGTCTATGAATCTATATATTATATATATGATTAATCGCCTTACATCCTACCTATCTGGTAACAGCACAGTATATGATATCTATATATCTATATAGATAAATCTACCCTACATCCTACCTATCTGGTAACCAGAACCGTTATGGTATCTATATAGATAAATCTACCTTTACATCCCACTACATCCCATAACCAGACACAGTATATGATTTGATTGTTTTAGTTGCACTGCATAAGTCTACCCTTTCCTTTGTGTCTGTATGTTACCCTCCTAGTTAGATTGTAAGCTCTACGGGACAGAGACCTCCTTTCCTATTTTGGCAAGGCTCTAGTACTTATATTTATTTATATTATTATTATTTATGTACTGAACTATTTTATCTTTGTTCCCTTGAGCTTTTTTTATTTTGTTTTGCATATACTGTGCTGGTTACCAGATAGGTAGGATGTAAGGGTAGATTTATCATATATAGATATATAGATACCATATACTGTGCTGGTTACCAGATAGGTAGGATGTAAGGGTAGATTTATCATATATAGATATATAGATATCATATACTGTGCTGGTTACCAGATAGGTAGGATGTAAGGGTAGATTTAAACCTGCTAATTGAGATTTCTTGACGTAGAGAGGGTGGGAGCCACAAGAGAGAAAGGTTTTAGGCAAGAGTATTGTTCAATCAAGTGATGTAATGTTCAATGTATTTATATAACTGTCACGAACGCCAGTTCGCTGGGCACGTGATCTGACTAATTAATCGGTATTCGCTGCCACCACTTTAAGTTATGGCCTTAAAGACGCCCCAAAAACCCACTCTTAACTCTCTCTGACTATGCACACCCCTGTCCTGGCAGCTAAATGGTTAACACTACACCATTCACTCCAGCAACTAACTGGTTAATTAGCATCAGTCCTTCACAAGCAGTCACAGAGTTAATTAGCATTTACCCTGCACACTCCATTCAAACACATATAAACTTATCAGAGGCTAACTGAGTTCTTTTAGAGCATCAAAGACAAAACTTATTAAATTTTAGATTTAATATTCCAAAAGGTGGACAGTGCACATAATACAAAAATAAAATAAAATGGTGTTATAATAAAATGACATACACTAAGTACAACAGTTATAGAAAATAAAAAGGATAAAATATTCACAGACCCTACTCACTAGAAGTCCTGTATCCCGGGGTGGGATGAAACACTGGGTCCATACACACGTTCTTAGCATGTCCCCTCAGTATGAACAAAGTTGTAGGGGCTATAAGGATTTTTAAACTCCTTGTTGAACCACTCCCTCCTCATGAGGTGGGAGTGTCTAGCAATGTCCAGATTTACAACTAGCCAAAAGCATTCATTCCCCCTCAGTTAGGCAGACTCCATATAAATGTAGATATGTAGATGGTATTGGGATATTGACCACATATTCCTCTCCAGTATTAATTATCAATTCCTCCAATACCAAACATGACCGGTGTATAATCCATATTTCCCCAGATATTAATAACTTGCCTTGGAAAGGGAATAAGGGCTCCATGTTGGGTATCATATTGCAGGGCCTTCTGTTCCATTCATAAATATAATATTGGTTTCTATCTTACACATTCCAATACTGAAATACATTTATTTTGCATGTATGGTTGTCCTTAAGATGACCTCTTAGTCCCCACCAGACCCCTAGCTAAAGAGAATTCCAGATGCACGGTTCGGCTCCACATTGTCTAGAAAAGGAGACCTGGTTCCATACTTCACTAATCGTAATATAAACAATAGGACTGTTCCAGGGTGGAATGGTATTTTTATTGGTCCTAAGAACTAATACCAATAGTTAACCCATTCTTGCCAAGTCACTACACATTTTCCTGACAATAACGTTCAATGTAGTGATGGAATGTCCAATGTAGTGATTTAACATTCAATGTAGTGATGTAATGTTCAATGTAGTGATGTAATGTTTAATGTAGTGATGTAATGTTTAATGTAGTGATGTAATGTTCAATGTAGTGATGTAATGTTCAATGTAGTGATGTAATATTCAATGTAGTTTTGTAGTATGTTCAACGTACTAATGTAGAGTTGTAATGTTCAATGGAGTGATGTAATGTTCAATGTAGTGATGTATTGTTAAATGTAGTGATGTAACGTTCAATGTAGTGATGTAACGTTCAATGTAGTGATGTAACGTTCAATGTAGTGATGTAACGTTCAATGTAGTGATGTAACGTTCAATGTAGTCATGTAATGTTCAATGTGGTAATGTAATATGTTCAATGTAGTGTTGTAATGTTCAATGTAGTAATCCAGTATGTTCAACATACTAATGTAGTGTTGTAATGTTCAATGAAGTGATTTAATGTTCAATGGAGTGATGTAATGTTCAATGGAGTAATGTAATGTTCAATGGAGTGATTTAATGTTCAATGGAGTGATGTAATGTTCAATGGAGTGATGTAATGTTCAATGGAGTGATGTAATGTTCAATGTAGTGATGTAACGTTCAATGTAGTGATGTAATGTTCAATGTAGTGATGTAATGTTCAATGTAGTGATGTAACGTTCAATGTAGTGATGTAACGTTCAATGTAGTCATGTAATGTTCAATGTAGTCATGTAATGTTCAATGTAGTCATGTAATGTTCAATGTAGTAATGTAATATGTTCAATGTAGTGTTGTAATGTTCAATGTAGTAATCCAGTATGTTCAACATACTAATGTAGTGTTGTAATGTTCAATGGAGTGATGTAATGTTCAATGGAGTGATGTAATGTTCAATATAGTGATGTAATGTTCAATATAGTGATGTAATTTTTAATGTAGTGATGTAATTTTTAATGTTGTGATGTAATATGTTCAATGTAGTGTTGTAATGTTCAATGTAGTGATGTAATGTTTACTGTTCGTGGGAAATAAAAAACGATTTTCTAAATAAAAAAAAAATCTGCATTTTAAAACTAACGTTTCCCATTTACCATTATAGACTAATTACTGGGGTCTACAAATCCATAATAGATAATTATAGGGTAATAGACTATAATAGGATAGATTTTAAACTGCTAATTGAGGTTTCTTTGACGTAGAGAGTATGGATGGCCGGTTCGCGGCTCTGACCCGGATCCGCCGCGGATTATCCCGTGCGCGAACGGCGGATTTTCCGGCTTTTCCGCCTTCCGAACGTCCGTTCGCAAGTTTTTGTATTTTCGAAAATTTTCAAATACGAGTTTTCACGATTTCGCAAAATTTTCGAAAATACGTTAGTAAAAATGTATTTTCGCCAAATTTTCGAAAATACAAGGAGTTTCTCTTAATTCCATACATACGTATTTGAAAATTTGCGAAATTACGAGGAGTTACTTGTAAATTTCGAAAATACATGAAACTCTAATTTTGAAAATTCTCGGAACAATACGTGAACAACTTGTAATTTCAAAATTGCGAAAAATACGGGAATCTCGTTATTTTCAAGGGTATTTTTTTAATTTACGGGGTCACTCGCGGATTTTGAATTTTGTGAAAATTCGCGGATCCTCGAGGGACGGGATTTGTGAAGTCGGACATCTCTAGTAGAGAGAGGGGAGTAGAATTCCAGAGGATGGGATCCACAAGAGAGAAAGGTTTAAAGGGCATGTCCATCCCTTTCCCCAACTTTTAGCATATAGTAGGTCTCCCTTCCCCAGCCCCAAATGCCATATTAGTATGTCAAGAAACTCCCCCGATTTACTTACATTCTCTCTATCCTCCGCCGCACTGCCCGGCCTTCTGCTTGCATGGAACTGCAAGTTCAGAACGAAGTAAAGATCAGGGGAGTTTCTTGACCATAATAATATGGTCGTTGGGGCTGGGGGAGGAAGACCTACAGAACCCCAAAGGGGAATTACACTAGGGGAGGAGGGGGGAGGGAGACCAAGAGTGGGTGGGAGAGGGGGGGCTGCACTGGGCATAAGCAATTCTCCCTGAAGAGAGACAGGGAGGCCTGTAGGCCAGTTTTGGGGACTTTGAGGGGCATAGCAGGGCAAGCAATTTGGAGCGTGGATCTAAGGTAAGTGATTTTTATGCAATACACAGTGGGGCCAGTAGTGGGTTAGATTATAGTTTTGGGGGGGACATGCCCTTTTAGGCGAGAGATATGTTCAATCTTAGTGATGGAATGTCAATGAAGTAATGAAGTAGTTCAATGTACTGATGTAGTATTAATGTTCAAACTCTTGTTTTGTAATGTTCAATGTAGTGTTGTAATTCAATGTAGTGATGTAACATTCAATTGTAGTCATGAATGTAATGTAGTGATGTATGACATTCAATGTAGTCAGAATTTAATGTAGTGATGTAATATGTTCAATGTAGTGATGTAGTGTTGTAACCTTCAATGTAGGTGATATAAGTTTAATGTGTTGGATGTAATTTAAATGTAGTGATGTAATGTTCGTGGGAAATAAAATTATTCTCTAAATAAAAAAAAAATCTGCATTTTAACCAAAGTGTTCCATTTACTTTCTAGACTAATTATGTGGTCTACAAATCCATAATACAAACATTGTCTAAAGGTGTGGGGAAAAAACATAGTTTTGTATTATGAGGAAGAACCTAAAAGAAGAGAAATTGGTTTCCTTCTTTACAGGGAGGGAATATCCCCATAGGTAAAAAAGCTCATATTTTACCTAATTCTGAGGATATTATACCCCATACGTCCACCAGTCCAACCCTTATACCCCTACCAATAATGTCTGTATAACAGGGACATTCGTAACTTAGTATTGGAGGTTGTATCAAAGACATATGTCCATCTAGTCCACCCTATTACCCTACCCATAATGTCTGTCTAACAGTTACATAGTACATAGGATTGGAGTTGTATATAAAGACATACGTATCTGTCCAACTTTATACCCTTACCAATAACTGTCATATTATAACAGTTACATAGTAACATAGTAATTGGAGGTTATATAAAGGACATTACATCCATCTAGTCAACCTTTTACCCGTACCCATAATGTCTGTATAACAGTAAATAGTCAACATAGATTGGAGGTTGGATAAAGGAACCATACGTTCCATATAGTCCAACCTTCTAACCCTCCCAAAGTCGCTAACATTTACATAGTATTGGAGGTGTATAAAGACAGGCATCATCTAGTCAACATTTATACCCACCTAATGTCTGTATACACAGTTTACATAGTAGTAACATGTATTGGAGGTTGTATAAAAGGCACGTCCATCCGTCAGACCCTTTATAACCCATACCATAATGGTCTGTTATAACAGTTAATAGGAACAGTATTGGAGGTGGAAGAAAGACATACACCATTCTTAGTCCGAACTTTATGCCCAACCATTAATGTCTCTGTTAACAGTGCATTGTAAATAGTATTGGAGGTTGTATAAAGACAACGCATATAGTCCAACCTTTATACCCTACCATAATGTCTGTTAAACTAAATACTAACCTAGTTATTGGCGGTTGTATAAAGCCATCTGGCCCTTGTCACTTTATACCGTACCCATACTGTCTGATCTACAGTACATAATAAATAGTATTGGAGGTTGTATAAAGGACATATGTCCCATCTAGTCACAACCCTTTATACTCCCTACCCATAATTGTCTGTATAACAGGTTACATAGTCAAAATGTCATTGGAGGGTATATAAAGACATACGTCCATCTAGTTCCAACCATTAGTACCCTACCAGAATGTCTGTAAAACAGTTAATAGTAACTAGTATTTGGAGGTTGTATAAAGACATCAGTCACATCTAGTCCAAACTTCTACACTACCACATAAGGTCTGTATAAACAGTCATAGAAATAGTTTGGAGGATGTGTAATAAAGCATAAGTCCATAAGTCCAACCTGTAGTTACACTCACCATAATGTCTGTATAGAAGTACAAGAAGTAAATAGTATAAGAGGTTGTTAATAAAGAAATCCATCTGTCAACTTATACCCTACCATCTACTATCTATCTGTCTGTCTGCATCTATCTGTCTGTCGTCGATGCGATCATCTATCTATCTACCACCTACCTTCATCTATTTATCTCTCTATCTGTCTGTCCTTCGATTATCTTGTCTGTCTTTTCTGTCATCTATCTACCTACCTATCTATTTATCTCTGTCTCTGTCTCCTCGATCATCCATCTATCTTCTATCTATTACTATCTATCTGTCTGTCTGTCTGTCTTCTATCTATCAATTTATTTATCTATCGTGTCTATCTAATCTATCTATCTATCTATCTATCTTCATCTGTCTATCATCTATTATCTATCTGTCTGTCTATCTATCATCTATCTATCTGTCTTTCTGTCATCCATCTGTCTGTCTATCATCTATTTATCTATCTGTCTGTCTATCTATCTGTCTTTCTGTCATCTATCTTTCTATCATCTATTTATCTATCTATCTGTCTGTCTGTCTGTCTATCTATATGTTTGTCTATCATCTACCTATCTGTCTGTCTATCTATCATCTATCTGCTGTCTGTCTTTCTGTCATCTGTTTGTCTATCTATCTATCTAGTTGCGTCTGTCTGTCTGTCTATCTACTCTTTCTATATACTATCTGTTTGTCTATCACTATCTATCTATTTATCCATCTATCTGTCTGTCTGTCTGCCTGCCTGTCTGTCTATCATCTTCTATCTATCTGTGTATCTATCTGTCTGTTCTGTCATCTATCTGTCGGTCTATCTATCATCTATCTATCTACCTACCTATCTATCTATTTATCTATCTATCTGTCTGTTTATCGATTATTCTGTCTGTCTGTCTTTCTTTCTGTCCATGCTATCTACCTACCTATCTATTTATCCTATCGTCTGTCTGTCTATCGATCATCTATCTATCTTCGCTATCTATCTATCTATCTATCTGTCTGTCTATCTATCTTCTATCATTTATTTCTATCCGTCTATCTATCTTATCTATCTGTTTTATTCTAATTTCATCCCTGTCTGTCTGTTTTCTATCTATCTATCTGTCTATCATCTATTTTCTATCTGTCTGTCTATCTATCATCTATCTACTATTGTCTTCTTTCTGTCATCCACTGTCTATCTATCATCTATTTATCTATGTCTGTCTATCTATCATCTATCTATCTGTCTCTTCTGTCATCTATCTGTCTATCATCTATTTATCTATCTGTCTGTCTGTCTGTCTATCTATCTATATGTTTGTTTATCATCTACCTATCTGTCTGTCTATCTATCATCTTCTGTCTGTCTGTCTGTCTGTCATCTGTTTGTCATCTTCATCTATCTGTCTGTCTGTCTGTCTATCTATCTATCTATCTTCTATCTATCTATCTGTTTGTCTATCATCTATCATCTATTTATCCGTCTATCTGCCTGCCTGTCTGTCTATCATCATCTATCCATCTATCTATTTCATCTATCTGTCTGTCTGTCATCTATCTGTCTGTCTGTCTATCGATCATCTATCTATCACCTACCTACCTACCATCTATTTATCTACCTATCCGTCTATCTCTCTATCTATCATCTATCTATCATCTATCTATCTATCGTCTGTCTGTCTGTCATCTAATTTTCTCTGTCTGTCTGTCTATCTGTCTATCATCTTATTTATCTATCTGTCTGTCTATCTCATCTATCTATCTGTCTTTCTTCTTTCATCCATCTGTCATCTATCTATCTATCGTCTGTCTATCTGTCTGTCTATCTGTCTGTCATCTGTCTGTCTATCTCTGTCTGCTATCTGTCTGTCTATCTGTCTGTCTATCTGTCTTTCTATCTGTCTAGCATCTTATTATCTATCTGTCTGTCTGTCTATCTATCTACATTTATCATCTGTCTTTCTTTCTTTCATCCATCTGTCTATCTGTCATCGTCAATTTCTCTATCTGTCTGCCTATCATCTATCTATCTGTCTGTCTGCCTTTCTGTCATCCTGTTTGTCTATCTATCTATCTATCCATCTATCTGTCTATCTATCATCATCTATCTGTCTCGTTTCTTTCATCCATCACTCTATACTGTCTATCATCTATCATATCTATCTATCTATCTGTCTGGTTCTGTCTGTCTGTTTATCATCTATTTATCTCTGTCTGCTATCTATCTATCATCTATCTGTCTATCATCTATTTATCTATCTGTCTGTTCTATCTATCATTTATCTATCTGTCTTCATCCATTTGTCTATCTGTCAATCTCTATCTTCGGTCTGTCTGTCTTCGTCATCTGTGTCTATCTATATTATCTATCTATCCTCTATCTGTCTGTCTATCTATCATCTATTTATCTGTCTTTCTGTCATCTATCTGTCTATCTGTCTATCATCTATCTATCTGTCTATCTATCTATCTATCTTTTGTCTATCATCTATCTCTGTCTGTCTGTCTATCACTATCTACTATTTATCCTTCTGTCTGTCTGTCTGCCTGCCTGTCGTCATCAATCTATCTATCTATCTATTTATCCATCTGTCTGTCATCTATCTGTCTGTCTGTCTGTCTATCGATCATCTATCTATCTACCTACCTATCTATTTATCTATCTAATCTGTCTGTCTGTCTATCGATTGTCTGTCTGTCGTTTTGTCTATCGATTGTCGTGTCTGTCTGTCTATAATACCTACCACTATCAATCTATCTATATCGTCTGTCTATCTATTGTCGACTGTCTGTCTGTCTGTCTGTCTATCTGTCTATCTGCCGGACTTGGAATCCAACTCTACTGTCCACCCTGCCACCCTGAACTCCTGTCCAATCTGTGTGGACTCACCCTAATGATTTTGTGCCACCATAGGTTTAAAAGTTACCAAATAGAGGCCATATTTATTTATTTTAAGGAGACGTATCGCTGTTTAGTTAATACCGGGCCTTTACCTAGCATTGCCGCGGTCATAAACTACTAACGAAAAAGCATCAGTTTTGATTCATAGAGCATTGTTTAACATGAGGGCTTTAGTCCTCTAAAAGAGAAATTCCAATAAAGTGATGTTTAATAAAGTGAGACGTGTATTGTAGAGTTGCAATACTGACTAATTAAAGGAACATGTGTGGGTCAGAAAGTGAAATCAATCAATTAACAGATGAACAGATAATTTAGATAATGACTGATACCAACAATTACAAAGAGAGAACTCAATCAAAGGTAACAATATTTTAGCTTATCCATGAAAACAAAAGGGCCAGAATAATTTAGAGGAACAGGTCTAACAGACAACAATTCATCTTCCTGTCAGAAAGAACACTGAGTGACAGATCATCAGTCCATCCCTTGAGGGTAATGGTAATAAGGGTGGAAATCCAATATGCTTCTGTTTGCAAAAAGCACTTTCCCTATCTCCTTCTCCTCTAGGGGGTCTTAGAATGTTCAGCTCCCCTGAATCGAATAATAGCTGGAGCTGTCGAAACTCTTTAAACTGCATAACACAAGCAGTTGTTTGAAAAATAGATGTTTTAAAACTGTAAATTAGAAAATTGGTAAACAAATATAATACGGATTGAGACTTTATTTCAGTTTCTACATTGGATGGGCAATGTTGAGTTCGGCTTTTTATAACATGAAAGTTATCTTGTCTCTGTTTAATGTTCAATCTAGTGATATAATATTAAGTCTAGTAGTAATGTTCTTAGTATGTATGTTTATCTAGTGATGTGATGTTCAATGTAGTGATGTAATGCTCAATCTAGTGATGTGATGTTCAATGTAGTGATGTAACGTTCAATGTATTGATTTAATGTTTAATGTAGTGTATGTATGTATGTATGAATGTATGTTATATTTATAAAGCACCTCTTGGGGACAAAGCTCTGTACAAAAACAAAATACAAAAAATTCAGGGGAACAAATGTAAATAGTTCAGTACATAATATATAAAAATATAAATAAATATAAGTACTAGAGAGCCTTGCAAATAGGAGGAGGTCTCTGTCCCGTAAGCTTACAATCTAACTAGGAGGGTAACATACGACCCAAGGAAAGGGTAAGACTTATCAGTCAACTAAAACAATCAAATCATATCCTGTGCTGGTTAGCGGATAGTAGGGATGTAAGGAATGATCATATATAGATACCATATACTGTTTTTTCCAATAGGTAGGATGAAGGTAGATTTAATCATATTAGATATATGATACTATATACTGTGCTGGTTACAAGATAGGTAGGATGTAAGGGTAGATTTATCATAATATAGATATATAATACATTACTGTGCTGGTTACCGGATAGGTAGGGTGAAAGGTAGATTTATCATATATAGATATATAGATATCATATACTGTGCTGGTTACCAGAGAGTTAGGATTAAGGGTAGATTTATCATATATAGATATATAGATATCATATACTGTGCTGGTTACCAGATAGGTAGGATGTAGGGGTAGATTTATCATATATAGGTATCATATACTGTGCTGGTTACGCAGTAGGACAAATGTAAGGGTAGATTTATCATATATAGATATCATATACTGTTCTGGTTACGCGGATTGGTAGATGTAGGGTAGATTATCATAATATAGATATATAGTACCATATACTGTGCTGGTTACGGGATAGGTGGGATGTAAGGTAGATTTCATAATAGATATATAGATATCATATACTGTGCTGGTTACACTGTAGTTAGGATGTAAGGGTAGATTTATCATATATAGATATATAGATTCATATACTGTGCTGGTTACAAGATAGGTAGGATGTAAGGGTAGAATTTATCATATATAGATAAAGATACCAATACTGTCTGGTTAACCAGATAGGTAGGATGTAAGGGTAGATTTATCATATATAGATTATGATACCATATCTGTGCTGGTTACCAGATATGTAGGATGTAAGGGTATATTATCATAATATAGGTAATCATATACTGTGCTGGTTACCAGATAGGCAGGATGTAGGGTAGTATTTATCATATATAGATATATAAATACAATATACTGTTCTGGTTACCGGATAGGTAGAATGTAAGGGTGATTTATCATATATAGAATATAAGATACCATATACTGTGCTGGTACGGGATAGGTGGGATGTAAAGGTAGATTTTCATATATATATATATCAGATATCAATACTGTGCTGGTTACTGGATGGGATGTAAGGGTAGATTTATCATATATAGATTAGATACCATATACTGTGCTGGTTCGATAGGTAGGATTTAAGGGTAGATTTATCATATATGATAATAGAAACCATATACTGTTCTGGTTACCAATAGGTATTGAGTAAGGGTAGATTTATCATATATGATATTAAATATCATATACTGTGCTGGTTACCAGATAGGTAGGATGTAAGGTGTAGATTTATCATATATAGATATATAAGATACCATATAGCCTGTGCTGGTTACCAGATAGGTAGTTGAATGGTAGTGTAATCATATATAGATACCATATACTGTGCTGGTTACCAGATAGGTAGGATGTAAGGGTATATTTTATCATATATAGATATATAGATATCATATACTGTGCGGTTACCAGATAGGTAGGATGTAAGGGTAGATTTATCATAGATAATATAGATACCATATACTGTGCTGGTTACCGGATAGGTAGGATGTAAGGGTTAGATTATCATATATAGATATATAGATATCATATACTGTGCTGGTTACCGATAGTAGGATGTAAGGGTAGATTTATCATATATAATATATATATATCATTACTGTGCTGGTTACCAGATAGGTAGGATGTAAGGGTAGATTATCATATAGATATCATCATACTGTGCTGGTTACCGGATAGGTAGGATGTTAAGGGTAGATTTATCATTATATAGATATCATATACTGTGCTGGTTACCGGATAGGTAGTGTTAAGGTAGATTTCATCATATATAGATATCATATACGTGCTGGTTACCAGATAGGTAGGATGTAAGGGAGATTATCATATATAGATATCATATACTGTGCTTGTTACCGGATAGGTAGGATGTAAGGGTAGATTTATCATATATAGATAATAGATATCATATACTGTGCTGGTTACCGGATAGGTAGGATGTAAGGGTAGATTTATCATATATAGATATATAGATACCATATACTGTCTGGTTCCCAGATAGGTAGAGATGTAAGGGTAGATTATCATATATAGATATATAGATACTCATATAACTGTGCTGGTTACCAGATAGGTAGGATGTAAGGTAGATTTATCATATATAGATATATAGATACCATATACTGGTGCTGGTTACCAGTAGGTAGGATGTAAGGGTAGATTTACTATATAGTATATAGATCACCATATTGTGCTGGTTACCGGATAGGAAGGATGTAAGGGTTGATTTATCATATATAGATATATAGATATCAATACTGTGCTGTTACCGGATAGGTAGGATGTAAGGTAATTTATCATATATAGATATTAGATATCATATACTGTGCTGGTACCAGATAGGTAGGATGTAAGGGTAGATTTATCATATATAGATATCATATACTGTGCTGGTTACCGGATAGGTAGATGTAAGGTAGTTATCATATATAGATATCATATACTGTGCTGGTTCCGGGGAATAGGTAGGATGTAAGGTAGATTTATCATATATGATATCATATACTGTGCTGGTTACCAGAATTGTAGGATTTAAGGTGATTTATCATAATATAGATATCATATACTGTGCTGTTACCAGATAGGTATGGATGTAAGGTAGATTTATCATATATAGATATTATGATATCATATACTGTGCTGGTTACCGGATAGGTAGGATTGTAAGGGTAGATTTATCATATAGATATATAGATACCTATACTGTTCTGTTACCAGATAGGTAGGATGTAAGGGTAGATTACATATATAGATAATAGATACCATATACTTGTGCTGGTTACCAGATAGGTAGGATGTAAGGGTAGATTTATCCATATATTGATATATAGATATCATATACTGTGCTGGTTACCAGATAGGTAGGATTAGGGGTAGATTTACCTGCTAATTGAGATTTCTTGACGTAGTGGGTGGGAGCCACAAGAGAGAAAGGTTTAAGGCAAGAGTATTGTTTCAATCAAGTGATGTAATGTTCAATGTATTATATAACGTCACAACCCAGTTCGCTGGGCACTGATCTGACTAATAATCGGTATTTCGCATCCACCACTTTAAGTTACTGCGCCTTAAAACGCTCCAAAAACACTCTTACCTCTCACTGACTATGCACACCCCTGTCCTGGTAGCTAAATGGTTAACACTACACCATTCACAAGCACTACTGTTAATTAGCATCAGTCCTTCACAAGCAGTACGGTTAATTAGCATTTACCCTGCACACTCCATTCACACACATATAAACTTATCAAGGCTAACTGAGTTCTTTTAGAGCATCAAAGACAAAACTTATTAATTTAGATTTAATATTCCAAAAGGTGGACAGTGCAATTAATACAAAAGAAAATAAATGGTGTTATATAAATGACACACAATGGTACAACAGTTATAGAAATACAAAAGGATAAAAATATTCAGACCCTACTCACTAGAAGTCCTGTGTCCTGGGGCAGGATGAACCGGGTCCATACACACGTTTTTGCATGTCCCCAAGTATGAACAACATTATTTGTGGGCTACCGGCTTTTAACATTTGATGACCACTCCTACTCCTGTTTATTGCCTGGTGGGAGTGTCTAGGAATGTCCATTTACGACTAGCCAAGCATTCCATTCCCCCTCAGTTAGGCCCGATTCTATAAATGTAGATATGTTAGTTATTGGGATAGTGACGACACTATTCCTCCCCAGTATTAATTATCAATTCCTCCAATACCCAAACATGACCTGTGGTGAATCCATATTTCCCACCATATTAATAACTCGCCTTGGCAAGGGAAAAGGGCTCCATGTTGGTATCATATTGCATGGCCTTCTGTTCCATTCATAAATATAATATTGGTTTCTATCTTACACATTCCAATACCGAAATACATTTATTTTACTGTATGACTGTCCTTAAGATGACCTCTTAGTCCCCACCAGACCCCTAGCTGAAAGAATTCCAGATGCACGGTTCGCTCCACATTGTCTAAAAGGAGACCTGGTTCCATGCTTCACTAATCGTAATATAAACAACAGGCCTGTTCCAGGGTGGAATGTAGTTTTTATTTGGTCCTAAGAACCAATAAACCATCGTTAACCCATTCTGCCAGTCACTACACATTTTCCTGACATAACGTTTAATGTATGATGTTCATGAAGTGTGTAATCGTTCAATGAAGTGATGTACGTTCAACTGTTGCATGTACGTTTCATGTAGTCGCTGTACGTTCAATGTAGTCCATGTAACGTCAAATGTAGTCATTGTAAGCTCTAATGTAGTCATGACTATGTCCGTACTTTCAATAGTTAGTCAATGTATCTGTCATCATAGGTTCGAGTAAGTAACCATTCAATGTAGTACATGTAACAACGTTCAATGTATCATGTAACGTTCAGATTGTAGTCCCCAGTACGTCATGCTTAACGTCATGTAGTTCATGTACGTATTACAATGTAGTCATTACCGTTCAATGTAGTCGTGTAACGTTCAATTGTCATATAGATATTACTTCATGTAGTTATGAACGTTCTTAGTGCAGTAACTATGTAGTCATGTACGTTCAATGTAGTCATGTAACGTTCAATGTAGTCCATGTAACGTTCAATGTAGTCTGTAACGGAATTTCATGTAGTCATGTCAGTAACGTTCAATGTAATGTACGTCAGTCATAAGTTATGTAGTCAATGTATATGTTCAACGATACGGTACAACTGTATGTTGTATGCTCATGGAGTGATGTAATTTTCAAGGGGTGATGTAATGTTTCAATGGAGTGATGTAATGTTCATGATGAGTATGTTCACATGGACGTGATGTACTGTGCATGGAGTGATGTATTTCAATGGGAAAAAAAGGTTGATGTAATGTTCAATGGCGTGGATGTATGTTCAACATGGAGTGTGTAATGTTCATGAGTGATGTAATTTCAATGGAGTGAAGTAATGTTCATATAGTGATGTGTAATGTTCAATGTAGTGATTGTAATTTTTTACTGTAGTGATTACTTTTTCATGTGGTGATGGTAATAATATATCTGTCTGTCTATCTATCTATCTATCATCTATCTATCTATCTATCTGTCTGTCTATCTATCTATCTATCTATCTATCTTTCTAGCTATCAGCTATCTATCGTCGTTCTGGTCATCCATCTTCTTCTAAATCTCTATTTATTCTATCCTGTCTGTCTATCTATCATGTCTGTTCTGTCATCCATCGTCTATCAGTCTATTTAATCTATCTATCTATCTGTCTGTCTGTCTGTCTGTCTCTACTATCTATATATTATGTCTATCATCACCTATCTGTCTGTCTATCTATCATCTATCTGTCTGTCTGTCTTTCTGTCACTGTTGTCCTATCTCTATCTATCTATCTATGTCCTGTCTTGTCTGTCGTCCTATCTATCTTTCTATATATCTATCTGTTTGTCGATCATCTATCTATCTATTTATCCTCTATCTGTCTGTCTGTCTGTCTGCCTGCCTGTCTGTCTATCATCTATCTATCTATCTATCTGTGTATCTATCTGTCTGTCTGTCATCTATCTGTCTGTCTGTCTATCGATCATCTATCTATCTACCTACCTATCTATCTATTTATCTATCTATCTGTCTGTTTATCGATTATCTGTCTGTCTGTCTTTCTTTCTGTCATCTATCTACCTACCTATCTATTTATCTATCTGTCTGTCTGTCTATCGATCATCTATCTATCTATCTATCGCTATCTATCTATCTATCTATCTGTCTGTCTATCTATCTATCTATCATTTATTTATCTATCCGTCTATCTATCTATCTATCTATCTGTTTATCATCTATTTATCCCTGTATGTCTGTTTATCTATCTATCTGTCTATCATCTATTTATCTATCTGTCTGTCTATCTATCATCTATCTATCTATCTGTCTGTCTTTCTGTCATCCATCTGTCTATCTATCATCTATTTATCTATGTCTGTCTATCTATCATCTATCTATCTGTCTTTCTGTCATCTATCTGTCTATCATCTATTTATCTATCTGTCTGTCTATAGATACCATATACTGTGCTGGTTACCAGATAGGTAGGATGTAAGGGTAGATTTATCATATATAGATATCATATACTGTGCTGGTTACCGGATAGGTAGGATGTAAGGGTAGATTTATCATATATAGATATCATATACACAGTATCTGATCTATATATGAATAATTTCTACCCTTACATCCTACCTATCTGGTACCAGTCACAGTAATAATGATATCCAATACTTGATAAATCTACCCTTACAATCCTACCTATCCGGTAACCAGCACCAGTATTATATCTATATATGATAAATTCTACCTCTTCATCCTACCTATCGGTAACCAGCACATATATGATATCAATATGATAAATCTAACCCTTAATCATCCTACCTATTGTACAGCACAGTAATATGATATCTATATATCATATTGAATAAATCTACCCTACAGTCCTACCTATCCGGTAACCAGCCATCAGTATATGATAATCTATCTATCTATATATGAAAATCTAACCCTTACTCTTCCTATCCGGTAACCACACAGTATATGGATCTATATATCTATATATGATAAATCTACCCTACATCCTCCAACTATCTGGTAACCAGCACCGTTATGGTATCTATATATCTATATATGATAAACTACCCTTACATCCTACCTATCTGGTACCCAGCACAGTATATGGTATCTATATATCTATCTATGATACATCTACCTCTCATCCACTATCTGGTAACGAACAGTAATTGTTCTATATATCTATATATGATAAACTCCTTACATCCTACCTATCCGGTAACCAGCACAGTATATGATATCTATATATCTATATATGATAAATCTACCCTTACATCCTACCTATCCGGTAACCACAGAACAGTATATGATATCATATATGATAAATCTACCCTTACATCCTATCCTATCTGGTAACCAGCACAGTATATGATATCTATATATGATAAATCTACCCTTACATCCTACCTATCCGGTAACCAGCACAGTATATGATATCTATATATGAATAAATCTACCCTTACATCCTACCTATCCGGTAACCAGCACAGTATATGATATCTATAATACTGATAAATCTACCCTTACCTCCTACCTATCTGGTACCACACAAGAGATGATATCTATATATCTATATATGTAAATCTACCCTACATCCTACCTATCCGGTACCAGCACAGTATATGATATCTATAATATATATGATAACTCTACCCTTACATCCTACCTATCCGGTAACCAGGCACAGTATATGGTATCTATATCTATATATGATAAATCTACCCTTACATCCTACCTATCTGGTAACCACACAAGTATATGATATCTATATATCTAATAATATGATATAAATCTACCCTTGCATCCTACCTATCTGTAACCAGCACAGTTATATGGATCTATATATGATAAATCTACCCTTACATCCTACCTTATCTGGTAACCAGCACAGTATATGGTACTTATATATCTATATATATAAAATCTACCCTTACATCCTACCTATCTGGTAACCAGCACATTATATGATATTATATATCTATATATGACAAATCTACCCTTACATCCTACCTTATCTGGTAACACATAACAGTATATGGTATCCTATATATCTATATATGATAATCTAACCCTTACATCCTACCTATCTGGGTAACCAGCACAGCTATATTGTATCTATATATCTATATATGAAAATCTACCTTACATCCTACCTATCCAGTAACCAGCACAGATATGATATCTATATATCTATTATGATAAATCTACCTTTAATCCCACCTATCCCTACAGCACATTATATGGGTATCTTCTATCTATATATGATAAATCTACCTTTACCATCCTACCTATCCGTAACCAGACAGTAATATGGTTATCTATATATCTATATATGATAACATCTACCTTACATCCGGCCTATCTGGTACCAGCCAGCACAGTATATATACCTATATATGATAAATCTACCCTTACATCCTACCTATCTGGTAAACCAGCACATGTATATGGTATCTATATATCTATATATGATAAATCTACCCTTACATCCTACCTATCTGTAACCAGAACAGTATATGGTATCTTATCTAATAGTGATAATCTACCCTTACTTCCCTACCTATCTTGTAACCAGCACAGTATATGATATCTATATATCTATATATGATAATCTCCCTTACATCCTAACTATCCGGTAACCAGCACAGTAATATGATATCTATATATCTATATATGATAAATCTACCTTACATCCCACCTATCCCGTAACCACACAGTATATGGTAACTATATTCTATATATGAATAAATCTACCCTTACATCCTCACCTATCCGGTAACCAGAACAGTAGTGATATCTATATATTATAAATCTACCCTACAATCCTGCCTATCGGTAACCAGCACAGTATATGATACTATATATGATAAATCTACCCTTACATCCTACCTATCTGGTAACCAGCACAGTATATGGATATCTATATATCTATATATGATAAATCTACCCTTACATCCTACCTATCTGGTAACCCAGCAACAGTATATGTATCTATAATCTATATGATAAATCTACCCTTTCACCTACCTATCCGGTAACCAGCACAGTATATTGAATATCTATATATCTATATTATAAATCTACCCTTACATCCTACCTCATCTGTAACCAGCACAGTATATAGTATCTATATATCTAATATGATAAATCTACCCTTACTCCTACCTATCTGGTAACCAGAACATATGGTATCTATATATGATAAATCTACCTTTACATCCCACCTATCCCATAACCAGCACAGTATATGATTTGATTGTTTTAGTTGCACTGCATAAGTCTACCCTTTCCTTTGTGTCTGTATGTTACCCTCCTAGTTAGATTGTAAGCTCTACGGGACAGAGACCTCCTTTCCTATTTTGGCAAGGCTCTAGTACTTATATTTATTTATATTATTTATATATTTATGTACTGAACTATTTATCTATTTGTTCCCCTTGAATTTTTTGTATTTTGTTTTTGTACAGAGCTTTGTCCCCAAGAGGTGCTTTATAAATATAACATACATTCATACATACATACATACACTACATTAAACTTAATCATACATTGAACGTTTACCATCACTACATTGAACTTACATCACTAGATTGGGCATTACATCACTACATTGAACATCACATCACTAGATTAAACATTACATCACTACATTGAACATTACATCACTAGACTGATATTATATCACTAGATTGAACTAAACAGAGACAAGATAACTTTTCAATGTTATAAAAAGACGACTCAACATCTGCCACATCCAATGTAGACTGTAAATAAGTCTCAATCCGTATTATTTTGTATTACCAATTTTACTAATTTACAGTTAAAACTCTATTTTTTCAAACAACTTCTTTGTTTATGCATTTAAAAGAGTTTCGACAGCTCCAGCTATTATTCGATTCAGGGGAGCTGAACATTCTAAGACCCCCTAGAGGAGAAGGAGATAGGGAAAGTGCTTTTTGCAAACAGAAGCATATTGAGTTTCCACCCTTATTACCATTACCCTCAGGATGTGACTGGACTGATCTGTCACTCAGTGTTCTTTCTGACAGGAAATTAATTGTTGTCTGTTCTAGACCTGTTCCTCTAAATTATTCTGGCCCCTTTTGTTTTCATGGATAAGCTAAAATATTGTTACCTTTGATTGAGTTCTCACTGGTTACCAGATAGGTAGGATGTAAGGGTAGATTTATCATATATAGATATATAGATATCATATACTGTGCTGGTTACCGGATAGGTAGGATGTAAGGGTAGATTTATCATATATAGATATATAGATACCATATACTGTTCTGGTTACCAGATAGGTAGGATGTAAGGGTAGATTTATCATATATAGATATATAGATACCATATACTGTGCTGGTTACCAGATAGGTAGGATGTAAGGGTAGATTTATCATATATTGATATATAGATATCATATACTGTGCTGGTTACCAGATAGGTAGGATGTAAGGGTAGATTTAAACCTGCTAATTGAGATTTCTTGACGTAGAGTGGGTGGGAGCCACAAGAGAGAAAGGTTTAAGGCAAGAGTATTGTTCAATCAAGTGATGTAATGTTCAATGTATTTATATAACTGTCACGAACGCCAGTTCGCTGGGCACGTGATCTGACTAATTAATCGGTATTCGCTGCCACCACTTTAAGTTACGGCCTTAAAGACGCTCCAAAAACACTCTTGACTCTCACTGACTATGCACACCCCTGTCCTGGTAGCTAAATGGTTAACACTACACCATTCACAGCAACTAACTGGTTAATTAGCATCAGTCCTTCACAAGCAGTCACAGAGTTAATTAGCATTTACCCTGCACACTCCATTCAAACACATATAAACTTATCAGAGGCTAACTGAGTTCTTTTAGAGCATCAAAGACAAAACTTATTAAATTTTAGATTTAATATTCCAAAAGGTGGACAGTGCATATAATACAAAAAGAAAATAAAATGGTGTTATAATAAAATGACACACAATAGGTACAACAGTTATAGAAAATAAAAAGGATAAAAATATTCAGACCCTACTCACTAGAAGTCCTGTGTCCTGGGGCAGGATGAAACACTGGGTCCATACACACGTTTTTAGCATGTCCCCAAGTATGAACAACATTATTTGGGCTACCAGGCTTTTTAAACTATTTGATGAACCACTCCTACTCCTGGTTATTGCATGAGGTGGGAGTGTCTAGGAATGTCCAGATTTACGACTAGCCAAAAGCATTCATTCCCCCTCAGTTAGGCCGATTCCATATAAATGTAGATATGTACATTGTATTGGGATATTGACCACATATTCCTCCCCAGTATTAATTATCAATTCCTCCAATACCAAACATGACCTGTGTGTAATCCATATTTCCCACAATATTAATAACTCGCCTTGGCAAGGGAATAAGGGCTCCATGTTGGGTATCATATTGCAGGGCCTTCTGTTCCATTCATAAATATAATATTGGTTTCTATCTTACACATTCCAATACCGAAATACATTTATTTTACATGTATGACTGTCCTTAAGATGACCTCTTAGTCCCCACCAGACCCCTAGCTGAAGAGAATTCCAGATGCACGGTTCGGCTCCACATTGTCTAGAAAAGGAGACCTGGTTCCATGCTTCACTAATCGTAATATAAACAACAGGACTGTTCCAGGGTGGAATGGTATTTTTATTGGTCCTAAGAACCAATACCAATAGTTAACCCATTCTTGCCAAGTCACTACACATTTTCCTGACAATAACGTTTAATGTAGTGATGGAATGTTCAATGAAGTGATGTAACGTTCAATGAAGTGATGTAACGTTCAATGTAGTCATGTAACGTTCAATGTAGTCATGTAACGTTCAATGTAGTCATGTAACGTTCAATGTAGTCATGTAACGTTCAATGTAGTCATGAACGTCAATGTAGTCATGTAACATTCAATGTAGTCAGGTAACGTCAAGTAGATGTAACGTTCAATGTAGTGTCATGTAACGTTCAATGTAGCTAATGAACGTCAATGTAGTCATGTAACGTTCAAGTAGTCATGTAACGTCAATTAGGTACTTCAATGTGAGTATTAACGTTCAGTAGTGTAATTAATGTAGTCATGTAACGTTCAATGTAGTCATGTAACGTTCAATGTAGTCATGTAACGTTCAATGTAGTCATGTAACGTTCAATGTAGTCATGTAACGTTCAATGTAGTCATGTAACGTTCAATGTAGTCATGTAACGTTCAATGTAGTCATGTAATATGTTCAATGTAGTATGTTCAACATACTAATGTAGTGTTGTAATGCTCAATGGAGTGATGTAATGTTCAATGGAGTGATGTAATGTTCAATGGAGTGATGTATGTTCAATGGAGTGATGTTAATGTTCAAGGAGTGATGTAAGGTTCCAATGGAGTGATAATGGTTCAATGTTTTAGAGTGATGTAAGGTTCAATGGAGTGAGTAATGTTCAATCGGAGTGATGTAATGTTCAATGGATGAATGTAATGTTCAATGAGTGATGTAATGTTCAATAGTGATGTAAGGTCAAGTAGTGGATGTAATTTAATGTAGGTGATGTAATTGTGTAATGTTGTGAGTAATATGTTCAATGTAGGTTGTAATGTTCCAATGTAGTGATGTAATGTTTACGTTCGTGGGAAATAAAAACGATTTCTAAAAAAAAAAAAAAATAAACACAAAATCGGACATTTTAACTATACGGTTCCCATTACATTATAGACTAATTACTGGGGTCTACAAATCCATAATAGCTAAATTATAGGGTAATAGACTATACTAGGATAGATTTAAAACCACAATTGAGGTTTCTGTGACGTAGAGAAGGGGGGAGTAGAATGCCAGAGGATGGATCCACAAGGCGAGAGTTACAGGGATGTCCATCCCTTTCCCCAACTTTAGCAATAGTAGGTCTCACTCTCCCCAGCCCCAAATGCAATATATGTATGCAAGAAACTCCCCGATATTTACTTACCTTTCTACTTATCTCCGCCGCACTGCACCGGCCCCTTCTGCATTGATGGGAACTGCAAGTTCAGAACGAGTAAAGATCAGGGGAGTTTCTTTACATAATAATATGGCGGTTGGGGCTGGGGGAAGCAAGACCTACAGAACCCCAAAGGGGAATACAACTAGGGGGAGGGAGACCCAAGGTGGGTGGAGAGAGAGGGGGGGGGCAGCACTGGGCATAAGCAATTCTCTCCCTGAAGAGAGACAGGAGGCCTCCTGATAGGCCCGTTTTGGGGATTTGAGGGGATAGCAGGGCAGCAATTTGGAGCGTGGATCGAAGGTAAGTATTTATGCAATACACAGTGGGGCCAGTAGTGGGTTATGATTATAGTTTTGGGGGTGGAATGCCCCTTTAAGGCGAGAGTATTGTTAATCTGGATGGTATGTTCAATGAAGTAATGAAGTAGTGTCAAGTACTGAGTGTATAGTTAACTAGTATGTAATGTTCAATAGTTTATGTTCTGTAAGTGATTTTTCTTGTAACATGTAGTGATGTTCAGTAGTCAGTTGTTCAATGTAGTGATGTAACATTCAATGTAGTCATGTAATGTTAATGTAGTGGTGGAGTAATGTTTAAGTGTGATGTACTTTCAATGTAGGTGGATGTAATTTTCACTGTAGTGATGTAATCTTCAATGTCGTTGTGGTAGTAATGTTCACTTCACGTACTCATGTCAGTTGTAACTGTTCAATGGAGTGATGTAATGGTTCAATTGTAGTGAGGTATTTTGTAATGTAGTGATGACTTTCAATGTTATGATGTAACGTTCAATGTATTGATGTAACGTTCATTATGAATTTAACGTTCAATGTAGTTATGTAACGTTCAATTTAGTCATGTAATGTTCAATTTGTAATTTAATATGTTGCAATGGTTAGTTTTTTAATGTCAAATGTATTAATCACAGTTTTCAATACTAATGTATGTTTTAATGTTCAGTGACGTGATTTAATGTTCAATGGCGTGATGTTAAATGTCAAGGCGTAATGTAATGTTCAACACTGGAGTGATTTAATGGTTCAATGGAGTGGATGTAATGTTCCATAGGAGTGATGTAATGTTCAATTTAGTGATGTACCTTCAATGTAGTGGATGTACGTTCAATGGTAGTGATGTAATGTTCATGTAGTGATGTAATGTTCAATGGATGATTTCCGTTTCAATTAGTGATGGTAACTTCCATGTGAGTCCATGTATTCAATTAGTCATTTAATGTTCAATGTATTTCATGTAATGTTCAATGTAGTATGTCTATTTCAATGTAGTGTTGTAATGTTCAATGTATTAATCCAGTTAGTTCAACATCTAATTGTATGTTGTAATGTTCAATGGAGTGATGTAATGTTCACTGGAGTGATGTACTGTCATATAGTGGATGTCTTTTCAATATAGTAGATGTACATTTGTAATGTAGTGCATGTCCTTTTAATGTAGTGATGTTATGTTCAATGTAGGTGGTTGTCATGTTCCGTGTGTGATGTAATGTTACTGTTCGTGGGAAATAAAAACCGTTTTTCTAAATAAAAAAAAATCTGCATTTTAACAAACTTTTCCCCTTTACCATTATAGACTAATTCCTGTGTGACCAATCCAAATTAGATAATTATAAGGTAATAGACTTAATAGGATAATTAAACCTGCTACTATGAGGTTTCTTGACGTAGAGAGTATGGATGGCCGGTTCGCTGATTCTTAACCCGGATCCGACGCTGATTTAGCCCGTTCGCGAACGGCGGATTTTTCCGGATTTTCCGCCTTCCGAAATTCCGTTCGCATGTTTTTTGTATTTTTTCGAAAATTTTCGAATTAACGAGTTTTCACGTCTGGTCGCAAATTTTTCGAAACTGACAGTAAACATGTTATTTTCCGCTAATTTTCGAACATACAAGGATTTCTGCTTAATTCCATACACGTATTTTCGAAAATTTGCGAAATTACGATGATTACGTGTAATTTCGAAAATATGAAACTCGTTAAATTTTGGACAATTCTCGAAAATACGTGAAAACTTTAATTTCAAAAATTATGCGAAATACGGAAATCCGTTATTTCAAATGGATTGTTTCATTTTTACGGGTCCCTCGCGATTTTCGAATTTTTTTTCGAAAATTCGCGGATCCTCGAGGCGGACCCCGTATTTTTTGTTGAAGTTTTCGGACACTCTCTAGTATAGAGAGTGAGTAGTAATTCCAGAGGATGGGATCACAAGAGAGAAAGGGGGGCATGTCCATCCCTTTCCCACACACTTTTTAGCAATATAGTAGGTCTCTCGCCCTTCCCCATCCCCCAAATGGCCATATAGTGTAGGTCCAAAAACTCCTCCCCCGATCTTTACTTACATTCTCGTTATCCTCGCCTCACTGGCCCGGGCCTTCTGCTTGCATGGATGCAAGTTCATAACTAAGTAAAGATCAGGGGAGTTTCTGACATAATAATATGGCCGTTTGGGCTGGGGGAGGCAGAGACCTACAGAACCCCAAAGGGAAATTAAACTAGGGGGAGGGACACCAAGGTGGGTGGAGAGGAGGGGTGCTTGCACTGGGCATAACAAAATTCTCCTGAAAGCAGACAGGAGTGCTCCTGTAGGCCATTTTTGGGGACTTGTGTCGGGCATAGCAGGGCATCATTTGGAGCTGGTATTTAAGGAAGATTTTTTGCAATACAACAGTGGGGAGTTAGTTTGGGTTAGATTATAGTTTTTGGGGGTGGACATGCCCTTTAAGGCGAGAGTATTGTTCAATCTCTTGATGTAATGTGCAATGAAGTAATGAAGTATTTCAATGTCCTGATGTAGTATTAAAATGTTCAACTCTTGTCCGTAATGTTCATGTAATGTTGTAATGTTCAATTAGTTGATGTCACATTCAATGTAGTCATGTATGTTTACTTGGTGATGTAACATTCACTGTGTCTGTAATAGTTTAATGTTTGATGTAATATGTTTCAATGTAGTGATGTCGAGTTGTGTGTCACCTTCATGGAGTGAATATAATGTTTCATGTTGTGATGTATTTAATGTAAGTGATTGTAATTGTTCGTGGGAAAATAACAAATTACTTCTCTACAATAAAAAAAAATCGCATTTTAACCAAATGTTTTCCGCATTTACCCTTTAGAGACTAATTACGGTGGTCTACCAGCCATAATACAAATTGTACAGTGTTTTGAAACTCTAGTTGTGTATTATAGGAGAAACCTAAAAGAAAAATTGGCTTCTTACAGAATATATCCATCCCCCATAGGTAAAAAAGCTAATCTTTTACCTAATTCTTCTGTGCGGTGCATATTGATAACCCCCATAATAGGTCCCTCCAGTCCAACCTTTAATAACCACTAACCATAATGTCGTGATAATAGACATTTAAGGCATAGTACATTCGTAAAATATGGATGGGGTTTGGAAAAGTTGGTACATAAACAGACACAGGGTCGTGTCCAGGGTAAAGGGGGGGAAGACTCGGTGCCCACGCGGTATAGGCGCGCATAACCCGACTAAAGGTGACTCGTAGTGCTGCAACAGTTCCATTAGTTATACACGGTGGAGACCTAGGATTGGATGTTGGATAAATCAAATACGATCCTAATACATAAGTAAGTCAAGTTCCATACACTATTATAACACAATAATCAAGGAACCGGCATACCTACATATTATATATAATAAAATAGAAAACTTCACTTATGACTATCTAACGTAATACCAGCAGTCAACCCCATAATGTAAGACCTACAGAACCCCAAAGGGGAATTACACTAGGGGGAGGGAGACCAAGGTGGGTGGGAGAGGGAGGGGGGCTGCACTGGGCATAAGCAAATTCTCCCTGAAGAGAGACAGGAGGCTCCTGTTGGCCAGTTTTGGGGACTTTGGAGGGGCATAGCAGGGCAGCAATTTGGAGCTGGGATCTAAGGTAAGTATTTTTATGCAATACACAGTGGGGCCAGTAGTGGGTTAGATTATAGTTTTGGGGGTGGACATGCCCTTTAAGGCGAGAGTATTGTTCAATCTAGTGATGTAATGTTCAATGAAGTAATGAAGTATGTTCAATGTACTGATGTAGTATTGTAATGTTCAAACTAGTGATGTAATGTTCAATGTAGTGTTGTAATGTTCAATGTAGTGATGTAACATTCAATGTAGTGGGACTCCACAGCACAATCTCTCTCAGGCGACCTGTGGATTTCTGCTCCTCCATGGACCGAGTCTCCTGAGTTTCCCCTGCTCAGGTGCAATCCAGGGATTGGCACTGGAACACCTCGAGGTATCGCTGTCTTCTCTCCCCCACTTCTCCAGGTTTACCTCAGAGGGTCCTTGTGTAGCAGGTAAGTGTCCATCCTCAGTATTTCCAGCACTGTGCACCGCAGGGTTAATTCTGTCAGCATTCAACATCCCACAATATACAAACTTGGAGATTGTTTGTTTCTTTGTTTCCTTTTTTCCTTTCCTTTCCACTTGGTCCATCAGACAGTTCGTCCATAGAGAACACCAGATGTTGTTCCTTTATTGGGGACTCCAGCATCACAATCTCTCTCAGGAGACCTGTGGTATTCTGCTCCTCCAGGGACCAGTCGTCTGATGTTTCTCCCTGCTCAGGTGCAATCTCAGGGGAATTGGACACTGGAACCACCTCAGGTAGGCCTTGCTTCTCCCCCTGCTCAGGTTGGACCTCAGAGGACACAGAGGCCTGGGACTCCACAGGTAAGTGTTCCTCGCTGACACACTCACCACCATGTGAAACACTCTCCTTCCCTCTTTCTTTCTCTGCAAGGAACCGGTCTCTTACTGCGAAGGCCTCATGCAGTCTGGGTAAATTGCATATACACCTGTACTTTATAATATAAAGTGCCCTGGATTATAAGGGGAGCAACATGTGGAATATATCCTTATAAAAATCACTCAACTACGTAGTTGAGTGATTTTTATAAGAATATATCCCACTGTTGCTTCCCATTCATTGCCATCCTCCTTCCACACCTTCCCTGTCAAATCCAGCAAATAAAAAAACCACAGAATAACAACCAGACCTTTTACTGTGCAGAAATCCTTCTGAGTCCTCCATGAAATGTATCTCTCACCTCCGGTAACCTTTTAAAATCCTGTCAGCCATGATTCACTTCTGCCTTGTTCAGTCCATGCAAGTGAGGTTAAACAGAGCGGCTGTTCCAGCTACTGACAACTTCACGGGAGTCAGTACCGGAAGTCTAGCTGGAAGACCCACTCTGTTTAACCTCACTTGCACGGACTGATCGAGGCTGAAGTTGAATCATGGCTGACAGATTTAAGGTTACCGGGTGAGAGATACATTTCACATGGAGGACTCAGAAGGATTTTCTACACAGTAAAGGTTTGTGTGTTTTATCAATATTTTTTCTTCCAGGTTTTGACAGGAAAGTGCCGGGAAGTGGAGGAGAAATTCCAGAAAAAAGACTGTTAACGTTAAAGTCTGGTATCTATTCCTTTCTATTTATTCTTTCCCTATTGTATTGCGGGCTGACAGGGAATATAGTCCACAAAATATGAAAAAATCCTCTGCACTCGTCACCAAGGTGGGTGCTCACTCCTCAAAACAATCCAACCCTTAATGGATAAATCATACGAGAATAACGAAGAAGCAGGGTGGCACTCCAAACCGTAACTTTATTAACTATAGACCAAACAACATCTCACACACGTTTCGGGGGATACGTGCCCCCTTCCTCAGGTGATGTTCAACCAACCATGTTACACATCTAAATAGGCGAACCAGGTTCGCCTATTTGATGTGTACCACTGTTGTTGAACATCACCTGAGGAAGGGGCACGTATCCCCCGAACGTTGTGAGATGTTTGTTTGTCTATAGTTAATAAAGTTACGTTTGGAGTGCCACCCTTGCTTCTTCGTTATTCTCTGACAGGGAATATACCTTGTTTAATTACTTAGTGAAAGGATAACAGCTGGTTAGGGATTATAAAGAGACTAGCCTTCAAATTACATTTTCTAAACTTATAATTTATAAGAAATAATACGCCCCATTACAGTGTGATATAAGGTTTATAAAGTCACTCAGAGTTCCCTGTCCTGTATAAAAGCACTCGACCTTCGGTCTCGTGCTTCTATATGGTCAGGGAACTCCTCAGTGACTTTATATCCTTCATATCACACTGTAAGGGGCGCATTATCCCTTATATATTCCATTCCAACCTCCCTCCCATATGCCATTGTGGTCAGGTTCTTTCCACATTGCAAGAAAGCCGTCAAAACTCTTCCAGAAAGTGTCATGTTTCTGGCCTCTATCAAAACTCACAATAAATTCCTCAGGATTGGGCCAGAATAATACAAAGATGTCGGCAGCATTGAACCCAGCCCGAAATAGCTGATAACAACATTGTCCCTCCCTGGCGCAGGACCCTCCCCCGCCCACTTCAAATTGACCACATTCCTCCTGATGGTACATAGTTAGGTACATATGGACGGTGCATAGGAACAAGTATTGGATTTATCATGCCATTCCTGCATAAGAAACTGAAGGCTGGATAAGAGTGGGTAAAACAGGAACAGATGTACCATGTTACCGAGGCAGGGTTACCAGCAGGGACAGGTTACCAGCAGGGACAGGGTTACCACCAGGACAGGATTACCAGTAGGGACAGGGTTACCAGCAGGGACAGACCTACCAACACAGACAGATTACCCATAGGGACAGGGTTACCACCAGGACAGGATTACCAAGTAGGGGACAGGGTACAACCCGAACAGGGTTACCAACCAGGACAGGATTACCAGTAGGGACAGGTTACCAGCAGGGACAGACCTACCACCGGCACAGGTTACCAACCAGGACGGATTACCCATAGGGACAGTGTTACCAACCTGGACAGGATTACCCAGTAGGGACAGGTACCAGCAGAGACAGACCTACCACCGGCACAGGGTTACCAACCAGGACAGGATTACCCTAGGACAGGTTACCACCAGGACAGGATTATCCATAGGGACAGTGTTACCAACCTGGACAGGATTACCAGTAGGGACGGGTTACCAGCAGGGACATACCTACCAACCGGAACAGGGTTACCAACCAGGACAGATTACCCATAGGGACGTGGTTACCAACCAGGACAGGATTACCAGTAGGGACAGGGCTACCAAGAGCGAGGGTCAGATACAGGTTACCAGATGATACCAGTGTTACTTCTCAGACCAATGATACATGGTTTCCAGCATGACAGGGTCACCACATACAGGGTTACCAGATGATACAGTGTTAACGCAGCAGATACAAGGGTTATAGCAGCAGCAGATACAGGGTTAACCACTATTACTGGGGGGTATGGGATGGGTATGGGAACAGACACAGAGCCATCAGAGACCAGGTGTTCGAACTTACCCCCACAATTGGTGGACCTTCCCTCTTTGGCAATAGGTTTCAGTAAATTTAGATCTTACAGTTACGTCTTTCACAGGGTCTATTACCACAGATTTTTTGAATGGCGTACAGGGAATGATGTCATCATTGCTCGCCGTACACCTGAAGAAGCATGGTGCAGCCTCCTGAACCACATCACTGGAACTGACCTCGGCGGCCATCTTGGATTCACTCTCAGCACTGGGAAATGGTGAACAGGTGTTTTTCCCTGGATAGTGGAAGCCTGCAGTCCGGGACCCAATACGGCTACCTACCCCGCTCAGGATTGTCTCAGGTATTACCTCCTTTCCTTGTGTAGCAGGTAAAGTGTCCATCCTCAGTATTTCCAGCAACTGTGCACCGCAGGGTTAATTCTGTCAGCATTCACATCCCACATATACAACTTGGAGATTGTTTTTGTTCTTTGTTTCCTTTTTCCTTTCCTTTCCACTTGGTCCATCAACAGTTCGTCATAGAGAACACCAGATGTTGTTCCTTTATTTGGGGACTCCAGCATCACACAATCTCTCTCAGGAGACCTGTGGTATTCTGCTCTCCAGGACCAGTCGTCTGATGTTTTCTCCCTGCTCAGTGCAATCTCAGGGAATTGGACACTGGAAACCACCTCAGGTAGGCCTTGCCTTCTCTCCCCTGCTCAGGTTGGACCTCAGAGGACACAGAGGCCTGGGACTCCACAGGTAAGTGTTCCTCGCTGACACACTCACCACCATGTGAAACACTCTCCTTCCCTCTATGTAGTGTTGTAATGTTCAATGTAGTGATGTAACATTCAATGTAGTGATGTAACATTCAATGTAGTCATGTAATGTTCAATGTAGTGATGTAACATTCAATGTAGTCATGTAATGTTTAATGTAGTGGTGTAATATGTTCAATGTAGTGATGTAGTGTTGTAACCTTCAATGTAGTGATATAATGTTTAATGTTGTGATGTAATGTTAAATGTAGTGATGTAATTGTTCGTGGGAAATAAAAATTAATTCTCTAAATAAAAAAAAATCTGCATTTTAACCAAAGGTTTCCCATTTACCTTTATAGACTAATTACTGTGGTCTACAAATCCATAATACAAATTGTAAAGTGTTGTGGGAAAACATAGTATTGTATTATAGGAGAACCTAAAAGAAAATTGGCTTCTTACAGAATATATCCCCCAATAGGTAAAAAAGCTAATATTTTACCTAATTTTGAGGCATATTTATAACCCCCATACGTCCATCCAGTCCAACCTTTATACCCTACCCATAATGTCTGTATAACAGTTACATAGTAACTTAGTATTGGGGGTTGTATAAAGACATATCCGTTGTTGTTTTGAGAGAGATCTACCAGTAATCTCAAATATTATATAGTATCCATGTACCAACAGAACTACAGAATATGTATAATACCAGTAATTCTCAATATTATCTAGTATCCCCGACCAACCGCAGGGAACTACAGTATATGTATTAATCCCAGTAATCACTCAAGATTATATAGTAATCGGTACCAACCAGACACTACAGTATTGTAGTAATACCAGTAATCCTCCACATTATATTCGTATCTTGTTCCCAACCAGAACTACAGTATATGTATTAATACCAGTAGTAAGCTAAATATTATATCGTATCCCTGTACCCAAACAGAACTACAGTATATGTATTAAGACAGAAAAACAAAATATTATATAGTATCCCTGTACCAACCAGAACTACGTATATGATATTAATATCAGTAATCTCAATAATCTATATAGTATCCCGTTACCAACCAGAACACAGTATATGTATAAACCAGTAATCCTCAAATTATATAGTATCCTGTACCAACCTAGAACTACAGTATATTATTATCCAGTATCCTCAATACTAATAGTCCGTACGAACCCAAACAAAGTATATGTATTAATACCGTAATCTCCAATATCTATAGTATCCCTGTATACCAACCAGAACTTTAAAGTAATGTATTAATACCAGTAAACAATCAATATTATAGAGTATCCGGTACCAAACCAGAACTTACAGTATATGTCTTAATACCAGAATTCTCACTATTATATAGTTCCCGGTACCAACCAGAAACTACAGTATATATATTAATAACCAGTAATTCTCAAGATTGATTATAGATCCCTGTTACAACCATAACTACAGTATATGTTATTAAACCCGTATAACTCAATTATATAGTATCCCCGTACCAACAAGCAACTAAAGTATATGATAATACAGTAATTCTAATATTATATAGATCCTCGTACCAACCAGGAACTACAGTATAGGTATTAATACCCCATAAGTTCAATATGTATATAGTATCCCTGTACCAACCAGAAAATGAAGTATATGTATTAATACTAGTAATTCTCAATAGTATATAGTATCCCTGTAGCAACCAGAGCTTACAGTAAGTTTATTACCATGTATTCTCAATATTATATCTATTCTGTTACCCAAAAAAAAAAAAACCCAGGAGAACTATAGTACAGTACAGTAATGCATTCATATCAGTAATTCTACCCCAAATATATAGTATCCTGTTACCAACCCAGGAACTACAGTATATGGATTATACCAGTAATTCAATGAACCTTGCCATCACCACATATGGCGATGACAGTTCCACAGTTCACCGTTCTTCACTTGTAAAGAAACCTTTTCCTACCCTGAGGATCATGAAATTATTGCTTCTAATCTTAACGGATGTCCACATGTCCTCTGAAATGACATAGCTTCAATTTATGCTTCACTTTGCTAATTCGTTCTTTGTAATTGGAGAGAGACTATGTTAAGTACTGTTTGCCCTTAGTTTACATCAACATTAACAGCACTTGGGAAATAAAAACACCATCATATCACTATGTTCCTTCCATCATTATAGGGGAATGTTTACCAACTCTGAGACCCTATGGAAAAGTAGAAAACGGGCATTATCCACCCTGCCCAAATTATTTCCAAAAGATTACACAGACTTGGGTACCCTGGCAACATTGATTGAACCTACGCTGCCTCGGCAATTGATTTTAACTTCTTTACATAAAGTGAGGAAATGTTGAGTTGAATTCCCACAAATGATGCAGAGTCTTATCAGATGGGAGGTAGAAACATTTATTTATGCCATGGACCTCTTTGTTCTAGAGGTGGGGCCTCAAAGAAGAAAAATATGGTGATAAGACCTAAACGTGTTTCCACAGACATTGAATGAAAGCCATTGAATGTGATCAAACTATAATGCAAAGTAGCCGTTAGGAAGAAGTGAGATAATATCTACTATCCAGAAAATGTAAACTAGCATTTTCCAAGGGAAATATTAATACACATTTCTAAGTTACAAGCCTGCATTGTTCCATTCTTTTTTTTTTGTTGTTAATTGCATGATGAAGCTCAAAGGAAATATTATAGTTAAGGCAATTTGTATTAATGGCTCGGGTAATGACAAAAATGACAATATAGTTGATGTAAATACGGTTCGTGAAGTGAAATTTAAATATAAACTCTGATCGTGATAAATGAATCTTATGAACTTTTAAGAAAACAGGGCTAATAGTTTAGGTATCGATAATCCGTTTCAGTACCACTGACCTTAATACCTGTAGCTGTCCACTCCAACACATGGGGGATTAGCCAATACCAAACAGGTGAGGAACACGGGAAGCTGATTTAAATTACTGAATGATTTACATGTATTAAAGACCAGTTTGTGCCAGATTCCCACCATGTTGTGTAAGACGCACTGGGAGAGTAACGTGGGGTTCAGGTTTACTTTGGCTATTAGTAAGTATTGAGGCTGGACAAAGTAAACAAGGAAAACCAAACTGGTACCCAAGAGGCCTTCCAAGGGTGAGAATATGGAATTGTATGTCAAGTGTCAGAAACCCAGATTTTTTATGGACCATAGCAGTTTCAAAAATGGAGACAACTTGAGGAAATGTTTTTGCCATTGTATGTTTGAAATTTCAGCCCAAGACAGGTTTATTCATAAAAATCACCAAGGGACCTTTTTTGTAGTAAATGAATATACTAAGACAACAAAACGATGTACTGGTATGCCTTGTAAGTCGGACGTTTTACCCGAGGATGAAATTGAAAAATAACTGCGGCAGTGACCTGATGAAATGTACAGTATTACTCTATATTTGTTTAAGGTGAAAACTAATCGATGAAGCTTGGGCCACTGTATGCAAAAGAAGAGATTGCAATTCCTTGAGCTAAGACAGAGGTTTTTTAAGGGTTGCGTTGCTTTTTAAAGGCATGTTCACCCCTCAAGTTAATGTTTTATGTAGGTAAATCAAACCCCCCGAACTTAAAACTACAATAGTTATAAAGATGACAAATGTAGGGCTAAACCTGTAAGCAGCAAAACATGATTTTTTACCCTTTAAGGGGGGTCCTTTAAAGGAATGTTTTCACTCTTAAAAAAAAAAAACTGGTTCAATTGTCAGTTACCTTCCCCCAACCCCATCTGATATATTAGCACTTTATTACCTGTATTACTAACCAGATAGTTAAAGATAATTATTACCCCCTTCTGGCCAGAGTAATCTGGCCCTCACCCTAGCAATTATAACCAATGATTGACTGATGTTTACCTGCTTGCTCCTTGCACAGCTTTAAAACTCTTAGAGGCAGAGGAGAAGGCCAGATGACCATTGCCAGAAAGTAACAGAACGTGAGTCTAGGCCCTGGTTACACTTGGTATTTTTCATTATTCTGTGTGTAACTATCCCTCTTTACTATGTATAACTCAGGATCTATACGGTATTGTATAAAGTAACCCTAAGACTGCATTCAGTAGTAGGTGACCATACATTAAATAATTACACCCCCCATACAGATACATGCTGGTAAAACCTCCATTAAAACCCTTTCCAAAGGCTGTGAAGGAAAAGTATTTAAAAGAGATATAAAACCTGCCTTAACCAACTTCAAAAACAATTTAATGCCAGTCAAAAATTCATTATGGCAGTTGACAGCTTCATAGAGTCCATTAGAAGTATTAGGGGAAAAGCATTGAGTAGGTCGTTTTTATACTAGAATGGGGGGTGTCCTCTTTACCACTTATGCCAAAAAAGAACAGGGCTTATCGAGCTTTCCGGATATTAATAGACCATCCCGAGATCCCAAACCTTTCACTCTTCCATAGTCTACACCTGGCTTTCTGGCAACTGTGTTCAGCACAATGTACACGTACAGGGCTAGAAAAACACGGGGTAATAGAGAGGACGTCAAAACTTACAAACACAAGTGGTGTCACAGGAGAAAGAAATGACTTCACTCAGCATGTCAGGTACTCAATAAGCCACTGGCCAATCCCACAACTGCCCCCTCCTGTTTTCTCCGGGAACGCTTCTCCTATCTTTAATCGCATTAAAAAATCAGCTTTATCTTAATCCTGTTTTCCAGGTATTTTAATAATATAGCTTAGGATCGTTAGAAAATGAAAGACAGAAGCTGCAAGGATTTGCAAGATGCAAGATTATGTCTGTCATTTTCAAGAGCTTAAGAGTGGACTCACATTCTGATTGTTTCGATGTAAAGCAAGGAAGGATCAATAATTAGTTCTAGGGTTCGTTCAATAAAAGTTCTGATCGTTTAAAATGGTGCGAATTTTCCCCAACCATCAATCTTATTGTAACTTGAAAAGCTAAACATGATTGGTGGGGGCAAAATTGCCACCATTTTAACGATTAAGAACTTTTATGAATAACCCTGATAGTATATACGTATTAGCAGGGGTGGGCCATTCAATTTCACAGGGGGCCGGACGAGAAACTTGAATTGCGTGTGAAGGCCGGACTCCGGCCTAAAAGGTTTTACTCAATTCTCCTTCTTAAAAAGAAAGAAAAATGCATTTTATAAAAGATTAATTAATGTCAATGATTCGTTGGATTGTTTTTTGTATTATTAGTTGAAATTTTACTTGGGGGTGTAATATTTTAGATCCATTTCCATCAAACTAAATTAATCAAATTGATCAGAGACATTTAAAAAAAATAAACTTAAAGGGCCATGTCCACAACCTTCTAAAAAAATTTTTGGGGTATAGTATGTCTCCCCCATCTTACACCATTTGCTCTCCCTCCCCTACTGGGTAACCCTTTTGAGGTTTCTAGAGTAGTCCCCTCCCCCACCCAACAGATATAATAGTTTTTACAGACCCCCCCCCCCCCCCCCCGATCGTTACTTATCCTTACATCTCTCCTCCGCGTATGTCCCGGCCCTCTGCTTGGCAAGAAAAACCTGCAGCCGGGGCCGGACCCGAGCAGCATCGTGATTGCTGAGAGGCAAGCCAATAAATACGCGGCTGCTGCAGTGGAGAACAACGGGGGAGAGAGGGTAGGTAAGTAATGGATCGGGGAGAGTTCTTTCTGGTTTAAAAAAACTATTATAGCGGTTGGGCTGAGGGAAAGCAATGGGAAGAGCAAATCCTACGAACCCCAACGGGTTACACACAAGGGGGTAGGGAGAGCAAAATGGGTGGGAGAGGGAGGGGCGGCAGTACGCATGTCAAAGTTCTCCCCAGAGGAAGAGAGACAGGAGGCAGATCCTGTACGATATAGGTCCTAGACTCTGCGATCTCTGCTGGACAGTTTTTGGGACTTTGGGAGGGACATACAGGAGGAAAAAGAGCACCATTCGGAGCTGGGATGTAAGGTGTAAGGATTTTATACACTACAAAGTGGGGTCAGTGTGGGGGGGTTATAGTTTTGGGGGTGGACATGCCCTTTAATAAAAATAAATCAATATTAGCATGAAAACAAGATTTTGGGTACTGGTCTAGTAGTATTGAGGGGCAGTCAAGGGGCAGCCCAAAGGACCGCAATGTGGCCCCAGGCCCTTTACTTTGCCCAGGTCTGTATATTTTTGGATTTTTAAAGCATAGGGAGAACAACTCGGGACTGCAGCTCGTTTTCTCCCTGCGATGGCCAACTTTTTTCCTATACAGATAGACGACCACGGGGAGGAAATTTTGGGACTCATTTCTGAATGATCATGATGATTCATTTGGCAGCCTTAGGAGTAGAGATGGGACTGGGTCTTACCGATCAGCTAACTGTTTGGATTTTTGCAAGTACATTCGGTACAATCCGGTAACCTCTCAAAAATGAACACGTGCTTTGGAAAACCTCAAAAATACGACCAGAAACGGAAAGTAGTCCACTCGTTATGTTTCAAGGGTTTATCAAAAATAGGCCCATACTGTGGTAACCAAGAACTCTTGAAGTAATTCCGTTTCAATAAATTTGGGATCTTGGATATTTGAAAGATAAACTGAAAACAGAATTCAAACGTAGAGTTTAGAACATCTCTATTCGTCGCACCCGGTAACAAGAAAGGGGAATATCACACCAATGGACTATACCATGGTTACAACCAATGGACTATACCATTTGTATCACCCAATGGACTCTATACCAGGGATCACCAATGGATAGACATGGTATTCACCCAAGGACTATACCATGGTATTCACCAAGGGGGACATACAAGTGGTATCCACCCACTCTCCAACTAGATTAAAACAGGCCCCCCACAAACATATCATGATTAATATTTAGGAGGGATTGTATCTAATCGCGTGGGTTACAATTTATAAGAATACTTATATATACTAACATTGAATGAAATATTTAGTGTATGTTGACTCATTTGGCACGACTTAGGATTAAATGTTCAAAATACAAAAGTAGTATTCTGCGCACCTGCGCATATGAAACCAAGTTCACTGGCAAGCTGGAAAATTGGATCGAGAACAATCTATTCTTTTTGCCGATGGCCACGTTAATATTTTCAGCTTTCTTGTTCCAGACTTTATTGTTCCATTTAAAATCGTTCTAACGTGTTCTGCCAAACTAATGTTAATTGCAGAGCAAGGTGTTATTCGAGAGTGTTGTATGGAAGTCACTAGGTCTCTAATCTCTTTGGCATTTAAGGAATGATCAGATGGTTCCAACTTGTTCAACTCAGAGTTCTTTCTCTCTCCCCTAAAAATATCCAACAGTGGCTGCTTGGAGTTCTGTCTCTAATATGGATGAGTGCTTCAGTGAAATCAGGCACATTGAAGTCCCAAAAGCAGTAAGTATTGTTTCAAAATCCCTTCCGCCATTATCTTGGAATTTCAAAAGGCTGGCAGGTATTATCTTCTCCAAGTGAACCGGGGGTGGGAAATTATATTTTTCACCTGTTAGAGATCTGCTGTATCAGAACTAGAATCCCTACAAGTACATGCTAAAAAAAAACAGAACAATTTCTAATCCGAAAGAGACAAACAGACATTTATAAGGTTGAGTATCCAATTGAACTAATAGTAAAAAAGGAATGGGCTCTTATGCACAACCTATAAGCGTTATAATTTTATATAGGTGTGTATCTGCTGGTGATATTCAGACCACCAAGCCAATGGTCATAGTTCAAATAGCCAAAAAAAGTTCAGATGCACACCAGTCTTGTATAAAAACTATTTTGTTTTGTTTTTTTATTCAAACACAAACATACGTGACGTTCGGAGTCCGGTGACTCCTTCTTCAGATTGTGCTTACAACTGGCAAAAAAGTGCAAAGTGCTCAATATATAGACAAAATATGCTAATATCACATTTGGAGTGTGACCTCTAGTCTAGGAACATTACACTTCTTCTGCGGAAATACTACAACACTAATTATGATCCTATAAAGCTTACTGGATGTTATAGTCATTTCGTTCTAAAAAACGGTGTTGGTAACATTCAATACTTAAAGGCATGTTCACGACTTAAAAAACAAAAAACTTGGGGAGGACTGGCATTTATCTGCCCGCTTATATTTACCGATGATTATAGGAATTATAAACAGTATTTAATGAAAGTCTATCCTTTATGGCAAGGATGCGCTCCTTACTCTGCTCAATGAGCTTTTAAAGCTGAGCATGTTGCAGTGGAGCAAGCAGTCATGATGTGATGACCGTAATCACTGGCCTGATTGCACTGCATGGAGGGAGGAGCCAGCTGACTCTGCCAGAATGGGAAGGAACAAATTATCCTTAAATATGCGGTTCGTATGCAGGGAATAAAGTTGCAAAAAAATTTAAATTGCCACTTTTTGCGTTAAGGTGGACATGCCCTTTAAGGCAATTTTAACTTAGAAGTATAGTGTGGCTTTTTGTAACATTGTGAAACACGATGTAAAGTGAAATTACCAATTTGACCCCTCTTCTTCCTTTCCTTCGGATACGGCAATTTTGAACCAACCATGGAGGATCTTTGTTGAGCCAAACAAGCTAAAACAACAAATGTACTTTAATTTACTTGCTCCGCCAATGGTATCGGTCCTCCAGGGCAATGTATATCTGATATTATTAAGTAAATTTAATAATCGTACAGGACGTTTCCCTATGATGGGGCAACCACTTAAATAAAACCTCAAATTAAATAGGGATCATCATTCCCTGTTACCTACAACACAACTAATGAAGACAAAAGACCTACCAAGGCAATAGAATTTTCATTGTAACCAGGGTAAAATAACATATATTATGGTACGCCTAAAAGGGAGACCCGGCGATTGGAATGGCTGGACTGTGAACGGTGTCATAATGTTATGTTATTATGCAGTGGCCTCTCTTTTCTGTATCTATAGAATCTCCCGGGCTTATGTATAAGTGTTTAAAACAGCCCACGGAGAAATCTGACTGCCGGAAAGATTGATTGGGCGGTTCCCAAAGGCTGATGAAGAAAGCTGTGTTCCGTTTGCTAGAGTCTGGTGCTTGAGATGTACATGAGGAAGTATGACATTCTTTTGTATTGAGCGAAGGGTGTGTGACGTTGCTTATGGACACAGTGAGATTTTGATTTTCTCTCTTCGGTTTCCAGCTCTCCACACTTTGGAACTGACTGTAATTGCAGGTGATGTCAGCTCAATCTGGATGTGCCCCCACCACTTGTTAAAATACCATAAGAAATGGCACAAATGAACAACCACTTTAAATTAAAGATGCTTTTAATTTTCTTTTTACGGAGAGGTCACAGATTAAGTATTATTAAATAACGGGTGGCTGGGACACTTTTAATACCCTCCCGTCCACCAGTGTGAAAGTCCTTCAGGATAAATTCGGAAAAAAAACATCGAGGTGCACACATACATGCAGCTTTGCTTTTTTTTTTTTGAGTGAGATGTCACCAACAGAGAGAGGAGAGAAGGCACCTGGGCCAATCTAGATCTGTATAAAAAAATAGTTCTGTAATTGCTTTCTATTGATTCGGTCTAAAAACAGCCGACACAAGCGGCCGTTATTGGTTTTGAAGGCGGTGTTTCTTGGACAGTACATAATTAGGTTTAGCGCAGTTCATACTGAGTATTAAGGAGATAGGGAGAGTGGAAATAAGCAACGGTCCATCAATATCAACGCACAAACGGGAACCGATGACCTGAAGGGGTTTTTAAGAGTTCCACTGTATAGAGGGTGTAAATCTTCGCGTAATGTGAAAAATATAACAAAAAAAGAGATGGGGCTTGTTTTACTTGTTCTTATCACTGATGTTATCTGTTGTATTGTTTGCTGCTTTTGTATCTATCTGGCTTTGACATATCATGTCTATGGATAAGGCCTTCTGATTATTATGGAACAGAAACGCCATTGTTTTTTACAGGAAATTGAATTGGCATCCAGTTAACAAAAAGAAAAAAAATAAAACAGAATAATATAAAAAATAGGTTATGAGTGATCCTAAACGTTTCCCCGTGTTCCCAATATGGCTTTCGTATGTTGACTGAAGGATGTCCGAACGCTGAAGTTCGTTTAGTTTCCAAACTATAGTAGAATCCGTAAAAAAAATTATTTCGTTCGAAAATGAAACCATAAAGTCAATGGAGAGAAAAAGATGAAAGTCTATATTTAAAGGGCACTAAGCCACAGAAACAAACACTGAACCAGGAGGTAGAAAAACATGATATAAAACCAGGAAGTAATCTGTGTCTTACCTCTCATTTGCGAGGGCGCTGGGAAAAATTTCTAAATACAACACATGGTTTGTACTTTAATTCCAGATTCTAGTATCCACAAATGGGTCAACGACCATTATGTTCTGCCACATGCTCAGTCCTTAGCTATGGCCGAATTGTTACAAGTTGGTCACACCCATTATAATATATAGCCCAATCCTTTTACAGACAGATAGATGAAAGCAAGGAAGCATCGGATGAGGTCAGGAGGTGTGGTCTGGACCTCCCCACTAACAACAGATACTTCATCCCAGTTCTTAACAGATTACATTTTTAACTTTAAACAGAGTTACTTTAAAGGGATTTATAGTGTAGTTGTATTGTTAGGGGGGTTGTTCAGATTCTGGAGTATAAAAATGGGTTAGTTCTCCTTTAAATACTGTTAAAATAGCAACAGTAGTAACTTACATTACTGGCTTTGCATTTGGGAAAGGTCTGGCGGCACATGTACATATCACCAAAACTTTTCAAACACTAAACGGATTCAATAAAAATTCGTATTGGTAAAATGGTGCTAATTTTGCCCCAACAATCAGATGGTAGGTCAAATGTAAAAATAAGAAATCTGATTGGTTGGGGCAAAATTAGCACCATTTTTAAACGATAAGAACGTTTTTGAATAACCCTGTAACTTTTCCACGATTGGGCCCAATTGTCATTTCTGCTTGAGCTTTGCTACATTGGAGGGTGTTATTACTGGTTTGAGGGTTACCGAAATCAAAAAAAGTGTCTGCGAAGTTGGAATCCCAAGTTAGTAGTTCTTGAAGTTCGAAAAAAAAAAAATTCTCAGAATTTGTTCAAAATATTAAGGTTCGGGTTGAATTAGGTCAAGTTGTAGCATCTCTACTGTCGACTTGAATGGAGAGAGAGTTTACAGGTTAACTAACAAATAGGTTTTTTAAGTAATAATGTTGTAATGCTTCTTGGCATTTGGGAAAAATGGCCTAGGGACAGGTCACTCTCACCAAAACGTTGTTCAAACACTAACTTTCCCACGCTTTGGGCAATTGATTGTAGGGTTTCTGTGCTGAGTTTTGCCTGCATTCGAGGGTTATCGACTGATTTCGAGGGTTAGTAAAATCAAAAAAAAAATGTGCGCGAATTTGGAAAAATCCGACAGTTTGTGAGTTCAGGAAGTTCTAAAAAGTAATAAATTTGTCTGAACTATTATGTGAGGTTCAAAGTTCAAGCCCATCTCTGCGGAGACTTGAATAGGGAATTTAATGACATTGTTTTCCCAGGATCTTTCCTCTACATTTTAGACCTTAGTGGGGAGCGTGGTAGGTTACGAGTTGCCTCGATTTTCATCACAAGATGGAGAGGGTAAACTAGAACGGTTTTGCAACAGGTGCATGAGCTACTTCCAAAATTTGGAATGGAGAGGGCCCTGCAGCATGAGTGTTAAACCCCTCTTTTACCCTTGACATTGCCTTTAACTGTAACCTTACCATTGCATATGCATTCCTTGATACACTAAAGGGTAGATTTTGAGAATAGTAGAACATATCAACAAGACGTTTGGAAATTGCATAATTCTACAGCAAATTGGAAAGAAATTGCACAGCTGGTACACATGTCCACCTTGCAAGTAAGAAGAGAAATTTTTTTGTTAAGCGTTTCAGACCCATATGCCTAATTCCTTCCACATCCAATGGTTTTGTTGTGTCACACTGTTTCCCGGCAGATTTGCTAGAGAGTTTTATAAATGTTTAACCGTTTTGGGGTACGTTGATAATTTACGGCGCTCGATAAAGTCTATGAATGCTAATGTGAATAATTTGTTTGTAAGGTTGTTAAAAAAAGAATGTCCAGGTTTTAGGGTACTTCAAATAACCGTTTTTCAGCAAAGGGGAGGAGGAAACAAGAACAGAAAAAAAATAAAGAAAGAAACACCTAAGAGCGGGTTAGGACACAGCCTTAAACCTAAAACTTACGATCCACAATGTCAGTGGATCCAGTAGGTCTTAGAATGGAGGCATCGGCAAGGTAGGAACCATGAGAAATATTTTTTTTTTTTTAACATATTCGTGGAGGTATAGTTTACTAAGGGCAGCGCTGTCTCTAGGACTTTTTGGCACCCAACAAAAAAATTAAAAATGCTCGTCCCCTCGTCGCGTAATTAAAAGTGGGTGATGGCTTGCCAGAAGTGGGGGTGGTGACTTGTCCAGAAGTGGGACAACAGGACTGATAAATAATGTCACAAATGACTGGTAAAATGATGCCCACAGTGATGAGTAAATGATGCACAATTCAAATGGTAAATGATTTTTGCCCACAGTGATTGATTGGGTGGGGGTTATTAAATAAATTTTTTTTTTTTATTAATTTATATTTTATTATAAATAAATATATATTTTTTGTATTATTTTTTTATTTTTTAATGATTAAATTATTTATTATAAATTATTATTTTAATAGATGCCCACAGTGAGTGGTAAATGATGCCCACAGTAATTTTGATCAATTGAATGCCAGAAAAAGGGAGGGGGGAGGAGTCACAGGCTGAATTCTGATGTGCAATGAAAAAAGTCAAGCTTCCCCTGCTATTTTAAAAGGACCGTACCTCCCGAATAGTGGGTGTTTTTTACAAATGGCATGTTTGGCCCCCACTGGATCGGGGCCCCAGGCACATGGAAAATGATGCCAGAATTTTTTTCTTGCCTGCCAGTAAAAAAACCGCTGACTCCCCACAAGGTGCTGCTCTGTTACTGTGCTAACCTTGCCCTTAGGGAGGCAGCCTGTACGTGGGGGTTCAATTGCAGATGGCTCTCTGGGAGAATCTATTCTGCAAACTTAGTAATAAAGGAAAACAGGTTACTACGCTTGTGTGCTACTGTAGCGGGCTGTTCAAAGTACACAGTGTAGCCAATTTGAGAGCCTCCCTGTCTCCTCCCCAAACACTTAAACATCTAAACACTCTCAGGGTATAGATCATTTCATACACGTTTTGACAAACTGGTGAGAGGGATGAACAGAAAACAAGGAACCCATACGTGTGTGATGCTAAGATAAGTAAAGTCTGGACCATGGTAATAGACTCATTAACGGAGAACTAGTGGGGGACACAAAACTACAGATTTTTGAAAGATGGCGGACAGGATCAAGATAAACACAGTCCCGAGCTTCTTGAGCGTTCTCCCATAGGAAAAACGTAGACGTGTTTCATCGCGGCGGCAGATTACTCTGTAGGGAGGGTCTACTGCGGGGGGTCGAGGGAAATTTCGTTTTTTCCCGAAATTGACGCTCTCAAGTACGGTCATCATATTCTAATTTGTATTTCTACAAAAATAGTAAGTTTATTTTAAAATGACATTGATGATCAAATATTCATCTCTCTTATCATCTTCCTCTATCTATCATCTCTCTCCACTCTCTCCCCCTATCATCTATCTATCTATATATCATTATCTGTCATCTACGGTCTACATCTAGTTATCTCTATGTCTTCTATCTATCATCTATCGGTCTTCTGTCATAGTTTGTTATCTATCTATTGTTTGTCTATCATCTACTATCTATTTATCGTAATATGTCTGTCTGTCTGCCTCTGCTGCCTGTCGTCTATCATCTATCTATACTATCTATCATATATTATCATCTGTTGTCTGTCATCTAATCTATATCGGTATGTCGAGCATCTATCTATCTTACCACCTATAATCTATTTATCTATCTATCTGTCTGTCTATCGATTATTGTCTGTATGTCTTTCTGTCATCTATTACAACCTATCTAGTATCTATCTGTCGTCTGCTATTCAATCGTTTATCTATCTATCTATCTATCATCTATCTGTCTATATATCGACAAAAGCGTAATAGTGTGTATTTACATCTGACCTCCCAAACAATATTAGAGCATGGGTGCTTGCTGCTTAGATCATGAAATATACCACCTTGTGTAGTACGATGCAGAGGCACTCACAGACCTTGTTGACAAAACTCTTTAAATTTATTTTCATTATAGCTATTGGTTTTGTGCATATCAGATATCCTTCTATCGGATCTATCTATCTATCTATTCTATCTATCTATCTATCGCTATCGATCTATCTATCTTCTCATCTATCTATATATCTATCTATTATCTATCTATCGCCTATATATATATCTATCTATCTAATCTATCTATATTCTATTATCTATCTATCTATCTAACTATCTAACTATCTAACTCATCTATCACTATCTATCATCTATCTGATCTATCTATCTGCTGTCTATCTATCTTATTCTATCTATCTACTCGATCTATATTCTAATATCTATCTATCATCAGCTATTATCTATCATCTATCTACTTCGTATCTATCTATCTATCTATCATCTATCCTTATCTATCTGTCATTATCTATCTATAATCGATCTATCTAATCTATCGCTATATATCTATCGATCTATCTATCTATCTATTATCTGTCTGTATTCTGTCGTCTGGCATCATCTATTTATCTTGTCTGTCTATCTGGTCTATCTATCATCTATTATTATCTGTATGTCTATCTGTTATTAATCTATCTATCATATTAAATCTATTCATCTATCTATCGGTATTTCTGTCATTCTATCTGGTCTATAATCTATTATTATCTGTCTGTCATCTATCACTTATGTCTGTCTGTCTTCCGTCATCGTTTGTTATCTATTATCTTATCTGTGTCTGTTGTCTGTCTGTCTATCTCTATCTAACTATCTATCTATTTATGTCGATTGTATGGCGGTCTGCCTGCCCTATCAATCATCTATTCTATTATATATCATCTATCTGCTCTGTCCGCATTCTATCTGGGTCTGTCTGTCTATCGATTCATCTATCTATCACCCTAACCTATCTATCTATTTACTATCTATCTGTCTACGGTCTACGATTAGCTGTCGTTTTATGTCATTCTCTAAATAACTATCTATTTATCTATCTGTCTTCTGTCTATCGATCATTATCTATCATTATCTATCTATCATCTGTCTGTCGTCTATATATCTATCATTTATTTATATATCTGTTATCATTATCTAATCTCTCTAATTCGATCTTCGGTCTATCATCGATTTATCATCTTGTTTGTTATCATCAATATCTTATCTGTCTTTCTGTCATCCATCTGTCTCGTCATCATTATTTATCTATCTGTCTGTTATGATCGCTGCTTTTGTCATCGCTCTGTCTATCATCATTTATCTATCTCTCTGTCTGTCTGATGTCTACTATCTATATGTTTGGCTATCATCTACTATCTGTCGTGTCTATCTCTTAATCTATCGTCTGTCTGTCTTTCTGTCATTGTTTGTCTATCTATCTATCTCTGTCTGTCTGTGTCTGTCATATCTAAGCTTTCTAGATATCTCACTGTTTGTCTATCATCTATCTATCTATTATCCAATCTATCTGTCCTGTCTGTCTGCATTGCCTGTCTGGCTCTCATCTATCTATCTATCTGGTATCTATCTGTCTGTCTGTCATCTATATGTCTGTCTATATATCATTCTACTATCTACCACCTATCTATCTATTTTCTATCTATCTGTTGTTTACCGCATATCTGTCTTCGGTCTGTCTTTCTTTCTGTCCATTTATCTCCCTACCTATCTATTTACTATCCTGTATGTCTGTTATCGCTCAATCTATCTATCTATCGCTATCTATATATCTATCTATATGGTCGGTTCTAGTATCTATCTATCATTTATTATCTATCCGTTCTATCTATCTATCTATCGTTTATCATGATATTTATCAAGTCTGTCTGTTTATCTATTCTATCTATATGTCATCATTCTATTTTATCTATCTGTCTGTCTATCTATTCATTCTATTTAATCTATCTGTCTGTCTTCTGTCATCCATCTGTCTATCTATCATCATATTTATCTAGGTATGTCTATCTATCACTTATCTATCTGTCTTTCTGTCATCTATCTGGGTCTATCATCTATTTATCTATCTGTCTGTCTTGTCTGTCTATCTACTATATGTTTTTGGTTATCATCTTACCTATCGTTGGCTATCTATTCATCGATCTGTCTGTCTGTCTGTCTGTCATATGTTGGTCATCTATATATCGATCTGTATCTGTCGGCTCATCTATCTATCTATCTTTCTATTCTATCTATGTTTGTCTATCATTCTCTATCTAATTATCAGTCTACTGCTGCCGGTCTGTCTATGATCTATATAATACCATCTAATCTATCACTATCTGTTTGTTATGGCATCATCCTATGTTTCGGAATGTCTAACGACATCTATTATATACCTACCTACCTACCTATTATATTGATCTACTATCCGTCCTATCTAGCTATCTAATCTATTCTACTATATCTATCGATGTCTGTCTGTATTGTCATCTTAATTTATCTCTGTCTGTCTGCTATCTGTCTATCATCTATTTATCTATCTGTTTTCTATCTAATTCCTCTATCTATGTCTTTCCTTCTCCATAGTATAGCTAGCTATATATTGTCTGCTATCGTCGGTATCTCTGTAGTTAATCTGTCTGTCTATCTGTCTGTCGATCTGTCTGTCTATCTGTCGGTCTATCTGTCTTTCTATCTGTCTAGCATAATGTATTATCTGTCTGTCTGTCTATCTATCTATCATTATCTATCTGTCTTTCTTCATCCCCTGGTCTATCTGTCAACTCGTCAATTTATCTCTCTGTCTGTCTATCATCTATATATCTGTCTGTCTGCCTTCTGTCATCTGTTTGTCTATCTATCTATCTATCCATCTATCTGCTATCATCATCCCTCTATCTGTATGCTTTCATTCCATCGATCTATAGTCTATCATATATCTATACTATCTATCTATCTGTAGGTTCTGTTGTCTGTTTTATATCTATTATCTTTGTCGTCATATCTATCTATCGAATCTATCTGTCATCATCTATTTATCTATCTGTCTGTTCTATCTATATTTATCTATTTGTCTTTCATCATTTGTCTATTGGCAATCCATCTCTCTATCGTCTGTCGTCTTCTGTTCACGGTGTCTATGTATCTATATATGAGCTATTCCATCCTATCTGTAGGTCTATCTATTAATCATTTATCTGTTCTTTCTGTAACTATCTGTCTATCTGTCGTACTATAGATCTGTCTATATATATATCTATTGTTTGGCTATTCATTCTATCTCGTCTGTCTGTCTATCAGCTATCTCTCTATTATCCGTTCTGTCTGTCTGTTCTGCCTGCTGGCTGTCAATCAATCTATCTATCTCATCTATGTATCCATCTGTTGTTCATCTATCTGTGGTCTGGCTGTTCTATCGATCATCGTATCTATTACCTACTATCTATTTATCTATCTATTTGTCTGTCTGTATATCGATGTCGTGTCTGTCTGTTGTTATAGATTGTCGGTCTGTCTTGTCTATTCTACCTACCATATATCATCGATCTATATCCGGTCTGTCTATGATCTGTATTGGACTGGGTCTGTCTGACTGTCTGTCTATCTGTCTATCTGCCGCCGGACTTGGAATCCACCTCTACTCCACCCTGAACACCTGTCCAAATATGGCGTGTGGACTTCACCCTAATGATTTGCCACCATAGGTTAAAAGTTTACCAATATAGGGCCATATTATTTTTTAAGGAAGAGCGGTATCGCTGTTTAGTAAGACCGTGCATTACCAGCATTGCCGCGGTCATAAAATCTACGAAAAAAAAAAAGCATCAGTTTTGATTCATAGGAGCATTGGTTTGGACATGAGGCGTTTATCCTCTAAAAAAGCGAGAATTCCAATAAAGTGGGAGTGATGTTAATAAAGTGAGACGTGTATTGTAGAGTTGCAATACTGACTAATTAAAGGAACATGTGTGGGTCAGAAAGTGAAATCAATCAATTAACAGATGAACAGATAATTTAGATAATGACTGATACCAACAATTACAAAGAGAGAACTCAACAAAGGTGAAAAAATTTTAGCTTATCATGGAAAACAAAAGGGCCAGAATAATTTAGAGGAACAGGTCTAACAGACAAACAATCTCTTACTGTCAGAAAGAACACTGAGTGGACAGATAATCCGTCCAGACCTTGAGGGTGGTTAATGGTATAAAGGGAGGAATCCAATATGCTCTGTTTGCAAAAAGCACTTTCCTATCTCCTTCTCCTCTAGGGGCTGGGGTCCTTAGAATTGTTCAGCTCCCCTGAATCGAATATCTGGTGGAGCTGTCGAAACTCTTTAAAATGAAATAAATCAAAGCAGTTTGTTTGAAAAATAGACGTTTTAACTGTAGTTAAAATTAGTAAAATTGGGATATTAATACAAATATAATACGGATTGAGAATATTACAGTTCTACATTGATGTGGCAGATGTTGAGTTCGTTATTTTTATAACATTGAAACGTTATCTTGTCCTGGTTAATTTCAATTAGTGCTATATATCAGTCTGTTGAGTGAATGTTCAAAGTGTTAAGTGATGTAATGTTTAATCTAGGATGTGAGTTCAATGTGTAGTGATGTATGTATGCCCCAATCTAGTGATGTAAGTTCAATGTGTGATGTGGAACGTTTCAATGTATTGATTGAATGTGTAATTAGTGTATTGTATGGCCTGTATGAATGTAGTAATATTTTAAGCACCTCGGGGACAAGCTCTGTAACAAAAACAAAATAAAAAAAAGTAAAGGGAAACACAAAATAGATAAATAGTTCAGTACATAAATATATAAATCATATAAATAAATATAAAGTACTAGGCCTTGCCAAAATAGGAAAGGAAGGTCTACTGTCCGTAGAGCTTACCATCTAACTAGAGGGTAAACAATACAGGACACAAAGGAAAGGGTTTATATTAGGAATTATGCAGTGCAACTAAACAATACAAATCATATACTGTGCTTGGTGGTTACGGGATAGGTACGGATTTTGTAAAGGTAGATTTATCATAATAGATACCATATTACTGTTCTTGGTTACACGATAGGTAGGCATGTAAGGGTAGTTTATTCATATATAGATATATGAACTATATTACTGTGCTGGTTACAAGATAGGTAGGAGTAGGGAGATAGTCATTATATAGAAAAAGATATCATATACGTGCTGGTTACCGGATAGGTAGGTGAAGGGCTCAGTTTAGAGTTATCATTATAGATATATAGATATCATATACTGGGCTGGTTACCAGTAGGTAGGATTGTAGTAAGGGTAGATGAGATTTATCAATAATGATATAGAGATATCATATACTGTGCTGGTTAACAGATAGGAGGATGTAATGTAAGGGGTTAGATTTTATATTTAATCATGATATAGGTATAATATTACTGTGCTGGTTACCAGTAGGCAGGATTTTGTTCTGTAAGGGTTTAGATTTTCAATATGATAGATATCATATACTGTTCTGGGTACCGGATAGTAGGATGTGTACGGGTAGATTATCATATATAGATATAGAGTACCATATACTGTGCTGGTTTACGGGATAGGGGGATGTAAAGGTAGAATTTTCAGATATGATATATAGATTCATATACGGTGCTGGTTACCGGATTAGTAGGATGTAAGGGTTAGAATTTATCATATATAGATCTATAGATATCATATACTGTGCTGAGTTAAAAGATAGGTAGGATTGTAAAGGGTAGAATCATAAGAGATAAGATACCCATAGACTGTTTGGTTACCAGCTAGGTAGATTGTTAAGGGTAAGTGATTATCATATATAGATATATAAAACCATATACTGTGCTGGGTTACCAGATAGGTAGGATGTAAGGGTTAGATAGATTTATCATATATAGGTATTCATATACTGTTGCTGGTTACCAGATAGGCAGGATGTAAGGGTAGTTAGAGTTATCATATATAGATATATAGATCCCATATACTGTTCGGTTTAACGGATAGGGTAGGATTGTAAGGTAGCATTTATCATATATAGATCTGATCGATTACCATATACTGGGCTGGTTACTGGGGGTAGGTGGGAGAACAGGTAGATTTATCATATATAGATATATAATATCATATCCCGTGATGGACTGGGATAGGTAGGATGTAAGGGTTAGATTTTATTAATATATAGATATAGATACCAATATACTGTGCTGGTTACCAGCTAGGTAGGATGTAAGTAAGGGTAGATTTATATATATAGATATATAGATACATATACTGTTTGGTTACCAGATAGTAGGATGTAAGGGTTAGATTTATATATTATAGATATAGAAATATATATTTACTGTGCTGGTCCAGAGAGGTAGATTTCCTGTAAGGGTAGATTATAGATTTATCATTATATAGATAGATAGATACCATATAGTGTGCGACCCAGATAGGTAGGATTGTAAGGGTTTAGTTTTAGTATCATAATAGATAAATTAACTGTGCTGGTTACCAGATAGGTAGGTAGATTGTAAGGGAGATTTTATCATATTAGATATATAGATATCTATACTGTGCTGGTTACCAGATAGGTTAGGATTGTAAGTGGTTAGATTTTACATATATCGTTATAGATACCATATTACTGTGCTGGTTACCGGATAGGAGGGATGTAAGGGTTAGATTTATCATATAAGATATATAGATATCATATACGTGCTGGTGTACCGGATAGGTTGGATTTTAAGGGTTAGATTAGATTGATCATATATAGTATATAGATATCATTACTGTGCTCTGGTTACCAGATAGGTCGGATGTAAGGGCTTAGATTATCATATAGATATCTATACTGTGATGTTACCGGAATCGGTAGGATGGTTGTACGGGTAGTAGATTTATCATATATAGAATCATATACGGGCTGGTTAACGGATATAGGTAGCGATGTTTGTTTTTGTAGGGTCGAGATTTCATCTATAGCTATATTTAACGGTGCTGGTTACAAGATAGGTAGGAGTAAGGGTAGATTAGATTTATCATATATAGATAACTAGTGCTGGGTTAACCGGAGATAAGGTAGGTGTAAGGGAGATTTATCATTCTAGATAAAGATATCATATACTGTGCTGTTACCGATAGGTAGGTGTTAGGTAGATTTATCATCTTAGATATATAGATACCATATACTGTTCTGGTTACCAGATAGGTAGGGATTGGAGGTAAGGTAGATTATCAATATAGAATATAGATACTATTACGTGTTGTCTACCCAGATAGGTAAGGATTATGTAGGGTAGATTTATCAATATATAGATTAAGTACCAGATAACTGGGCTGGGTACCAGACACCAACCCTAAAAGAGCCTAGGATTGTAAGGGTAGGTAGATTTCTCTATATAGATATTATAGATACCATATACGTGCTGGTACCGGATAGGAAGGACTGTAAGGAGTTTAGATTTATCATATATAGTATATTAGAATTCAATACGTTGGTGTTACGTATAGGTTAAGGATGTCAAAGGGTTTAGGATTTATCATATATTAAGAATCATCTAGATATCAATACTGAACCTGGCTTACCAGAGATAGGCCACCCCGTGGTAGGATGTAAGGGTAGATTTATCATATATAAGATATATATATTGTTGATGGGTTACCGGAGAGGTAGAGTAGGCGTAGCTTATCCATAATCGATATCATATTTCGTGCTGGTTACGATAAATAGTAGGATGCTAAGGGTTTAGATTTTATCATATATGATCTCATATACGTGCTGGTACCAGATATCGTAGGAGAAGGGTGATTCTATATCATATATCACCCGATTCCTATACTGTGTGCTCGATCCCACAGCTACGGTGCGTTGGACTGTAAGGGTAAGTTTATATATATAGATATATAGATATACTATACTGTGCTGGTTACCGGAATAGGTCTAGGAGTCCTGTAAGGGTTCAGATTTCATAATACGATATATACCGCTACACCCCTATATGTTTGGTTCCAGATAGGTAGGATGTCCAAGGGTTGATAGGATCACACCTACAAACAGTATTACGCACTCCACCCATATTACTGTCCTCCGCGTCGGTAACCACCGACCATAGGTAGGTACCCCCCCCCTCGTAAGGGTCTAGATTATCCATTATGATCACCTATAGCGATATCCACCCCTTATACTGTGCCTGCCCCGTTACCAGATAGGTCCGAGGATTGTAAAGGGTTAGATTTAAACTCTAATTGAGATGTTCTTTGACGTAATAGAAGTGTGGGAGCCCACAGAGGGAGAAAGGTTTAAGGCAAGAGATAGTTTCAATCAGTATGTAATGTTCAATTGGATTTATAAAACTGTCACGAAAGCCCAGTTCGCATGGGCACGTGATCTGACTAATTAATCGGTATTCGCTTGCCACCACACACTTAAGTTACGGCTTTAAGCACGCTCCCAAAAAACACCACTTGACTCTCCACATGACTATGCACACCCATGTCTCCTGGTAGCTAACTGGTTAACACTACACCATTCACCGCACTACTGGTTAATCCACCGCATCAGTCCTTCACAACCGCAGTCACAGAGTTGTTAATTAGCATTACCCCTGCACCACTCTCAGCAAACTCACATATGAAACTTAGCAGAGGTAACAAACTGAGAGTTATTTAGAGCATATCCAAAAGACAAAAAACTTATTAATTAGATTTAATATTCCAAAAAGGATGGGAAAGTGCATATAATACAAAAAGAAAATAAAATGGTGGTATAATACAATGACACCAAACAATGGTACAACCGTATAGACAAATAAAAAGGATAAAAACTATTAGACCCTATCACTAGAAGTCTGTGTCTGGGGCAGGTGAACCCTGGGTTCCATACACACGTTTTTAGCATGTGTCCCAACGTATGAACAACATTATTTGGGGGCTACCTAGGCTTTTAACCTATGATGACACTCCTACTCTGGGTTATTGCATCCCATTGCCGGGGGAGTACGTCTAGGACACGTCCAGATTTACGCCTAGCCCACGCATTACCACTACTTTCCACCTACATGTTCGGGCCCCGATTCATATACAATGGTAGTATGTCATCCCTCATTCGTTATGGGTCCCCGTACCTTGACACATCGCTCCCTCCCCAGTACCGTCCTTACTATTATCAATTACTCCCCAAACCCACCAACACTTGACCCCTCCTGTGGTAATCCCCCTATTCCCACACACCCCAAATATTACCACCCACCACTCAACGCCCTTGGACACACATGCGAATACGCGGCTCATCGTTGGGTATATCATTGCAGGGCCTGGCCGTCTGGCCATTCATAAATATAAATTGGCGCCCTCTTACACATTCCAATCAACGCCCATACAGTTTGTACTGTCCCCATGGACATGATTCCTTCACCGCCCATGCCCACCTCGTCACCGCTCACCCCATGGACCCCTAGTGAAGAGGGGATTCCGAGCACGCGTTCGCTCCACCATGTCTCGAAAAGCGACCGACCTGGTTCCATGCTCACTAATCGTAATACTAAACAACAGGGACTGTGCCAGGGTGGAATGGTATTTTATTTGCGTCCTACGAACCAATACCAATACGTTACCACCCATGCTCGCCACGTCACCTACCATGTTCCTGACATAACGTTTAATGAGTGTGGAATGTTCAATGAAGTGATGTTTGTTGTACGTTCCAGGACGTGCTGTGTTTCACTGTAGTCCTGTCACGTTCACTGTCGTCGTACGGTCAATGTCGTCCTGTACCCGTCACTGTAGTATGTCGTTCACGTCGTCCTGTCCGTTCCCTGTAGTCCTTTGTCCCGTTCCCTGTCGTCATGTCACTTCACAAGTGTCCACTCCGTACCAGTGTCCCTGTTCGGCCCCACGCATACACGCTCTCAATGTGTCACTGACGCCACCCGCTTAACAACCATAGAGTTCACTTGTCACCGTTCACTGTACCCGTCCCTGTCGTTGTCAATGTCCGTCTCATAAGCTTACCATCCTGCGGTCGCTCTCCCGGTTGTCCTCGTCCCTCTTTTCCAGCCACCCCGCCCTGTCCTACGTCATGACCTGTACCGGTCCTCCGTTCCACTCTCTTCGTATGTCACGCCTCCGCCCATTCCGCTAGTCTGTCCCGTTCGTCGTCCCGCTACCCCGTCCCATTTCCACAGAGTCACCTGTACGATTCAATGCTGTCCCTTCCAACGGTCACCATGTAGTCATGTCACGCGCTCACTCACGTGAGTCATGTAATCCGCTTCAATCAGCTCAGTCTGTAAAGTTCATGGAGGCCACTGCGTATGTTCAATCGCTCGTAGTTCCCAACCCCATCACTACATCATCCTGTGTGTTGTACGCTCATGGCCCCCCCCCCACCGCTCGAGTACTGTTACAATCCGCCGCACGTGAGACAGTGCCAAGTAATGGTCACTTAGTGATCGTATCGCTCTACATGCGAGTCATGTCAGGTTAATGGAGTGATGTTAATCGTTCCTGGAGAGACGAACTCCCGCTTCAAACCCCCCACGTCGGAGTGACGTGTAAATGTTCCAATGCGCCCCCCCCAGTGATGCTCACGAGTTCACATGCGCCACCCCCGTGCACCCCACCCCCCTACCCCCCTGTACTGTTTCAATGGAGAAGCAGTGATGTAATGTTCAATGGCCCCCCCCCAGTGTGAGGTATGTTCAATTATAGTGATTGTCCTGCTTCCCCGTAGTGATGTCATTTTTATGTAGTGCGTAATTTGTAATTTGTGCTGTAAATGTCCCGTAGTGTTTGTCCGTTCCATGTCGTGCTTGTCTGTTTCTGTTCGTGGGCAAGTACCCCCGATCTCGTCCCCCTCACAAACCCCACACCATTGCCAGTTTTAACTACGTTCCCATTTACATTATAGACTCAATTACTGGGGGCTCCCACTCCCATCTAGAACCTACTCTCACGCCACGCCGCTCACACTAGACCCTACCACTAGCGATTTCCCAACTATGCGGTTCTTGACCGTCAGCGCGCAACGCAACCGGCCCCGGCCCCACCCCAGAGTCGCCCTTCAGAGGACTGGGATCCACCCAAGCCCCGCACGAACCCCAGCGCCGCTTTGTATTCATTATTCAGGGATGCGCATCCCATCCTCGTGATCCCCCTTTTAGATATCGCTAGGTCTCCTTCCCCCAGCCCACCACCCCTGCCCGCATTTACGCCTATGTAGACCCTCCCCCGATTACCTACTTCTTCTCTCCTCCCCCCGCACTGCCCCCTTGGTTCGCCCTCCTTGCATGGAACTGCCAGTTCAGAACGAAAGTAAGTATAAGCTCCAGGGGGTTTCTTGACATCTTAATATGGCGTTTGGCGCGCTGGGCGGAGGAAGCACCTCCGAACCCCAACGAGCCGGAATTCCACTCGGGGGGAGGGAGACCCACACGCCGCGGGTGGGACGCCAGCGGAGCGCGGGACGGGACCACTGGGCATAAGACAAACCTCTCTCCATGAAGCGCCACGCCCAGGACGGCCATCATGTTGGCCACAGCGCCTCCCCTTATTGCGCCGGCATTTGGAGGGCGCACATCATAGCAGCCTCCCCACCCCGGCAGCAACTTCTGGAGTCCGGGCCTCTAAGGACGTATTTTAGAATAAACCGTGGGCCCCAGTAGTGGTGATTCTCAGTTGGGGCGACCGCCCGCCACTGCCTTTACGCTTCGCCACCGAGCAGGATTGTCTTTCACCTTCTAGTGACCAGGAACCCTTGCTCAAATGACACCGCCTCATCCATCTCTCCTCTCCCTGCGTTATGTGCCTCACCACCTCGGCACCTTTCACGCGTCACCCACTCCGCCTGTCGTGGTGTTATCGGCTGACCCTAGCCCCGTTCCCCCCCCCTAGTGCTGGAACCCGGTTCCATGTCGTGTTTGTCCTGTTTTCACACAACTGTCGTGCTTGTAACCCTTCCTGTCGTGCTGTCCCCCCACTTCCTGTAGTCCTGTCCTGTTTCCCTGTCGTGATGATGTCCCCTCCCGTCGGTCCATGTCAGTTCCTGTCGTGTTTGCCTTGTCCGTTGTCGCTGGTTGGTATTGTCGTCCTCTGGGGAAGACCCTGCTAGTGATGTAGGTTGTAACCTTCCATGTAGTGTGATCCATAATGTTTAATGTTGTGATTGTAATGGTAAATGTCCCCACCGTGACCTCCCGGCCCCTTTGTATGAGTTAGTGGGAAAATAAAAATTAATTCTCTAATAACAAAAAATCTCGCATTTTTAACCAAGGTTTCCCCAGTTACCTTTATAGACTAATTACCTGTGGTCTACAAAATCAATAATAACAGTGTAAAGTGTTGTGGGAAAAACATAGGATTGATATAGAGAACCTAAAAGAAAATTGGATTCTTTACAGAATATATGCCCCCAATAGGTAAAAAAGCCTAATATTTTAACTAATTTTGAGGCATATATCAGATAACCCCAACGTCCATCCAGTCCACCCTTATTTACCATACCCATACTGTCTGTTACAGTACTATAGTAACTATAGTACCCGCGTGCGGGGTTGCGCTATAAAGACAATATGTCCATTAGTCCAACCTTTATACCCCTACCCATAATGTCTGCCCCCCCCTGTAAAACACACAAAACAGTTAACATAGTAACATTTAGGATTGGAGGTGTATAAAGACATACGTACATCTGTCTACCTTTTAACCCTTACCATGCAATGTCTATAAACAGTTACATAGTAACATAGTATTGGAGGTTGTATAAAGACATACGTCCATCTAGTCCGACCTTTATACCCTACCCATAATGTCTGTATAACAGTTACATAATAACATAGTATTGGAGGTTATATAAAGACATACATCCATCTAGTCCAACCTTTATACCCTACCCATAATGTCTGTATAACAGTTACATAGTAACATAGTATTGGAGGTTGTATAAAGACATACGTCCATCTAGTCCAACCTTTATACTCTATCCATAATGTCTAACAGATACATAGTATAAATTATTATACGCCACCCATAATATCTGTCTAACAGTTACATATAGTAATGGTTATTGTATAAAGACATACGTCCATCTAGACCAGCCTTTATACCCTACCCATAATGAAGTACAGCCACTCCACTGAAAGGCTCGGCCGCAAGAGACCAAAAGGAAGGGCCACAAGACCACTCCCTCTTTGCTTGATGTAAAACAGCCAGCTTGTTAAGCCTGGTCTCTTGCAAAAATAAAATGTCTGCCTCAATTTGGCAGAGCAAAAAATAGGCCATTTTACGTGCATTTACAGACTTGATGCTGGCAACATTAATTGTTGCACAGCGAATTGGAGGGGGCACAGCTATTTACAGGGTAATTGAAATTATGGGGAGTTTTCATTTCCCCTTTTTTACCCTCCTTCCCTCATCATCAGACCCTTCTCTCTTTGCAGATAAACCTAAAGGTAAATATTCTGCTTCCTCCAAACCAATTTTCACCAAGACATCATTATTATCGAGTTCTCTTTCTAGACGGCATGTTACCTCATTGATGTCTTGGTCATTTTCAATATTTAGTATGGAATATGGGTTGTCTGTTTCCATAGGGTTGTTGTTAACAGCAGTTTTTTTTTTGGGTTTTGGGACCCCTCCTTTCTTTTTCACCGTCACCCAGCCTCCTTCCTCTGCAGGAGGGGGCTTCCTACTGGAGGATGTGGGTCTGACAGGAGGGGAGGGTCTCACACCAGTTGGTTTCCGCACAGATCGTATGGACTTGACACTCTGGTGAGTTTTACTTGACAGGTGTTTGGGTTTAATCTCAGCTGGGGCTTTTCTCTGTGTAGATCCTGCTTTATTCTCCACAGGTGGGTTGGATATTACAACAAGTTCAGGTGTTTCTGGGGCCGGTTCAACTACAGCATCCACTGCTTCCTCCATTTCCTCCGAAAACTCCTTCTCAATTTGCTGCCAGGAGACAGGGCACGAGGTGTAGGAATGCCCTGTCCCCCCACACAGGTTGCAGCAGATGCTGTTGGGACACTCTTTAGCCACATGCCCCAGATTTAAACACAAAGCACATTTCAGCTTGTCACAAAACATACTCAAATGCCTAAAGGACCCATACTTCCAGCATTGCCTTGGCTGGCCTGGGTAGAAACATTGTATGCAATCTTTACCAATATAGGCAGAATTGGGAATGTGCTGGGGTAACAGGTGCGATATAACATGTTAACTTTATAATCAATACGTGGCCTGGATTATAAGGGGGAGCAACAGTGGAATATATCCTTTCTAAAAATCACTCACTACGTAGTGTAGTGATTTTTTAAAGAATATATACCACTGTTGCTCCATTCATTGCCATCCTCCTTCCACCATTCCCTGGTCAAATCCGCAAATAAAAAAAAACACAGATAAAACCACAGACCTTTTACTGTGCAGAAAATCCTTCTGAGTCCTCCAGTGAAATGTATCTCTCACCCGGTAACCTTTTAAAATCCTGTCAGCCAGGATTAACTTCTGCTCGCTGGTTCAGTCCATGCAAGTGAGGTTAAACAGAGCGGCTGTTCCAGCTACTGACAACTTCAGCGGAGTCAGTACGGAAGTCAGTAGCTGGAAGAGCCACTCTGTTTACCTCACTTGCACGGATACTGATCGAGGCTGAGTTGAATCATGGCTGACAGGATTTAAAGGTTACCGGGTGAGAGATACATTTCACTGGAGGACTCAGAAGGATTTTTCTACACAGTAAAGGTTTTGTGTGTTTTATCAATATTTTTTTCTTCCAGGGTTTTGCCAGGAAAAGTGACCGGAAGTGGAGGAGAAAATTCCAGAACAAAGACTGTTAAAGTTAAAGTCTGGTATCTATTCCTTTCTCTATTTATTCTTTACCCTTGTATTGCAGGGCTGGCCAGGGAATATAGTCCACAACAATAATAGAAAAAATCCCTGCACTCGTACAAGTGTGGGTGCTCAACTCCTCAACAACAATCCAACCCTTAATGGATAAAATCATACGAGAATAACGAAGAAGCAAGGGGGCACTCCAAACCGTAACTTTATTAACTATAGACCAAACAACACTCACAACGTTTCGGGGGAACGTGCCCCCTTCCCGTGAGGTAGGTTCAACCAACAGTGTTACACATCTAAATAGGCGAACCCAGGTTCGCCTATTTAGATGTGTAAACACTTTGGTTGCAACCTCACCTGAGGAAGGGGCACGTATCCCCGAAACGTTGTGAATGTTGTTTGGTCTATAGTCAATAAAGTTACGGTTTGGCAGTCCACCCCTTGCTCTTCGTTATTACTCTGACAGGGAATATGACCTTGTTTATACTTAGTGAAGGATCACATCTGGTTACGGGATTTTAATAAAGAGACTATCCTTCAAATTGAGCATTTGCTACGTTTAATATTATGGAAATAATACGCCCCATTACAGTGTGATATAAGGTTTATAAAGTCAACTCAGAGTTCCCTGTCCTGTATAAAAGCACTCGACCTTCGGTCTCGTGCTTCTATATGGTCAGGGAACTCCTCAGTGACTTTATATCCTTATATCACACTGTAAGGGGCGCATTATCCCTTATATATTCCATCTCCAACCTCCCTCCCATATGCCATTGTGGTCAAGGTTCTTTCCACAGTGCAAGAAAGCCGTCAAAACTCTTCCAGAAAGTGTCATGTTTCTGGGCTCTATCAAAACTCACAATAAATTCCTCAGGATTGGGCCCAGAAATAAATACAAAGATGTCGGCAGCATTGAACCCAGCCCGAAATAGCTGATAAACAACATTGTCCCTCCCTGGCGCAGGACCCTCCCCCGCCCACTTCAAATTGACCACATTCCTCCTAGATGGTACATAGTTAGGTACATATGGACGGTGCATAGGAACAGTATTGGGATTTATCATAGCCATTCCTGCATAAGAAACTGAAGGCTGGATAAGAGTGGGTAAAACAGGAACAGATGTACCAGTAGGGTTACCAGCAGGGACAGGGTTACCAGCAGGGACAGGGTTACCAGCAGGGACAGGGTTACCAACCAGGACAGGATTACCAGTAGGGACAGGGTTACCAGCAGGGACAGACCTACCAACCAGGACAGGATTACCCATAGGGACAGGGTTACCAACCAGGACAGGATTACCAGTAGGGACAGGGTTACAACCCGAACAGGGTTACCAACCAGGACAGGATTACCAGTAGGGACAGGGTTACCAGCAGGGACAGACCTACCAACCGGCACAGGGTTACCAACCAGGACAGGATTACCCATAGGGACAGTGTTACCAACCTGGACAGGATTACCAGTAGGGACAGGGTTACCAGCAGAGACAGACCTACCAACCGGCACAGGGTTACCAACCAGGACAGGATTACCCATAGGGACAGGGTTACCAACCAGGACAGGATTATCCATAGGGACAGTGTTACCAACCTGGACAGGATTACCAGTAGGGACAGGGTTACCAGCAGGGACATACCTACCAACCGGAACAGGGTTACCAACCAGGACAGGATTACCCATAGGGACAGGGTTACCAACCAGGACAGGATTACCAGTAGGGACAGGGCTACCAGAGGAGGCAGGGTCAGATACAGGGTTACCAGATGATACAGGGTTACCAGATGATACAGGGTTACCAGCAATGACAGGGTCACCAGCAATGACAGGGTTACCAGATGATACAGTGTTAACAGCAGCAGATACAGGGTTAATAGCAGCAGCAGATACAGGGTTAAACACAGTATTACTGGGGGGTATGGGATGGGTAATGGGAACAGACACAGAGCCATCAGAGACCAGGTGTTCGAACTTACCCCCACCAATTGGTGGACCTTCCATCTCTTTGGCAATAGGTTCAGTAAATTTAGATCTTACAGTTACGTCTTTCACAGGGTCTATTACCACAGATTTTTTGAATGGAGTACAGGGAATGATGTCATCAGTGCTCGCCGTACACCTGAAGAAGCATGGTGCAGCCTCCTGAACCACATCACTGGAACTGACCTCGGCGGCCATCTTGGATTCACTCTCAGCACTGGGAAATGGTGGAACAGGTGTTTTCCCTGGATATGTGGAAGCCTGCAGTCCGGGACCATCACGGCTACCTACCCCGCTCAGGATTGTCTCAGGTATTACCTCCTTTCCTTGTGTAGCAGGTAAGTGTCCATCCTCAGTATTTCCAGCACTGTGCACCGCAGGGTTAATTCTGTCAGCATTCAACATCCCACAATATACAAACTTGGAGATTGTTTGTTTCTTTGTTTCCTTTTTTCCTTTCCTTTCCACTTGGTCCATCAGACAGTTCGTCCATAGAGAACACCAGATGTTGTTCCTTTATTGGGGGACTCCACAGCACAATCTCTCTCAGGGACCTGTGGTATTCTGCTCCTCCAGGACCAGTCGTCTGATGTTTCTCCCTGCTCAGGTGCAATCTCAGGGAATTGGCACTGGAACCACCTCAGGTAGGCCTTGCTTCTCCCCCTCTCAGGTTTGACCTCAGAGGACACAACCTGGACTCCCACAAGTGTAGTGTTTCCTCGCTGACACACTCCCACCATGTGAACCTCTCCTTCCCTCTTTCTTTCTCTGCAAGGAACCGGTCTCTTACTGCGAAGGCCTCATGCATAGGCCCGATTGCATCAGACAGCTCCATTTCTTCCTGGATCAGTTGTTCCAGCTCTACTTCCATAGTCTGGATTACAACTTTAATCTTTGGCCTGCATGTGGAGAAGGCCCTTGTGTGCTCGCAGACGGCGAATTGTTTCTCTCACAGCATTGAACCTCTTTAGGTCTTCCACCAAGGCCTCTGCAAACCCCTGATCCTCATGCTTAAGTTTTTTCCTAGCACTGGGGACCGAGGTGGAAGGCCCAGGCACTGAATCTTCCCTGGGAGGCTTCCCAGGGATCCTGGAGGCCATGCCAGGCCCGAAAAACTGCTCTCACAGTGGGAAAATCAGCAAACTCACACACTGGTCAGGAGCTCTGCAAAATACGTCCTCTCACCACAATGCTCAGTAACAGAGTATTGGAGGTTGTATAAAGACATACGTCCATCTAGTCCAACCTTTATACCCTACCCATAATGTCTGTATAACAGTTACATAGTAACATAGTACTGGAGGTTGTATAACTCAAGCTATAATTTCTGCCATGGAAAAGAGATTTGAGCTGCTTACCAAGGAGGAGCAGGCCTTGGGAGATGAAATTGGTCCTATGCGGGAGGCTTATGCCCTGAGGGATCGTTTCCAGGCAGAGAAGGAGAGCAAATGCAGGGGGAATACAGCTAAGGCCCAGCCATGCTGTTCATTTCAGGTCTCCCCAGTGTTGGTGCAGGCAGGGGTGGAGGTGCCTGGGGCCTCTAAAGGGAGGTCTCGGTCACCAGTTTCCCCGTCAGTTACACCTGGACAAAAAGACAAGGAGAAAGAAATGGACTGGGCTGTGGAAGATCCTAAATCCCCCGGTTTGCTGAACGAAATAAAATGTCTGGAATCTCCCATTAAAGAGCAAGAACTGGAATTCTCCATGGATAAGAATCAGGCAGGTTAAGGTTCAATCTGTTTCCGCTAAGCAGCCTCCAGTTTCACCTGCAGGGACCAAACCAACATCATATGCGTCCGCTGCCAGAGCCACTCATTCTGCTACACGGAGGACTGTTCCTGCTAATATACAAATCTCTTCATATGGTAACATGTACAGTGGCGGTGGGGGTAGGAGGAATGTGGTGAACTTGAAGTGGGTGGGGGAGGGCCCTTCTCCGGATAGGCAGCAGGTGATTGACAGACTCCTCCGGGTTGGGTTTGAGGCAGTGGACATCTTTGCCTTTATTTCTGGGCCCAGTCCGGGGGAGTTTGTCATCAGTTTTGTGTCCCCCCAAGGTCTGGATGAGTTTTGGAAAAAGTATGACAGGGATCCTGCTATTGGCTTTCGGGTGGTGGCGGTTTCCCGGCCAGGTGTCGTGAGAGTGACCATAAAGGTCTTTAATGAGAGCATTCCGCCCTCAGACCTCCGCACCTGGCTTGGGAGATACGGAAGTGCAGCATTTTACTGAACACAGTCCGTAACGTTACCCAGCACATCCCAAATTCTGCCTTTATCGGCAGGGATAGGATACAATGCTTCTACCCGGGCCAGCCGCGTCAGTGCTGGAAGTGCGGGTCTTTTCGTCATCTTTCAATGTATTGTGACAAACTGAAGTGTGCCCTATGCCTTGAGCTGGGGCACAATGCGAAAGACTGCCCTAACAGTGTCTGTTGCAACCTCTGCGGTGAGATGGGGCACACTTACACCTCTTGCTCCGTCTCTTGGCAGCAAATTGCGCAAGAGTTTGCGGAGGAGATGGTAGTCTCCGAGGAGGTGAGCTCTGAGGTTGTAGCAGTTGCTGGGGAAGCAGTGGACCCTGGAGAAGTGTCCCCTTCACATTGCTCTGGGGCCAAAGAGAGTACCACCATGCCTGCGGAGCCTGTCACTGTGACTCCACAGGAAGCTCCCAGAGCAGAGATGACCAAAAATATATCAGGGTCACCCAAACCCAAGCTCATTTCTGGACCTATTTATAAGCCCCAAGCCAGGGTTACCAGATCCAAGTCAAGGGGGGCTCTTGCCCAAATATCTCACCCAGTTGGTAACTCTGCTTCCAGAGTCTGAAGGTCCTCCACTGTCGAGAAGGGGGATGGAGTTTGGTGGGAAGTGGGAGGAGCAAGAGGAATAAGCCCATTCCCAAATTGTCTATTCCGCTTAAAAATCCTTACTCTGTGCTAGGAGAGGACAATCTGGAGGAAGAAATAGTGAGGCTAGAGAGAGAATTAGCTAGAGAAACCTCTTCTTCCACTAAATTAATTTTTATAGACAATCAGGAGGCTGAGCGGTTACCATCCGGCCTCTCAGCTAAGAGAGAAGGGTCCGATGATGAGGGGAGGAGGGTAAAGAAGGGTAAATGAAAACCCCCCATAACTTCATTCACCTTGTAAATGGCTGTGCCCCCTCCAATAAGATGTGCAACAATTAATGTTGCCTCCATCAAGTCTGTAAGTGCACGTAGCATGGCGTTATTTTTTCTCTCCCAAATTGAGGCAGACATTTTCTTTTTGCAGGAGACCCGGCTCACCACCTTGGCTGAGATCCATCGCGCCAAGGGGGACTGGTCCTGTGGACCGTCCTTTTGGTCTCTTGCCGCCGAGCCTTACAGTGGAGTGGCTGTTCTTTTTAAAACAGATATGGTAACAGTCAAACGGTTGATTGAAATCGAGATGGGACGCTGCATGCTTATGGATGTTCTGGTGAACAGTTCGCCTCTGCGGCTAATACATTTTTATGGCCCTCAGACGAAGGCCGAGAGGAAGGAATTGTTTACCAGAATAAAGCCCTTTCTTTTTACGGCCCAGCCTGTAGTGTTTGGTGGGGATTTTAACACCATCGCTAGGCCAATGGACAGGAGAGGCCAGGCTGGCAGGTTGGGGTACAACAGCGTATTTTTAAATGGCTTAGTCAGAGAGGCAGGTCTGGTAGATGTGCACATTCGCCAATCTCCAGGCCTCACGGGTTACACTTTTCATAGAGGTAGTAGTAGTAGTAGGATAGATAGGTTTTTTGTTAAAAAGGACTCTATTACTTCTCCTCTTGAGGTGAAGGCAGTAGAGTTCTCATATCACGGTTTGGTGGTCATGTCCTTGAATATCCCAGAGGTCCCCTCAAGAGGTAAGGGTTTCTGGCACCTCAATTCGACCATCCTTGACGAGGAATGTACTAAACAGTCTTTTTTGGCCTTCTTTCAGGATCAGGAGTCCCTGAAGGATGTCTGCCGCAGTAGGACGGAATGGTGGGAGATCACCAAAAAGAGGACCGCACGACTCTTTCGAGGCCTATCGATTGATAAGGTACAGAGTAAATATCATGCCTATCTAAAACTTAAGAGGAAGTTGGATAGGCTGGTGTCTGATTGTGGTGACTTTGGGGAGATCACCAGGGTAAAGTCCCAGATGAGGAGGTTCCAGTATGACCGGCTGGCCTCCCTGAACTTTGAGAGGAATTATGGGTCACACCATTCTCCCGATCCTTATCAGAGTTGCAGGGACTCCGTCGCTCACAAATCGATTAGCGGTTTGCGGGGGAGTGATGGGACCCTGGAGACTTCTCCAGCAGGTATCCTGTCGGTTGTTAAGAGCTTTTATACTGACCTCTTGTCTGAGAAAGAGCTCAGCCAGGCCAGCATATCCAACTTTTTGGAGCAGACTCCTGTTCAGACAAGATCTGATATTCCTTGGGATTCTTTGATAGGGGATATCACTGTGGAGGAGGTGGGGGCAATAGAAGGCCTTGCTGTTAAGAAATCCCCTGGGCCCGATGGGCTCACGGCAGAGTTCTACAAGGCCTTTTGTGATGTCCTGGCCCCTAGTCTTGTGGAGGTTTTTTCGGACTCCCTTTCTGAGGGTCTCCTTCCACCCTCCATGAGGCGTTCTGCTTTGATTCTGCTGTCAAAAGGGTTAGATTCTTCCTATATTGAGAACTGGCGCCCCATCGCTTTACTCAATACGGATAGGAAAATCTTGGCAAAAGTATTGTTCAATCGCCTCTTTGAGGTAGCACACCTGGTGCTTTCTCCCTCGCAGCACTGCACGGTTAAGGGTAGATCCACCTTTTCCGCAGTATTGGGGGTCCGGGAGGCTCTAATGCGTTGCAGGTCTTGTGAGTGGGGAAAATATCTTTTGTCACTGGACCAGTCTAAGGCCTTTGATAGAGTGAATCACAAGTATCTCTGGAGTGTCATTGGAAGATACGGTGTTCCTGAGGGTTTCATCAATTGGCTCATGGGTTTTGTATGAAGGCGCTGAAAGCATTCCCTTTGTGAATGGCTGGTTGGGGGAACCTTTTAGGGTCTCTTCTGGGGTCAGGCAGGGTTGCCCGCTCAGCCCTCTGCTTTACGGTTTCGCCATAGATCCTCTGATCAAGAGTTTTGATGGCAGCGTGCTGCAGGGGAAACCTGTCTCTCCGGGAGTTTCCTTGAAGGTAGCTGCCTATGCGGATGACATTACTCTGGTAGTCTCGAGCTCCGACGAGGCGGTCGAGGTGGTCGAACTGGTACAAGAGTATTCTGAGGCTTCAGGTTCCTTCATCAACAGGAACAAATGTGAAGCTTTCTGGATGGGAAAAGAAGGCGAGCCTGCCTTTAACCTCCCGGGAATCTTCCCTGAGCCTTCCCCCAAAATTAAGATCTTAGGGATCACTTTTGGCCAAGGCGATTTCGCTGAGACAAATTGGGGGTCTAGGTTGGAACTTGCATCTTCCAAGGTGGATCAGTGGAAGGGGAGACCATACACTCTTAGTGAAAGGGTTTCATTGATCAAGACTTACCTGGTCCCGCTTTTTCTGTATGTAAGTACTGTGTGCCTTTTGCCAGAGAAGTACTATGCAAGAATCAATAGTTTGTTTTTCCTGCTTTTATGGGGAAACAAACTGAACCTAATCAAAAGGACTGTCGCCTACCGGCAAAGGAAGGAGGGAGGGTTAGGCATGCTCAACCCTGTCGTGTTCTTTGTGAACATGTTTGTTAAATACAACTTTGCAAACCTCCTCGAAGAGAAGCCTCCTTTGTGGGTAGAGATTTTTAAGAGCTGGGTCACTCCATTTCTTGGGTCTTGGATGAAGGGCGGCTTGGTAAAGAGTCTGCGGAATCATCGAGGTCCTCTCCCCTCCTATGTGGCAGGAGCCCTGAAAGCCATGAGGAAGTGGCAAGTGGGAATGGAAGAAATTAGATCCTCACCTAGGAGGGCCATCGACCAGAGGGTCTTGTCTTCCTATTTCCATGAGCCGCTGGTCTTAAAAGACTGCCCAAGCAATATAATGAGTATAGGGCTCTCTTTAGTGGTGTCCACCAGGGTTCCCCCGAAGTTTAGGGATATTGCTTGGCGTTCCTTCCATGGAAAACTCTATGTAAGAGGCAATGTGATAAGTAGGCGCCGCAATGACCGAATGTGTCCCCGGGAGAGCTGCAGTGGTCTTGAGGAAACGATGGACCACTTCCTGCTTAATTGTCCTTTTAACATAGAAGTTTTCAAAAGGGTGTCCAGAAAGTTGTCTACCCCCTGCCTCTCAGGTATGTCATACCAGGGGTGGGCTTATGGGGTGTCTCAAAGGCATGCAAGTATTGAGTTAAGCACCTTATTTCTAGTTAGCACAATAGTAAAATTCTACATGTGGAGTGCACGGTGCCAAATTTCATTTAGGCATAAAGTCCTTTCCTGTGAGGTGGTGGTTTCCGACATCCTGAGGGAACTGTTTAAGATGAAGGCTCTGGAGAAACAGAGGATGAGTGAAGGGAGATGGTCTACTCTGTGGAGAGGCCTGTACCTTGAGCCCCCTTGAGGGGTCCTGATGTTTCTTGGTGGTGGTTTTTCCTGTCTTATCACTTGCCCTTTTTTTGCCCTAGGCCCTTTGTGTTTTTATGTCTGGGCTCATGCATTCCAGGGTGAGTAGTTTACACTTTGCTCTCTCAAGTGTCTAAGTGCAGTAGAATGTATCCAAACGATTCTTGTTCCGATGTTTCTGCCAAATATTTTTATTTTTATTTTTATTTTATTTTGTGTTAGGTTTAATATGATATAATGTTAGTTTTAATATGTGATAATGTTAGTTTTAATATGTTGTAATGTTAGGTTTAATATTTTGTTTCCTTGTTGTCTCGTTGTACGGATGTTGGAATAAATGTGGTTTATAAACTTGAACAAGTCAAACTTATGTTTTCCTTTTTTTTCTGCAGTAAGATATTTTTAGTTATTTGCTTGATAGTGCGAATGGTTGTCTATCCTCTCATCATCTATCTGTGTAGGTAGGTGACAGGGTTAGTTATATTAGAGTGTAGCTAGGCGGGCTCGGTTTTATTTTGTTTATTTTTTCTCTGATGTAAGAGTTGAATTTACTTTATATCTCATTGGAGATCGATTTTAGTTACTTTTTAAGAAAGATCTGAATTAAGATTGTTTTTATATTTGTTGTCTGCTGTAAGACTTTTTATTTCCTTTGGACTGGACTTTCTTCTCGGAAAGAGACTTTTTATTTTTATTCCTTACGCCCAAAAGCCAATATGCTATGTATTGTATTGTTTGTTTAAGTTTGTTTGTGCATATTTGTAGCCTGTTAATAAACTTCAATATATATATAAAGACTTATGTCCATTTAGTCCAACCCTTATATCCTACCCATAATGTCTGTATAACAGTTACATAGTAACAAAGTATTGGAGGTTGAATAAAGACATACATCCATCTAGTCCAACCGTTATACACTACCCATAATGTCTTTATAACAGTTACATAGTAACATAGTATTGGAGGTTGTATAAAGACATTCGTCCATCTAGTCCAACCTTTATACCCTACCCATAATATCTGTATAACAGTTATATAGTAACATAGTATTGGAGGTTGTATAAAGACATACGTCCATCTAGTCCAACCTTTATACCCTACCCATAATGTCTGTATAACAGTTACATAGTAACATAGTATTGGAGGTTGAATAAAGACATACGTCCATCTAGTCCAACCTTTATACCCTACCCATAATATCTGTTGAAAAGTTACATAGTAACATAGTATTGGAGGTTGTATAAAGATATACGTCCATCTAGTCCAACCTTTATACCCTACCCATAATGTCTGTATAACAGTTACATAGTAACATAGTATTGGAGGTTGTATAAAGACATACGTCCATCCAGTCCAACCTTTATACCCTACCCATAATGCCTGTCTAACAGTTTACAATAGTATGCTGTATTGGAGGTTGTATAAAGACATAACGCCATCTAGTCCAACCTTTTACACTAACCCATAATGTCTGTATACAGTAACATAAGTACATAGTATTGGAGGTTGGGTATAAGACCTCGTCCAATCTAGTGCAACCTTTATAACCCTACCCATAAGGTCTGTATAACTTTAATAGTACATAGGATTGGAGGTTGAATAAGACAATTACTCCATCTGTCCACCTTTTACCCTACCTCATAATGTCCTGTAGAAACAGTTACATAGTAACATAAGTTATGGGAGTTTGTATAAAACATACTTCCTCCAGGTCCAACTTTATATACCCTACCAGAATGTCTGTATAACAGTTACATAGTAACTAGTATTGGGAGGTTGTATAAAGACATACTCTATCTTAGTCCCAACATTTATAACCCTACCATAATGGTCTGTATAACAGTACAAGTAACATAGTAATTGGAGTTGAATAAAGACATATACGTCCATTCTGTCCAAATCTTTATACCCTACCCATAATGTCTGTATACAGTTACATAGTTACCTAGTATGGAGGTTGTATACAGGCATGAGCGTCCATCTCTAGTCCGACTTTATACCCTACCCATAATGTCTGTATAAACAGTTACATAGTAACATAGTATTGAGGTTGAATAAAGACATACATCCATCTAGTCCGACCTAACCCAACCCATAATGTCTGTATAACAGTTAAACAATAGTAACAACTAGTATTGGAGTTAATAAAGACATACATCCATCTAGGTTCCGACCTTTATTAAATTTATAAACCCTACCCATAATTCTGTATACAGTTACTGTAACATGTAAATTGGAGGTTGAATAAAGACAAACGTCCATCCTTAGTATCCGACCTTTATACCCTACCCATAATGTCTGTACTAACATTTTTACTAGAACATAGTCATTGGAGGTTGTATAAAGACATACGTCCCATCTAGGTCCGACCTTATATAAACCCTACCCATAATTCTGTATAACATTTACATAGTAACATAGTATTGGAGTTTATAAACATACGTCCTCTAGTTCCGACTATTATCCCTACCCTAATGTCTGTCTAACAGTACTAGTAACATAGTATTGGAGGTTGTATAAAGACATACGTCCTCTAGTCCAAACCTTTATATACCCTACCCATAATTCTGTATCAGTTACATAGTAACACAGTATTGGAGGTTTATAAAGACATACATCCATCTAGTCCAACCTTTTATACCCTACCCATAATGTCCTGTATAACGTTACATAGTAACCTAGTATTGGAGGTTTATAAAGAGACATACGTCATCTAGTCCAACCTTTATACCCCACCCATAATGTCTGTACACCAGTTACCATAGTAACTAGTAATTGGATTTGTATAAAGCATAACGTCCCTCTAGTCCAACCTTTATACCCTCCCATAATGTTCTGTATAAACAGTTACTAGTAACATAGTATTGAGGTTATATAAAGACATACGTCCATCTAGTACAACCTTTATACCCTACCCATAATGTCTGTATAACAGTTACATAGTAACATAGTATTGGAGGTTGAATAAAGACATAAATCCATCTAGTCCAACCTTTGCAACACATCGGTACCAAAATAAGGTGCAATGTGCCATGGCTATTCTTTCACATAAGAAGTGTAAAATATGGACAGCTCTGAAACGTATTGATCATAATCAGTGTTTCATAATGCCAGTGTGGAGGAACGTTTTAGCCCCATACACCTTATACTGGCCATAGACAGCAATATTAGCTGGTGATAAGATCTTTGGGCTTTCTTCTCCCTGCTGATACCAGAGAGGCAATATGGCTGCCTGCTCAGATTGTTTTAAATACAGTTTCAGGGAATACATTAAGCCAATGTTGTGTGTAGGGTAAATATTCCCTATAATGATTGTCATGTTACTTTATATGTCTGCCCATGCATATAATCTATATGTCTGTCCGTGCATATAATCTATATGTCTGTCCGTGCATATAATCTGTATGTCTGTCCGTGCATATAATCTGTATGTCTGTCCGTTCTATTCTATATGTCTGGCCTTCTGCCGTCATATAATCTATATGTCTGCCCGTGTATATAATCTATATGTCTGTCCGTGCATATAATCTATATAGTCGTGGCCTGTGCGTATGTTATGTCTTTTATTCAACCTCCAATACTATGTTTACTATTTGTAACTGTTATACGACTTATGGGTATAGGGTATAAAGTTTGACTAGAGGGACGTATGTCTTTATTCACTCCAATACATGTACTATGCCTGTGAGGTTTTCTCATCAGCAGGTCATGGTTATATCTGTTGTATTCAATTAGATCAACTGGACTTGAAAAGGTAGTTTTGAAGAACTACATGTGATGACCCTGGAGTTTAAAATCACACCAGAAGGAAGTACAAGCTTTCAAAGAACACCCATTAATGCCGGGGACCAAAACATTAAAGTCACAAGGGAAGAGGTACCAAAAACAACAAAACTGGCTTTCTTGGACTGCTTGGTAGGACTTAAGGAAAGTAAAATGGTTAAACTGGAAGTAGAGGTTTACAGAAAACCAAAACACACAGATCCGTATTTGATGTTGACTCCACCACCCTTTAGATCACAAGTGGGGGTCATCAGAAACCCTGACAACCACAGAGCCGAGACGAACATTCCCCACTAAGCACAGAGGCGAAGAGGCCTATATAACAATTCTAAAGAAATGAACATCTCAGAGAGCCCTAAAAAACTTGTGGATATCCAGACTGGGCTTTGTCAAAAGAAGTAAGATAGAAGGAAAGAAAAGAACACGGTCCAACAGTGAAGGGAAAAAGGCAAGACAGGAGGAAGAACATGGGTTCATCCAATATGTAGAGGGGTCTCCGAGAAATAAGAAGAATTTTCAAAAAACATTGTATCCCTGTCGCTTTTAAACCGAACAACACACTGAGGCAGCAATTGTACATCCGAAAGCACCAATACCAAAAACAAGAAGAAAAGCGTACATTCATTATGCAGTGCAGTGCAAGTGAAGAATGCTCTGAGTTGTATGTGGGGGAGACCAAACAGCAACTGGCATCAACGTATGGCCCAGCACAGAAGAGCCAATTTTCCGCGGGTTCCAGGACTCGCAGCCGTGTATCTGCATTTAAGGATATAAAGACAACTTTGAAAGAAAGATTGTAAATGATTAAAAATACTGGCGCAAGAACGTTGACGGGTTCAAGAGACGGTGTAAGGATGGCCATTTATGATGAAACTAAAGAGAAGAAACCAAGCCTAAATAGAGGTGGGGGGGTTCGACACCAACGTGTCTGCAATGACATGCTGTTTAACACCTTACTCTGGGCGTCCTATAACACCTTTAGCCACTATCTAATCACCCCTAACACCGGCTGTGTATGCTATGGGATTTTCCAGGGGTACCATAATTGCACAGATCTTGTACAAGTCATTCTGAATGAGGAAAGCCAGCGGAGATATGACTAGGCCGAAACGTCTTCAAGAACTGACCATTTAAAGTCAGTTGATCTAATGAATTACAAAGATTATAGCTATGTTACTATGTAAATGTTAACAGCTATTATGGTAGGGTATAAAGTCGGACTAGATGGATGTATAGTCTTTATTCAACCTCCAATACTATGTTACTATGTAACTTTTTATAAAAGACATTATGGGTAGGGTATTAAGGTTGGACTAGATGGACGTAGTCTTAAAACCCTCATACTGTGTTACTATGTAAATGTTATAAGGACATTATGGGAGGGATATAAAGTTTGGATTAGATGGACGTTTGTATTTAGACAACCTCAAACTACTATGTTACTTATGTAATGTTATTACAGACATATGGTGTAGGGTTATAAAGGTTGGACTAGATGGAGTATTGTCTTATACAACCTCCAACTACTTATGTTACTGTTATACAGACAATTATGGCGGTAGTGTATTAAAGGTTGGGAAAGGATGGACGTATGTCTTTATACAACATCCAATACTATGCTACGATGTAACTGTTTATACAGACATTTAGGGTTAGGGTATATAAAGGTTGGACTAGTGGACATGTCTTTATACAATGCCCTCCAATACTATGTTCATATGTAACTGTTTTTCTAAGACATTATGGTGTTGGTGGGTATAAAGGTTGTGGACTTAGAGGGACGGTATATTCTTTATAAAACCTCCAATACTATGTTTACTATGGAACTGTTATACAGACATTAGGGTAGGGTATAAAGGTTGGACTAGATGGAAGTCTATCTTTATACAACCTCCAATACTATGTTAATATGTAACTTTTAGACAGAATTATGGGTAGGGTTAGAAGGTTGGACTAGATGGACGTTATGTCTTTCTTCAACCTCCAATCTAGTGGTTACTAATGTAACTGTGATAAAGACATTATGGGTAGGGTATAAAGTGGACTAGATGTGGACGTAGTATTTATACAACCTCCAATTACTATGTTACTATATAACGGTGAACAGAATTGATGGGGTAGGGTATAAAGGTTGGACTAGATGGACGAATGTCTGTATACACCTCCACTACGATGTTATATTTGTAAACTGTTATAAAGAACATTAGGGTAGTTAGTAGTGTTATAACGTTGGACTAGATGGATGTATGTCTTTATTTCAACTCCAATACTTGTTACTATTGTAACGTTATACAACATTATGGGTAGGATATAAGGGTTTGGACCTAAATGGACATAAGTTTTTTATATATATATTGAAGTTTATTAAACAGGCTACAAATATGCCACAAACAAACTTAAACAAACAGATACCAATACATAGATATGGCTTTTGGCGTAAGAAAAATAAAAATAAAAAAGGGTCTTTTTCCGAAGAAGAAGTAAGTCCCAAAGGAAATAATAAAAAAGTTCTTACAGCAGGCCAACAAATATAAAACAATCTTAATTCAGATTCTTCTGTAAAAAGTAACTAAAATCGATCTCAATGAGAGATAAAGTAAACATTCAACTCTTACATCAGAGAAAAAATAACAAAATAAAACCGAGCCGCTAGCAACTCTAATATAAACTAACCCTGTCACCTACCTACACAGATAGATGATGAGAGAGATAGACAACCATTCGCACTATCAAGCAAATAACTAAAATATTGTACTGCAAGAAAAAAAAAAAGACAAACCTAAGGTTTGACTTGTGCAAGTTTATAAACCCACCAGTGATTCCAACATCCGTACACGAGGGGGACAAACAAGGAAACAAATATAAACAACCGAACAGGACAACATATTGTAAAAACGGACATTGCACAGATTAAAACTAACATTATATTCATATTAAACCTATACACAAAATAAAATAAAAAAATAAAAAAAAAATATATTTGGGGCAGAAAAGAGACAACATCGGAACACAAGAATCGTTTGGATACATTCTACTGCACTTACACTTGCGAGAGGCAAAGTGTACAACTACTCACCCTTGTAAATCATGACCCAGACATAAAACACACAAAGGGCTAGGCAAAAAAGGGCAGTGATTAAGACATGAAAAACCACACCAAGAACATCAGGACCCCTCAAGGGGCTCAAGGTACAGGGCCTCTCCACAGAGTAGACCATCTCCCTTCCTCATCTCGTTCTCCAGAGCCTTCGTAAAACAGATTTCCTCAGATGTCGGGAAACCACCACCTCACAGAAAGGACTTGTATATCGAAATTGGATTCACCGTGCACGCTCCACTGTAGAAATTTTAACCTATTGTGCTAACTAGAAATACGGTGCTTAACCAATACTTCATGCTTGAGACACCCCATAAGCCCACCCGCTGGTATACATACCTGAGAGGCAGGGGGTTATAGACACTTCTGGACACCCTTTGAAACTTCTATGTTAAAGGAAATTAAGCAGGAAGTGGTCCATCGTTTCCTCAAGACCCTGCAGCGCTCCCCGGGGACCATTCGGTCATTGTGGCGCCCTCCTACTATCCCATTGCCTCTTACATAGATTTTTCCAATGGAAGAACGCCAAGCAATATCCCTAAACTTCGGGGGAACCCAGGGGACACCACTAAAGAGAGCCCTCTATACCTCATTATATTGCTTGGGCAGCTTTTAAGATCAGCGGCTCATGGAAATAGGAAACAGACCCTCTGGTGATGCCCTCCTAGGTGAGGATCTAATTTCTTCCATTCCCACTGCCACTTCCTCATGGCTTTCAGGGCTCCTGCACATAGGAGGGGAGAGGACCTGATGATTCCGCAGACTCTTTACACCGCCCCCCCCTTCATCCAAACCCAAGAAATGGAGTGACCCACTCTTAAAATCTCTACCCACAAAGGAGGCTTCTCTTCCAGGAGGTTTGCAAAGTTGTATTTTAACAAATGTTCACAAAGAACATGACAGGGTTTGAGCATGCCTAACCCCCTCCTTCTTTTGCCGGTAGGCGACAGTCCTTTTGATTGGTTCAGTTTGTTCCCCCCATAAAAGCAGGACAAAACAAACTATGATTCTTGCAAGTACTTCTCTGGCAAAGGCACACATACTTACATACAGAAAAGCGGGACCAGGTTAAGTCTTGATCATGAAACCCTTTCACAAGAGTGTATGGTCTCCCCTTCCACTGATCCACCTGTCGAAGATGCAATTCCAACCTAGACCCCCAATTTGTCTCAGCGAAAATCACCTTGGCCAAAAGTGATCCCTAAGATCTTGATTTTGGGAAGGCTCAGGGAAGATTCCCGGGAGGTTAAGGCAGGCTCGCCTTCTTTTCCCATCCAGAAAGCTTCACATTTGTTCCTGTTGTGAGGGAACCTGAAGCCTCAGAATACTCTTGTACAGTTCGGCCACCTCGACCGCCTCGTCGGAGCTCGAGACTACAAAGTAATGTCATCCGCATAGGCAGCTACCTTCAAGGAAACTCCCGGAGAGAGTACGGTTCCCCTGCAGCACCTGCCATCAAACCTCTTGATCAGAGGCATCTATGGCGAAACCGATAAAGCAGAGGCTGAGCGGCAACCCTGCCTGACCCCGAAAGAGACCCTAAAAGGTTCCCCCAACCAGCCATTCACAAAGGGAATGCTTTACAGCGCCTTCATACAAAACCATGAGCCAATTGATGAAAACCCTCAGGAACACCGTAATCTTCCAAGGACACTCCAGAGATACTGTGATTCACTCTATCAACGGCTTAGACTGGTCCAGTGACTCAAAAGGTATTTTCCCCACTCACAAGACCTGCACGCATTAGAGCCTCCCGGACCCCCAATACTGCGGAAAATGGTGGATCTACCCTTAACCGTGGCAGTGCTGCGAGGGAGAAAGCACCAGGTGTGCTAACCTCAAAGGGCGATTGAACAATACCTTTGCCAAGATTTCCTATCCGTTATTGGAGTAAGCGATGGGGCGCCAGTTTCATATATAGGAAGAATCTAACCCTTTTGACAGCAGAATCAAAGCAGAACGCCTCATGGAGGGTGAAGGAGACCCTCAGAAGGGAGTTCCGAAAAAACCTCCCACAAAGACTAGGGGCCAGGACATCACAAAAGGCCTTGTAGAAACTCTGCCGTGAGCCCATCGGGCCCAGGGGATTTCTCTTAACAGCAAGGCCTTCTATTGCCCCCACCTCCTCCACAGTGATATCCCCTATCAAAGAATCCCAAGGAATATCAGATCTTGTCTGAACAGGAGTCTGCTCCAAAAAGTTGGATATGTGGCCTGGCTGAGCTCTTTCTCAGACAAGAGGTCAGTATAAAAGCTCTTAACAACCGACAGGATACCTGCTGAGAAGTCTCCAGGGTCCCATCACTCCCCCGCAAACCGCTAATCGATTTGGGAGCGACGAGTCCCTGCAACTCTGATAAGGATCGGGAGAAGGTGTGACCCTAATTCCTCTCAAAGTTCGGGAGGCCAGCCGGTCATACTGGAACCTCCTCATCTGGACTTTACCCTGGTGATCTCCCCAAATCACCACAATCAGACACAGCCTATCCAACTTCCTCTTAAGTTTTAGATAGGCATGATATTTACTCTGTACCTTATCAATCGATAAGCCTGCGAAAGAGTCGTGCGGTCCTCTTTTTGGTGATCTCCCACCATTCCGTCCTACTGCGGCAGACATCCTTCAGGGACTCTGATCCGAAAGAAGGCCCAAAAGACTGTTTTAGTACCATTCCTCGTCAAGGATGTCGAATTGAGGTGCCAGAAACCCTACCTCCTTGAGGGGGACCTCTGGATATTCAAGGACATGACCACCAAACCGTGATATGGAACTCTACTGCCTTCACTCTCAAGGGAGAAGAATAAGTATGAGTTTTCTTTTTAACAAAAACCTATCTATCCTACTACTACTACTACCTCTATAAAAGTGTAACCCGTGAGGCCTGGAGATTGGCGAATGTGCACATCTACCAGACCGCCTCTCTACTAAGCCATTAAAAAATACGCTGTTGACCCAACCCTGCCAGTCTGGCCTCTCCTGTCCATTGGCCTAGTGATGGTGTTAAAATCCCCCCAAACACTACAGGCTGGGCCGTAAAAAGAAAGGGCTTTATTCTGGTAAAAATTCCTTCCTCTCGGCTCGTCTGAGGGCCATAAAAAATGATTAGCCGCAGAGACAAACTGTTCACCAGAACATCCATAAGCATGCACATCCATCCGATTTCAATCACCCGTTGACTGTACCATATCTTTTGTTTAAAAAGAACAGCCACTCCACTGTAAGGCTCGGCGGCAAGAGACCAAAAGGATGGTCGCACGGACCGTCCCCCTTGGCTGGTGGATCTCAGCCAAGGTGGTGAGCCGGTCTCCTGCAAAAAGAAAATGTCCTGCCTCAATTAGAGGAGAGAAAAAATAACGCCATGCTTGTGCACTTACAGACTTGATGGAGGCAACATTAATTGTTGCACATCTTATTGGAGGGGGCACGCCATTTACAAGGGATGAATGAAGTTAGGGGGGGTTTTCATTTACCCTTCTTACCCTCCTCCCCTCATTCATCGGCCCCTATCTTTAGCTGAGAGGCGGATGGTACCGCTCAGCCTCCTGGGCTATAAAAAATTAATTTTTTAGTGGAAGAAAGGGTTTCTCTAGCCTCATTCTCTCTTATCCTCACTATTTCTTCCTACAGATTGTCCTTTCCTAGCACAGAGTTAAGGATTTTTGTAAGCGGAATAGACCAATTTGGGAATGGGCTCTTATTCTCTGGCTCCCCCACTTCCCACCAAACTCCATCCCCTTCTCGAAGTGGAGGACCTCAGAACTCTGGAAAGCAGATGAGTTACTCAAGCTGGGTGAGATATTTGGGCAAGAAAGCCCCCCTTGACTTGGGATATGGTAACCCTGCTTGGGGCTCTTATAAAAGTCCAGAAATGAGCTTGGGTTTGGGTGACCCTGATATATTTTTGGTCATCTTGCTCTGGGAGCTTTCCGGTGGAAGTCACGAGTTGGACAGGCTCCGAAGGCATGGTGGTTACTCTCTTGGCCCCAGGACACTGTGAAGGGAGGGGACACTTTCCAGAGTCCATGCTGCCCAGCAAATGCTACAATCTCAGAGCTCACCTACTCGGTGAGACACCATCTCCACCGGCAAAAAACTCTTGCCGCAATTTGCTGTCCAAGAGAAGGAGAAAGAGGTTTGTGTTTAAAGTGTGCCCCCCATCTCACCGCCAGAGGTGGCAAACAGACACTGTTAGGGCAGTTATTTCGCATGGCCCCAGATTCAAGGCATAGGGCAACACTTCAGTTGTCACAATTGACATTGAAAGATGACGAAAAGACCCGCACTTTCCAGCACTGAGCGGATGGCCCGGGTAGAGGGTAGAAGGTAGACGCATGGTATCATATCCCTGCCGATTAAAGGCAGCAGAATATAAAAGGCAGAATTTGGGGCCAGAATTGGGATTGTGTGGAGTAACGTTACGGACTGTTGTTATGTACAAGCTGCACTTCCGGGTTTATCCCCAAGCAAAGGTGCGGAGGTTGAGGGCGGAATGCTCTCATTTATTATTAAAGAACCTTTATGGTGCACCTCTCACTGACCCACCTGGAGGGAGGAAAACCGCCAACCACCCGAAAGCCAATAGCAGTATCCTGTCAATACTTTTCCAAAACTCATCCAGACCTTGGGGGGACACAAAAACTGATGACAACTCCCCCTGGACTGGGCCCAGAAATAAAGGCAAAAAAGATGTCCCAATCTGCCTCAAACCCACCCGGAGGAGGTCTTGTCAATCACCTGCTGCTATCCGGAGAAGGGCCCTCCCCCACACACTCAAGTTCACCACCATTCCTCTACCCCCCACGACCACTGTACATGTTACATATGAAAGATTTGTATATTAGCAGGAACAGTCCTCCGTGTAGCAGATAATGAGGGCTCTGGCAAGCCGGACACGCATATGATGTGTTTGGTCTCTGCAGGTTGAAACTGGAGGCTGCTTAGCGGAAAACAGATTAACCTAACCTGGCCTGCCTGATTCTGATCATGGAGAATCCGTTCTGCCTCTTTTGATGGGAGATTCCAGGACATGTTATTTCGTTCAGCAAAAACGGGGGGCGGATTTAGGATCGTCCACAGCCCAGTCCCATTCTTCTCCTTTGTCTTTGTTCCAGGTGTAACTGACGGGGAAAACGTGACCGAGACCTCCCCTTTAGAGGGCCCCAGGCACCTCCACCCTGCTGACCCAAAGGGGGAGGACCTGAAATGAACAGCAAGGCTGGGCCTGAGCTGTATTCCCCTGCATTGCTCTCCTTTATGCCTGGAAACGATCCCTCAGGGCTATAAGCCTCCCGCATAGGACCAATTTCTCTCCCAAGGCCTGCTCCTCCTTGGTAGGGTAAGAGCTCAAATCTCTTTTCCATGGCAGAAATATATGCTTGATCTTGGGATGATGTAGAAAAGAAAAATCCCAGCACAAAAGATCTTTTTTTGTTTAATTCTTACTTCAAGGGATCTTAACTTTTCTTTTAATAGTAATATCTCTTTAGGGCCGGATTTGGCCAGGGCTCCGCCAAATCCAGGATCCCCAGGACAAGGTTTTTTTTGGCCCAGGATTAGCAGCAGAAGGCCCAGCTCCGGACCAGGGCTCTTGGAAGCCATAGTTAGGCCCCAGCAGAACAGTGAAACCAAAAAACAGAATATGCAAGTAAGCACTGGTTGGAGGCTCAGGGCACACAATAACATCAACCTTCCACCTCCAATGCTATGGTACTATTGTAATGTTATACGCATTATGGGAGGCTATTAACTTATAAAGGTTGGATTAGAGGGACGTATGTCTTATAAAACTCCAAATACTTGCTACTATTGTAACTGTTATACAGACATTTCTGGGTAGGGTTATAAAGGTTTGGACTAGATGACGATGTCTTTATATAAACCTCCAATACTAATGTACTAGTAAACTGTTATACATATACAGGACATATGGGTAGGGTATAAAGGTTTTGGACGTTTATGTCTTATACAACTCCAATACTATGTTACTATTGGAATGGTACAGGACATATGGGTATAGGGTATATAAAAGGTTTGGACTAGTGGACGTATTGTCTTTATTTAAAAACCTCCAATACTATGTTACTATGATAATGTTATACAGACATTATGGGTGGGAATAAGGTTGGACTAGAGGGATGTATGTCTTTATACAAAACCTCCAATACTGATGTTACTATTGTAAAAATGTTATACGACATTATGGGTAGGGTATTAAAGGTTTTGGACTAGATGGATGGACGTCTTGATACACCTCCATTACTATGTAAAACTTATGTGTGTTTGTAACTGTTGACAGCACTATGGGGTAGGGTTTATGGTAAAAGGTTGGACTAGATGGACAGACGTCTTTTATACAACTCCAATTACTATGTTACTATTGTAACTGTTATACAGACCATTAGGGTAGGTAGGGTATAAAGTGGACTTAATGGAGTATGGCTTTTACAACCTCCAATACTATTGTTACTATGTAACTGTTTAACAGACATTATGGGCTAGGAAAAAGTTTGGACTAGATGGACATATTTCTTTATTCAACATCCATTACATGTGAAACTATGCAAACTGTTAGACAGACATATGGGTGGGTATAAAGGTTGGATAGTCCCGATGGAGGAAGTCTTTATACAACATCCATTACTGGTTGTAACTGTTTGACGGCACTATGGTAGTGTTATTATTTATAAAGGTTGGATTAGATGGACCGTATTGTTCTTTATACAACCTCAATTACTATGTTACTATGTAACTGTTATACAGACATTATGGGTAGGGTATAAAGGTTGGACTAGATGGATATATGTCTTTATACAACCTCATATATGTTATATGTAAATGTTATACAGACATTATGGGGGTAGGCGTATAAAGGTTGGACTAGATGGATTATGTCTGGATACAAACCTCCAATACTATTTACTATGTAAAACTTTATAAGACAGATGGGAGGATAAAAGGTTACTCGATGGACCTGTAGGTCTTTATTAAACCTCCATACTATGTTACTATGCTAACTGTTATACAGAACATTATGGGTAGGTAGGGTATTATAAAGGTTGTTATAGATGGACGTATGTCTTTCATTCAACCTCCAATACTATGTAACTATGCCATACGTTAGAAAGTATTAGAATTGGTTAAAGTGACATATATGTATATAAAACCTCCATTACTATGTAACGTTAGACAGACATTATGGGTTAGGGCTTTAGGGTATTAAGGTTGTGGACTAGATGGACCGTATGTCTTTTATACAAAATCCAATACTGATGTTACTATGAAAGTTATATCCAGACATTATGGCGGTAGGGTTGATAAAGTTTGGACTAGATGGACGTATGTCTTTATTCAACCTCAATTACTATGTAACTATGCAACTGTTAGACAGTATTAGTATGGTATAAAGGTTAGACTAGATGGACATATATGTATATACAACCTCCATTACTATGTAACTGTTAGACAGACATTATGGGTAGGGTATTAAGGTTGGACTCGAGGGACGTATGTCTTTATACAAAACTCCAATACTATGTTATTATGAAAGTTATCCAGACATTATGGGTAGGGATAAAGGTTGGAATAGCTAGCTAGCTGGAAGTATGTCTTATAACCAACCTCAATTACTATGTTACATGTAACGTTATCAGACATTATGGGTATAGGGTGATTTAAAGGTGGACCAGATGGAGTATGTCTTTTATACAACCTCCAATACTTCTGTTACTGAGCATGTGGTGGTGAGAGGACGATTTTGCATGCAGAGACTCATGACCCGTGTTGAGGTTGCTGATGTCCACTTGAGGCAGTTTTTTTGGGCCCCCTCCCCCCGGGCATGGCCTCCAGGATCCCGGGAAAGCCTCCCAGGGACGATTAGATTCAGTGGCCTTGGGCCTCCACCTCGGTCCCCAGAGTGAAGGAAAAAAACTTAAGAATGAGGAGATCAGGGGTTTTTTTTTGCAGGAGGCCTTGGTGGAAGACCTCACCTAAAGAGGTCAATGCTGTGATGAGAAGAAACAATTCGCAGTCTGCGAGCACCACAAGGGGCCCTCTCCACATTGGCAGGCCCAAAGATTATTTAAAGTTGTAATCCAGCTATGGAAGTAGAGTAGAGCTGGAACAAATTATCAGGAAGAAATGGAGCTGTCTGATGCAATCGGGCCTATGCATGAGGCATTCGCAGAAAGAGAGGAGAGACCGGTTCCTGCAGAGAAGAAAGAAAGAGGGAAGGGAGAGTGTTTCACATGGGGTGAGTGTGTCGCGAGGAAAACACTTACCTTGGAAGTCCCAGGCCTCTGGGTACTCTGAGGTCCAACCTGAGCAGGGGGAGAAGAGAAAGAAGGCAACAAAGGCCTACCTGAGGTGGTTCCAGTGTCCCAATTCCCCTGAGGATGCACCTGAGTAGGGAGAGAAACAATCAGGGCGACTGGTCCTGGAAGGAGAAGGAATACCACAGGTCTCCTGAGAGAGATTGTTGATTGCTGGAGTCCCCAAATAAAGGAACAATCTGGTGTTCTTATGGCACGAACGTTGATGGACCAAGGGAAGGAAGAAAGGAAAAAGGGAAACAAAGAAACAAAAAATCTCCAGGTGTAATGTGGATGTTTGAATGCTTGCCAGAATTAAACCCTGCGGTTATGCCCAGTGGCTGAATAAATAATGAGAGGATGGACACTTTACCTGCTACACTAAGGGGGGGAAAGGAGGGGTAATACATGAGGACAATCCTGAGCGGGGAGGGTAGCCGTATGATGGTCCCGGATGCATGGATTTTCCACATATCCAGGGGGAAAAACACCTGTTTCACCATTCCCAGCAGGGCTGAGAGTAAGAGTGAATCCAAGATGGCCGACGAGGGTCAGTTCCAGTGAAGTGATTTTTGTGGTTGTTCAGGAGGGCTGCACCATGCCTTCTTCAGGTGACGGCGAGACACTTGCTGATGACATCATTCCCTGTACTCCATTCAAAAAATCTGTGGTAATAGACCTGTGAAAGACGTAAACGTAAGATCTAAATTTACCTAACCTATTGCAAAAGAGATGGAAGGTCCACCAATTGTGGGGGTAAGTTCGAACACCTGGTCTCTGATTGGTCTCTGTGTCTGTTTCCCCGTACCCATCCCATACCCCCCAGTATAATACTGTGGTTAACCCCTGTATCTGCTGCTGCTTATTAAAAACCTTTGTATCTGCCGCTGTTAACATGTATCATCTGGGTAACACCCTGTCATGTGGTGACCCTTCATTGCTGAGTAACCACGGTTGTTGTATCATCTGGTAACCCTTGGTATCATTGGGTAACCTGTATCTGGACCCTCCTCCTCTGGTTAGACCGTCCCTACTGGTAATCCTGTCAATGGTTGGTTTAACCCTGTGTCCTAGGGGGTTTGTTAATCCTGTTTCCCTGGTTGGATATGGTAACCCTGTTCCGGTTGGTAGGTATGTCCCTGTGGTAACCCTGGCCCTACTGTAATCCGGTCCAGGTTGGTAACACTTGGTTCCATATGGATAAGGCCTTGTCCTGGTTGGTAAACCCGGTCCCTATGGGTAATCATGTCCTGGTTTGGTAAACCCTGTGCGGGTTGTAGGTCTGTCTCTGCTGGTAACCCGGTCCCTACTGGTAATCTGTCCAGGTTGGGTAACACTGTCGCCTGGGTTAATCCTGTCCTGGTTGGTAAACCCTGTGCCGGTTGGTAGGTCTGTCCCTGATGGGAACCCTGTCCCTAATGCGTAATCCTTGTCCTGGGTGGTAAACCCTGTTAGGGTGGTAACCATTTTTGTCCCCACGGCGAATCCTTTTGTCTCTGGTTGTGTAACCCTGTCCTATGGGTAATCCTGTCCTGGGTTGGAGGTCTGTCCCTGCTGTAACCTGTCCCTCCTACTGGTAATCCTTTTGTTCCTGGGTGGAACCCCTGGTCCCTGATGGTAACCCTTTGTCCCTGCTGGTAACACTTTGTCCCTTGGCTGGTAACCCTACTGGTAACCATCTGTTCTGTTTTACCCACTCTTTTCTCCAGCCTTCAGTTTCTTAGGCAGGAATGGCTATGATAATCCCAATACTGTTCTGCCACGTCCATAGTACTTCCTAATATGTACCATCTAGAGGAATGTGGTCAATTTGAAAGTGGGCGGGGGAGGGAGGGGGGTCCTGCGCCAGGAGGGACAATGTTATTGTTATCAGCTATTTGGGCTGGGTTCAATGCGCGACATCTTTGTATTTATTTGGCCCAATCCTGAGGAATTTATTGTGAGTTTGTTTTGATAGAGCCCAGAAACATGACACTTGTGGCATGAAAAGAGTTGACGGATTTCTGCACGTGGAACTGGGAAAAGAACCGTGACCACAATTGGAATAGGGAGGGGAGGTTGGAGATGCGAATATATAACGGGATTAATGCGCCCCTTACAGTGGATATAAGATATAATAAAGTCACGGAGGAGTTCCCGGACCATATAGAAGCACGAGACCGAAGGGTGCGAGTGCTTTATACAGGACAGGGAACTCTGAGTTGACTTTATTAAACTATATCACAACTGTAATGGGGGGAGTATATGTAGTATTTCTTATAAGATATTAAGTTGAGTAGAAAAATTGTAATTTGAAGGCTAGTCTCTGTTAATAAATCCCCTAACCAGCTGTTATCCTTTCACTAAGTAATATTTTTAAAATTATTTAAACAAGGTATTTCCCTGTAGAGAGAAAACGAAGACGGCAAGGGTGGCACTCCAAACCGTAACTTATTAACTATAGACCAAACAACATTCACAACGTTCGGGGGCTACGTGCCCCTTCCTCAGGTTGATGTTTTAATACCAACAGTGTACAACACTACAATAGGGGGCGAACGAGTTCGCCTATTTAGATTGGTGTAACCAATGTGGGTTGGAACACACCGGAGGAAGGGGGGCACGTATCCCCCGAAAACGGTTGTGAGATGTTGTTTGGTCTATAGGTAATAAAGTACGGTTTGGAACGAGTGCCACCCGCTTCTTCGTTATTCTAGATGATTATCCATAAGGGTTTGTTGGATTGTTTTGAGGAAGTGAGCCACCCACACTTGGTACGAGGTTGTCAGAGGATTTTTTCTATTATTTTGTGGACTATATTCCCTGTCAGCCCTCTGGCAAACAATAGGGTGTTGGGGTAAATGAATAAATAGAAGGAATAGATACCAGACTTAACTTTGTCTAACAGTCTTTTTTCTGCGAATTTCTCCTCCACTTCCCGGAACTTCCTGTCAAACCCGAAAGAAAAAAATGAGTGATAAAACACACAAACCTTTACTGTTGTAGAAACATCCTTCTGGTCCTCCATGTGAAATGTATCTTCAACGGTAACCTTTTTAAATCTGTCAGCCATGATTTCAACTTCAGCCTAGAATCAGTCCGTGCAAGTGAGGTTAAACAGAGGACTCTTACAGCTATTGACTTCCCGGGTACTGAACTCCCGCTGATGAAGTTGTCAGTAGTAGCTGGAACAGCGCCTGTTGTTAACCTCACTTGCATGGACGAACCAGCAGAAGTATAAGTTGAATCATGGCTGACAGATTTTATAAAGGTTACCGGGTTGGGTGAGTGGAGAGATTACATTTCACATGGAGGAATCCAGAAGGATATTTTCGCACAGTTAAAAAGGTATGTGTGTTTTATTGCTGTTGTTTTTTGTTATTTGCTGGATTTGACAGGGAAGTTGATGGAGAGGCAAGGAGGGATGGCAAATATGAAAAGATATCTGGAAGCCAACAGTGGTATATATTCTTATTAAAAATCACTCAACTAAGTAGTTGAGTGTTTTTTATAGGATAATTCCCACTGTTGCTCCCCATTAAAGCGGCCACTTATACTATTACTAAAGTTAATGTATACCGCAATGGTACCCCGCCACATTCCCAATTATGCCTATTTGGTAAAAAGGTATAAAGATTGGCCCATACAATTGTTTTTTTCTACCCAGGCAAGCCAAGGCAATGACTGGGAAGTATGGGTCCTTAGGCAATTTCGAGCTATGTTTTGTGAACAAGCTGCTGAAAGTGCGCTTTGTGTTTAAATCGGGGGCATGTGGCTAAAAGTGTCCCCAACAGCATCTGCTGCAAAACTGTGTGGGGGGGACAGGGCATTCCTACACCTCGGGCCGGATCAGGCAGCAAAATTGAGAAGGGGTTTTCGGAGGGGAAATGGAGGGGAAGCAGAGGGGAGGAAAGCAGTGGATGCTTGTAGTGAAACGGCCCCAGAAAGAAGAAAACCGGTGAACGTGTTTGTACTATCAAACCCACCTGTGGAGAATTAAAATATGATAATAAAGCCAGGGGATCTCACTAGAGAAAAGCCCCAGCTGAGATTAAACCCAAACACCTGGCAAGTAAAACCACCAGAGTGTCAAAAGTCCCAACGATCTGTGCGGAAACCAACTGGGTGGAGACCCTACCCCTCCTGTAGACCCACATCATCCATAGGAAAGCCCCATCCTGAGAGGAAGGAGGATGTGGAAGTGGGATGAAAAAAAAATTGTGAAAAATAACCCATAATGCCTGTATAACAGTTACATAGTAACATAGTATTGGAGGTTGAATAAAGACATACATCCATCTAGTCCAACCTTTGCAACACATTGGTACCAAAATAAGGTGCAATGTGCCATGGCTATTCTTTCACATAAGAAGTGTAAAATATGGACAGCTCTGAAACGTATTGATCATAATCAGTGTTTCATAATTCCAGTGTGGAGGAACGTTTTAGCCCCATACACCTTATACTGGCCATAGACAGCGATATTAGCTGGTGATAAGATCTTTTGAGCTTTCTTCTCCCTGCTGATACCAGAGAGGCGATATGGCTGTATGTCTGTCCGTTCATATAATCTATATGTCTGCCCGTTCATATAATCTATATGTCTGCCCGTGCATATAATCTATATGTCTGCCCGTGCATATAATCTATATGTCTGTCCGTGCATATAATCTATATGTCTGCCCGTGCATATAATCTATATGTCTGTCCGTTCATATAATCTATATGTCTGTCCGTTCATATAATCTATATGTCTGTCCGTGCATATAATCTATATGTCTGTCCGTGCATATAATCTATATGTCTGTCCCTGGATATAATCTATATGTCTGTCCGTGCATATAATCTATATGTCTGTCCGTTCATATAATAGGCCGAGAGAAGAGATTATTTACCAGAAAAAGCCCTTTCTTTTACGGCCGAGCCTGTATGTGGTAGTTGTGTGTGGGTAGGGGTTAACAAAACCATCACTAGGCATGACAGGAAGGCCAGACTGGCATGGTTGGGGTAACGACAGCGTATTTTTTAATGCTTATTAGAGAGGCAGGTCTGTAGAATGGCACCATTCGCCAATCTGCCATGGCCTCACTGGGTTACACTTAGTTCATAGAGGTAGTAGTAGTATAAGGAATAATAGGATTTTTGTTAAAAGGACTCTTTACTTCTCCTCTTTGAGGTGAAGGCAGTAAGTTCTCATTCACGTTTGGTGTCATGTCCTTGAAATCCCAGAGGTCCCCTCAAGAGTTATCGGCGTTCTGGCCACCTCAATTTTCGACCATCCCTTGACGAGGAATGTCCTACTAACAGGTCTTTTTTGGCGCTTCTTTTTCAGGATCAGGAGTCCCTGAACTGATGTCTGCCGCAGTAGAACGGAATGGTGTGAGATCACCAAAAAGAGGACCGCGACACTCTTCAGGCCTACTGATTGATAAGGACAGATGTAATCATCAATCCTATCCTAAAACTGTAAAGGAGTGGATAGGCGGTGTCTGATTGTGGTGACTTTGGGGTAGATCATCACAGGTACAAGTCCCAGTGAGAGGAGGTTCCAGTTAGTGAACCGGCTGGCCTCGCCCCTGACTTGAGAGGAATTATGGGTCCACCCATCCTCCCCGTCCTTATCATAGTTGCAAGGGACTCCGTCGCTCAAAAAATCGATTAGCGGTTTGCGGGGGAGTAGATGGACCCCTGGAAATGACTTCTCCAGCATGGTATCCTGTCGGTTTTTTTAAGAGCTTTTATACTGACCTCTTGTCTGAAAAGGAAGCTCACAGCCAGCATATCCACTTTTTGGAGCAGACTCCTGTTTCAGACAAAAGATCTTATATTCTGTGGGAGTCGTTGATAGGGATAGCCCATTTCACGTGGAGAGGTGGGCAATAGAAGGCCTTGCTGTTAAAATCCCCTGGGCCCGATGGCTCACGCAGAGTTCTACTACAAGGCCTTTTGTATTTCCTGTAGCCCTAGTTCTTGGGGAGGTTTTTTTCGACTCCCTTTCTGAGGGTCCCTTCCACCCTCCAATGAGTTCCTGCTTTGATTCTGCCCTTGTCAAAAGGGTTAATTCTCCTATATTGAGAACTGGCGCCCCATCGCTTTACTCATACGGATAGGAAATCTTGCAAAAGTAATTGTTCAATTCGCCTCTTTGAGGTTAGCAAAAACCTGGTGCTTTGCTCCCTCGGCAGCCGTCAACAAAGGTTAAGGGTAGATCCACCCTTTTCCGCAGTATTGGGGGTGCCGGGAGGCTCCTAATCTGACGTTGCATTCTTGTGAGTGGGAAAAACCTTTTGCACTGGACGTCGAAGGCCTGTTGATTAGAGTGAATCACAAGTATCTCTGGAGTGTCCTTGGAAGACGAGTGTTCCTGAGGGTTTCATCAATTGGCTCATGGTTTTTGTATGAAGGCGCGAAAGCATTCCCTTTGTGAATGGCTGGTTGGGGACCTTTATAGGGTCCTTCTGGGTCGAGGCAGGTTTGCCCGCTCAGTCCCTTGCTTTACGGTTTCGCCATAGATCCCTCTGATCAAGATGTTTGTGGGCAGCGTTCTGCAGGGTGGTACCTATCTCTCGTGAGTTTCCTTGAAGGTAGCTCCTATGCGGATACTTACTCTGTGTAGTGCTCGAGCTCCGACTAGGCGGTCGAGGTGGCCGCACTTAAAGAGTAATTCTGAGGCTTTCAGGTTTTCCCGAATCCATCAACAGGAACAAATGTTGAATCGCTTCCTGGTGGTGAAAAGAAGGCGATGCCGCCCTCAACCTCCCGGAATTCTTCCCTGACCTTCCCCTAAAATCAAAGATCTTAGGATCACTTTGGCCAAGGTGATTTCGCTGAAAGACAAATTGGAGGTCTAGGTGGAACTTGCATCTTAGAAGGTGGCTCAGTGGACATGGGGAACCATACACTCTTAGTGAAAGGTTTCATGATCAGACTTACCTGGTCCCCAACCACCCCGCGTTTTTCTGTTATGTAAGTACTTTGTGCCTTTTGCCAGAGAAGACTAGCAAAATCAATAAGTTTGTTTTTTTTCCTGCTTTTATGGGGAAACAACTGACACCTAATCAAAAGACCTGTCCGCTCTACCGGCAAAAGAAGTGAGGGTGGGTTATGCATGCTCAACATGTCATGTTCTTGGTGCAAACATTGTTTTGTTAAATACACGTTCCAAACCTCCCTGAGAGAAGCTCCTTTGTGGGTAGAGATTTTTAAGAGCTGGGTCACTTCCATTTCTTGGGTCTTGATGAAGGGTGCGGTAACGATTCTGCGGAATCATCAATGGTCCTCTCTCCCCTCCTATGTGGCAGAGTCCCTGAAAAGCCTGAGTGAAGTGCAAGTGGAGATGGTAAGAAATTAGAGCCTCACCTATGAGGGCCCTCAACCAGAGGGTCTTTTCTTCACTATTTCTCATGAGCGCTGATCTAAAAGACTGCCCAAATCAAATGAGTATAAGGGCCTCCTTTAGGGGTGCCCCCTGGGTTCCCCCCGAAGTTTAGGATATTGCTGCGTTCCTTCCATGGCTGTGGGCAATAGTGAAGCGCCACATGACCCGATGTTCTCCCGCAGGGGCGTGACATGCCGTCAAGTGTCCCGGGGAGCTGCAGTGGTCTTGAGGCAACGATGGGACCACGTTCCTGCTTAATTGTCGCTTTTAACTAACATAGAATTTAAAAGGGTGTTCCCGATAACAGTTATGGCTATTCCCCCTGCCTCTCGGGATGTCATACCAGGGGTGGGCTTATGGGTGTCTCAAAGGCATGCAAGTATTGGAGTTAAGAAGCACCTTATTTCAGTTAGCACAATATAAATCTACAACGTGGAGTGCACCGTCCAAATTTCACAATGTGAGGCATAAGCCAGTCCCTTTGTCCTGTGAGGGTTGGTTGGTTTCCGACATCCTGAGAACTGTTTAAGATGAATGGCTCTGGAGAAACAGAGGATGATGAATGGGAGAATGGTCTACTCTGTGTGAGAGGCCTGTTACCTTGAGCCCCCCTTAGGGGTCCTGATGTTTCTTCTGTTGGTCGATTTTTCCTCCTGACCGACCGTTCGATACTTTCGAACGGTCGGCCAGGAGGAAGGACTGTCGGTCGCGGCAAAAGCAGCCGCGTCCGATAGTCACCGCGACCGATCGTGCGGTCCATAGAGGACCGCACGATCGGACGAGGTTTTCCACCCTGTCCGATCGTCCTTTCGTCCGATTCGGACGAGCGGTCGATCGGACATGGGCACATTCGGATTCGATAATTTCGGTCCGATCGACCGATACACTGAACTATCGGTCGATCGGACCGAAATATCTAATCGTGTGTACCCAGCTTTAACCTTCCTCCTGGCCGACCGTTCGAAAGTATCGAACGGTCGGTCAGGAGGAAAAATCGCTAGGTGTGTACCTAGCTTTACATTCCCCTCCTCCTGATTCATGCTTATCATGAAGTACAGTACATTCCCCTTCTATTGGACCATGCTTATCATAGAAGTACAGTACATTCCCCTCCATTGGACCATGCTTATCATAGAAGTACAGTAACATTCCCCTCCTATTGGACCATGCTTATCATAGAAGAACAGTAACATTCCTCCTATTCATATTAGGACCATGCTTATCATAGAAGTACGTAACATTCCCTCCTATGTGGACCATGCTATAATAGAAGTACAGTAACATCCCCTCCTATTGGAACCATACTTATCATAGAAGTACATACATTCCCCTTCTATTGACCAGCTTATCATAGAAGTACAGTAACATTCCCCCTCCTATTGGACCATGCTTATCATAGAAGTACAGTACATTCCCTCCTATTGGACCAACTAGCAAAGAAAGCTACGTAACATTCCCCTCCTATTGGACCATGCTAATCATGAGAAGTACAGTAACATTCCCCTCCTACTGGAACCATTGCTTATCATAGAAGTACAGTAACATTCCCTTCTATTGGACCATGACTTATCATAGAAGTACGTAACATCCCCTCCTATTGGACCATGCTTATCATAGAAGTACAGTAACATTCCCTCCTCATTGGATCCATGCTTATCATAGAAGTACAGTACATTCCCCTCCTATTGGACCATGCTTATCATAGAAGTACAGTAACCATCCCCTCCTATTGGACCATGCTATACATAGAAGTACAGTAACATCCCCCCTATTGGACATGCTTATCATAGAAGTACAGTGTAAACATTCCCCTCTATTGAGACCAGCTTATCATAGAAGTACAGTAACATTCCCCTCTATTGGACCATGCTTATCATAGAAGTAAGTAACATTCCCCTCCTATGGACCATGCTTATCATAGAAGTACAGTAAACATTCCCCTTCTATTGGACCATGCTTATCATAGAAGTACAGTAACATTCCCCTCTATTGAAACATGCTTACATAGAAATTACATAACTTCCCTTCATTGGACCATGCTCTATCATAGAAGTACAGAAGCAATCCCTCCTATTGGACCATGCTTATCATAGAGTGAAGTAACAATCCCGCTCCTATGGACCATGCTTATCATAGAAGTACAGTAACATCCCCTTCTATTGGACCATGCTTACATAGAGATACAGTAACATTCCCCTCCTATTGACCATGCTTATCATAGAGTACAGTAACATCCCTCACCTATTGGACCATGCTTATCATAGAAGTACAGAAATTCCCCTCTATTGGACCAGCTTATCATAGAAGTACAGTAACATTCCCCTCCTATTGGACCATGCTTATCATAGAAGTACAGTAAATTCCCCTTCTATTGGACCATGCTTATCATGAGAATACAGTAACATTCCCCTTCTATTGGACCATGCTTATCATAGAAGTACAGTAACATTCCCTCCTATTGGTCCATGCTTATCATAGAGTACAGAAACATCCCCTCCTATTGGACCATGCTATATAGAAGTACAGTAACATTCCCCTCTATTGGACCATGCTTATATCATAGAAGTACAGTAACATTCCCCTCCACTTGGGACCATGCTTATCATAGAAGTACAGTAACATTCACCTTCTATTGGACCATGTCTATAATAGAAGTACAGAATACATTCCCCTTCTATGTGGAGCATGACTTATCATAGAAGTACAGTATACATTTCTTTTAACCCTCCTATTGGACCATCATTTTATAGGACATGCTTATCTAAGATAACATTCCCCTTCTATTGGACCCATGCTTCATCATAGGCTATAAGAAGTACAGTAACATTCCCTCCTATTGGACCATGTATGAATCGTAAATCCCTATGCTGCGTATTATACCTTAACATTACCTGTCCATTGAGACGACTTCATATGATTGTCATTCCCTTTATTTGACATTTATTGCTTATATAGAATATTGCAGTAATAATTCTTTATTGGACTGCTTATTAGATACATAATTTTATCCTCTATTATACAATAGTTCATTGTAACAATTTTACCTTCTATTGAATCACTTGTATTCAAAGATAAATTGTATCAGTATCATCTTCTATTTTTGGTTACATCTTATATTTTTGGATTAGTAAGTCATTTTTTTATGTAGTCATTACTATTTGAATCTCATTCGTTATTCATTGTTATGTTATAGTTTTAATTGAATTCATGCTTTTGACCATTGTTTATAGATTTTTAACATTTTCATATCCCTTTTTTGATTTATATGTCTTATTATTAGGTATATACGTACTTGATTTTTGTTTTTAATTATTCTTTCTTGATTTTTGTACATGTTATTTCCATTTTCTTATGTAATTATGCAAGTGGAATAATTATCCTCTTGTCACTATATTCCATTGTGCTTTTATAATAGAATCACATAATCTTATTTTTGATTAAATTATTATTTCATCTATCTTTATTTTTTATATGATTTATTTTATAATTTATTCATATTGCTTCATTTTATATGTTATTTCTATTTGTTTGATTTTGACTTACTATTGATACATCCCTTAAGAAGTTTAATCAGTACAGTACAGTAACATTCCCCTCCTATGGACAGCTTATCTATGAAGTACAGTTACATTCCCCTCCTATTGGACCATGCTTATCATAGAGTACATTACATCCCTATGGGACCATGCTTATCATAGAACAGAACTTCCCCTCCTATTGGACCATGCTTATCATAGAGTCACAGTAACATTCCTCCTATTGGACCATGCTTATCATAGAAGTTACAGTAACATTCCCCTCTATTGACCATCTATCATAGAAGTACTAGTACATTCCCCTCCTATTGGACCATCTTATCATAGAAGTACAGTAAACATTCCCCTCTATTGGACCATACTATCATAGAAGTACAGTAAACATTCCCTTCTTGGACCATGCTCTAAATAGAAGTACGGACATTCCCCTACTGGACCATCTTATCATAGAAGTACAGTAACATTCCCCTCCTATTGGCCCATGTCTATCATAAATCAGTAACATTCCCCTCTATTGGACCAACTGCTTACATAGAAGTACAGTAACATTCCCCTCCTATGGACCATGCTTATCATAAGTACAGTAACATTCCCCTCCTATTGACATGCTTATCATAGAAGTACAATAACATTCCCCTTCTATTGACAGGCCTTATCATAGAAGATACAGTAACAATTCCCCTCCTTTGACCATGCTTATCATAGAAGTACCGTAACATTCCCCTCCTATTTGACCATGCTTATCATAGTAAGTACAGTAACATTCACCTCCTATTGGACCATCTTATCATAGAAGTACAGTATAACTCCCCTCATATTGGACCAGCTTATCATAGAGTGTACAGTAACATTCCCCTCTATTGGACCATGCTTATCATAGAGTACAGTAACATCCCCTCTCTATTGGACCATGCTATCATAGAAATTACAGTAACATTCCCTTCTATTGCGACCATGACTTTAATCATTAGAAGTACAGTAACATTCCTCTCTATTGGACCATGCTTATCATAGAAGTACAGTAACATTCCCCTCCTATTGGACCATGCCTTATCATAGAAGTTGTTTTTTTTTTTTTTGTTTTCCTTTTTAAGACAGTACACATTCCCCTCCTATGGGACCTGCTTATCATAAGTAACAGTAACATCCCTTATTGGACCATGCTTATCATAGAAGGACAGTAACATTCCCCTCCTATTGGACCATGCTATCATAGAGTACAGTAACCTCCCCTTCTATTGGACCATGCTTATCATAGAAGTACAGTAACATTCCCCTTCCTATTGGGACATGCTTCTCATAGACGTACAGTATACAATTCCCTATCTATTGGGACCATCTTTCATAGAGACAGTAACATTCCCTCCTATTGGCCATGCTTATCAGAAGTACAGTAACATTCCCCTCCTATTGGACCATGCTATATCATAGAAGTACAGTAACATTCCCTCCTATGGACCATGCTTACATAGAAGTACAGTAACATCCCTTCTATTGGACCATGCTTATCATAGAAGTACAGTAACATCCCTTCTATTGGACCATGCTTATCATAGAAGTAACATAAACATTCCCTTCTATTGGACCATGCTTATCATAGAAGTACAGTACACATCCTCACCTTCATTGGACCATGCTAATTCATAGAAGTACAGTTCAGTAACATTCCCTCCTATTGGACCATGCTTACATAGAAGTTTAGTAACATCCCCTCTATTGGACCATGCTTATCATAGACTAAAATTCCCTCTATTGGACAGCTTATCAGTAATACAGTAATTCCTCCGCCTGGACATGCTTACATGAAGACCAGTACATTCCCTCCTGCGTGCGTCATTGTTTATCAAAAAGAACTTCCTTCTAGTGGACCATCATGCTTTAATAGAAGACCAGTAAAAAAATCCTCTTCATTGGACATGTTTTGTATCGATGCATTAGGCTCATTACAGTTCATCTTTCTTTAAACCTTATAGTTACCTACTTCTCCAATAGAATATGTTTAACGAAATACAAATCTTCTTGAAATTGATCATTGTAGTAACATGCTACTATGAACTATGATAAAAGCTAAGTAGAATTTTACCCAATCTGTCTCCAGCCATTAAAGACCGGCAATTGCTTATGAAGCCCCCCAGTCCACAAAATATAAGCGATGTTCGCTAAAAATACATGACACCACCAGTTTTTAACATCCCCCCTATTGGACGATGCTGATCATAGAAGTACAGTAACATTCCCCTCCATTGGACATGCTATCATAGAAACGTAACATTCCCCTTCTATTGGACCATGCTTATCATAGAAGTACAAGAACATTCCCCTTCTATTGATCATGTACCATCGACAGTACAGTAACATTCCTTATTGGACCATGCTTATCATAGAAGTACAGTAACATTCCCTTCTATTGGACCATGCTATCATAGAAGTAAGGTAACTTCCCCTCTATTGGACCATACTTATCATAGAGTACAGTAACATTCCCCTCCTATTGGACCCAGCTATCAAAAGTACAGTAACATTCCCCTTCTATTGGGGACCATGCTTATCAAGTAAGAAACAGTAACATTCCCCCTTTATTGGACCCATGCTAAGTATCTTACTAGATAGAAGTACAGTAACATTCCCCTCATATTTGGGACCATGCTATATCATAGAAGTACAGTAACAGTTCCCCTCCTATTGGACATTGCTTCATAGATAGTACAGTAAACATTCCCCTTATATTGGACATGCTTATCTAGTAAGACAGTAACATTCCCCTTCTATTGGACCATGCTTACATAGAAGTACAGTAACATTCCCTCCTATTGGACCATGTTATCATAGAAGTACAGTAACATTCCCCTCTATTGGACCATGCTTATCATAGAAGTACAGTAAACTTCCCCTCCTATTGGACCATGCTTATCATAGAAGTACAGTAACATTCCCCTCTATTGGACCATGATTATATAAGTAACAGTAACATTCCCCTCCATATGGACCATGCTTATCATAGAAGTACAGTAACATTCCCCTTCTATTGACCATGCTTATCATAGAAGACAGAACATTCCCTCTATGGACTGCTTATCATAGAAGACAGTACATTCCCTCTCTATTGGACCATATTATCATAGAAGTACGTAACATTCCCCTCATATTGGACAATGCTTATCATAGAACGAAACAGTTAACCATCCCCTTTATGCATTATCATAAGAGTACAGTACAATTCCCCTTCATTGGACATGCTATCATAGAAGTACGTACATTCCTCCCCTCATTGGCCATGCTTATATAGAAGTACATAACATTCCCCTCTATTGACCATGCTTATCATAGAAGTACAGTAACATTCCCCTTTATTGGACATGCTATCATGAAGTACAGTAACATTCCCCTTCTATTGGACCCTGCTTATATAGAAGTACAGTAACATTCCCCTCCTATTGGACCATGCTTATCATAGAAGTACAGTAAATTCCCCTCCTATGTGACCATGCTTATCATAGAAGTACAGTAACATCCCTCTATTGGACCATGCTAAATAGAAGACAGACATTCCCCTTCTATTGGACCATGCTTATCATAGAAGTACAGTAAACATTCCCCTCTATTGGACATGCTTATCATAGAAGTACAGTAACATTCCCTTTATTGGACCATGCTTCATAGAAGTACAGTAACATTCCCTTCTATGGACCATGCTATCATAGAAGTACAGTAACATTCCCCTCTCTATTGGACACATGCTTATCATAGAAGTACAGTAACATTCCCTCCTATTGGACCATGCTTATCATAGAAGTACAGTAACATTCCCCTTCTATTGGACCATGCTTATCATAGAAGTACAGTAACATTCCCCTTTATGACCATGCTTATATAGAAGTACAGTAACATTCCCCTCTAGGACCATGCTTATCATAGAAGTACAGTAAACATTCCCTCTATTGGACCATGCTTATCATAGAAGTACAGTAACATTCCCCCTATGGACCATGCTTTAATAGAAGTACAGAACATTCCCTCCTATTGGACCATGCTTATCATAGAAGGACAGTAACATTCCCCTTCTATTGGACCATATGCTTATCATGAAGTACAGTAACATTCCCCTCTCTATGGACCATGCTTATCATAGAAGTACAGTAACATTCCCTCTCATTGGACCATGCTATCATAGAAGTACAGTCACATTCCCCCTTCTATTGGACCATGCTTATCATAGAAGTACAGTAACATTCCCCTTCTATTGGACCATTGCATTTCATAGAAGTACAGTAACATTCCCCTCATTGGACCATGCTATCATAGAAGTACAGGTAACATTCCCCTCTATTGGACCATGCTTATATAGAAGTACAGTAACATTCCCCTCTATTGACCATGCTTATCAAGGAAGTCAGTAAATTCCCCTCCATTAGGGACCATGCTTATCATAGAAGTATTCACCAGTACCATTCCCATCCTTGTACCATGTACTTATCCTACCCCCCCCTATGGACCATGCTTATCATAGAAGTACAGTAACATTCCCCTTCTATTGGACCATGCTATCATAGAAGTACAGTAAATTCCCCTTCCTATTGGACCATGCTTTATAATAGAGTACACACATTCCTCCCTATTGGACCATGCTTATCATAGAAGTCAAGTAACATTCCCTCTCCCTATGGACCATGTTATCATAGAAGTACAGTAACATTCCCTTCTATTGGACCACAGTTATCATAGAAGTACAGTAACATTCCCCTTTATGGACCATGCTTATCATAGAAGTACAGTAACATTCCACCCCTCATTGGACCATGCTTATCATAGAAGTACATAACATTCCCCTTCTATTGGACCATGCTTATCATAGAAGTACACAGTACATTCCACTTCTATTGACGACATGCTTATAATAGAAGTAGTAAAGTAACATCCCCTTCTATTGGACCTGCTTATCAAGAAGTAAGTAACATTCCCCCCTATTGCCATGCTCTATCATTAGAGTACAGTAAATTCCCTCCTATGGACCATGCTTATCATAGAAGTTACAGTAACATTCCCCTCTTATTGGGACACATGTCTATCATAGAAGTACAGTAAACATTCCCCTCTATTGGACCATGCTTATCTAGAAGTACAGTAACATTCCACCCCTCTATTGGACCATGCTTATCATAGAAGTACAGTAACATTCCCCTCCTATTGGACCAGCTTATCATAGAATCAGAACATCCCCTTCTATTGACCATGATTATCATAGAAGTACAGTAACATTCCCTCCTATTGGACAATGCTTATCATAGAAGTACAGTAACATTCCCCTCATATTGGACCAGCTTATCATAGAGTACAGTAACATTCCCCTTCTATTGGACCCATGTATCATTAGAAGTACAGTAACATTCCCCTCCTATTGGACCATGCTTTCATAGAAGTACAGTAACATTCCCCTTCATTGGACCATGACTTATCATAGAGTACAGTAACATTCCCTCCTATTGGACCAGTCTTATCAGAAGTACAGTTAACATTCCCTCCTATTGAGACCATGTTATCATAGAAGTACAGTAACATTTCCCTCCTATTGGACCATGCTTATCATAGAAGTACAGTAACATTCCTCCTATTGGACCATGCTTATCCTAGAGTACAGTAACATCCCCTTCTATTGGACCAGCTTATCATAGAAGTACAATAACTTCCCTCTATTGGACCATGCTTATCAGAAGTACAGTAACATTCCCCTCTATTGGACCATGCTTATCATAGAAGTGACAGTAACATTCCCTCCTATTGGACCATGCTTATCATAGAAGTAGTAACATTCCCTCTATGGACCATGCTATCTGAAGTACCCTAACATCCTCTATTGGACCATGCTTATCATAGAAGATACAGTAACATTACCCTCCTTGGACCATGCTTATCATAGAAGTACAGTGCATCCCTCTATTGGAGCCAGCTTTATCATAAAGAACGTTCCTTTCTATGGACCATGTATTATAATAGAAGTACAGTAACATTCCTCATTCCTGTTATCACAAGAAAGAATGAGACATTTTTTTCCTTTTTACCCTGACCATTAGGATCATTACAGTAATATTCTTTAACTTTGAAGTTAACCTTTCTCCAATTGAATAATGTTAACTGCACAATACAAATCTTTTATCCATGCTATTGTTTTTAATGCCTAAAAATTACATACATAATGATATTCTAATGATAACAAACAGCTAATACTTATCAGACAAGATAATTCAAACCATATCTCTTGACCAGCCAACTAACACCATGGACCAATCTGATATAAGAGTACCCACAAAATATTCAGTACAGTGTTCGCTAATAGAAGTACATAACGACACCAACCAGATAAAATCCCCCTCCTATTGCACTTATCATAGAAGTACAGTAACATTCCTCCTCCTGGACCATGCTTATAATAGAAGTACAGTAAATTCCCCTCCTATTGGACCATGCTTATCATGAAGTACAGTAACATTTCCCCTTATTGGACCATACTATAATAGAAGTACATAACATCCCCTCTATTGGACCATGCACATAGAAGTACAAGTAAATTCCCCTTATTGGACCCTGCTATATAGAAGTACAGTAACATTCTTCATTGGACATGTTATCATAGAAGTACAGTAACATTCCCCTCCTATTGGACCATGCTATCATAGAAGTACGTAAACATTCCCCCTATTGGACCATGCTTATCATAGAAGACAGTAACATCCACTTCTATTGGACCATGCTTATATAGAAGTAAACAGAACATTCCCCTTCATTATTGGACCATGCTTATCATAGAAGTACAGTAAACATTCCCCTCCTATTGGGACCATGCTTATCATAGAAGTACAGTAACATTCCCCTTCTATGGACCATGCTTATCATAGAAGTACAGTAACATTCCCCTTCTATTGGACCATGCTTTCATAGAAGTACAGTAACATTCCCTCTATTGGACCCATGCTTAATAGAAGTACAGTAACATTCCCCTCCTATTGGACCATGATTATCATAGAAGTACAGTTAACATTCCCTCTATTGGACCATGCTATCATAGAAGTACAGTCAGTAACATTCCCCTTCTATTGGGACCAACTTATCATAGAAGTACAGTAACATTCCCTCCTATTGGACCATGCTTATCATAGAAGTAACAGTAACATTCCCTTCTATTGGACCATGGCTTATCATAGAAGTACAGTAACATTCCCCTCTATTGAGACCATGTTATCATAGAAGTACAGTAACATTCCCCTTCATTGGACCATGCTATCATAGAAGTACAGTAACATTCCCCCCTATTGGACCATGCTTATCATAGAAGTACAGTAACATTCCCCTTCATTGGACCATGCTTATCATAGAAGTACAGTAACATTTCCCCTCTCTATTGGACCATGCTTATAATAGAAGTACAGTTAACATTTCCCTCCTATTGGACCATGGCTATCATAGAAGTACAGTAAATTCCTTCTATTGGACCATGCTTACATAGAAGTACAGTAACATTCCCCTTCTATTGGACCATGCTTATCATAGAAGTACAGTAACATTCCCTTCTATTGGACCATGCTTATCATAGAAGACAGGAACATTCCCCTCCTATTGGACCATGCTTTATCATAGAAGTACAGTAACATGTCCCCACTCTATTGGACCATGCTTATCATAGAAGTACAGTAACATTCCCCTCTATTGGACCCTGCTTATCATAGAAGTACAGTAACATTCCCCTTCTATTGGACACAGCTTATCAGAAGTACAGTAACATTCCCCTTCTATGGACCATGATTATCATAGAAGTACAGTAACATTCCCCTTATTGGACCATGCTTATCATAGAAGTACAGTAAACATTCCCCTCTATGGACCATGCTTATCATAGAAGTACAGGTACACTTCCCCTTCTATTGGACCATGCTTATCATAGAAGTACAGTAACATTCCCTATTGGACATGCTTATCAAGAAGTACAGAACATTCCCTTCCTATTGGACCCATGCTTATCATAGAAGTACAGTAACATTCCCCTCCTATTGGACAGCTTATCATAGAAGTACAGTAACATCCCCTTCTATTGGACCATGCTGATCATAGAAGTACAGTAACATTCCCTCCTATTGGACCATGCTTATCATAGAAGTACAGTAACATTCCCCTCCTATTGGACCATGCTTATCATAGAAGTACAGTAACATTCCCTTCTATTGGACCAAGCTTATATAGAAGTACAGTAACATTCCCTCTATTGGACCATGCTTATCATAGAAGTACAGTAACATCCCTCCTATTGGACCAGCTTATCATAGAAGTCTACAGTAACATTCCCCTCTCTATTGGACCATGCTTATCATAGAAGTACAGAACATTCCCTCCTATTGGACCATGCTTATCATAGAAGTACAGTAACATTTCACCTCCTAGTGACCATGCTTATCTAGAAGTACAGTAACATTCCCTCTATTGGACCATGCTTATTAGAAGTACAGTAACATTCCCCTCTATTGGACCATGCTTATCATAGAAGTACAGTAACATCCCCTCTATGTGACCATGTTATCATAGAAGTACAGTAACATTCCCCTCTATTGGACCATGCTTATCATAGAAGTACAGTAACATCCCCTCCTATTGGACCATGCTTATCATAGAAGTACAGTAACATTCCCCCCTATTGGACCATGCTATCATAGAAAGTACGAGTAACATCCCCTCCTATTGGGGACCATGCTTATCATAGAAGTACAGTACATTCCCCTATCTATATGGGACCATGCTTATCATAGAAGTACAGAACATCCCCTTCTATTGGACATGCTATCATAAGAAGTACAAGTAACATCCCCTCCTATTGGACCATGCTTATCATAGAAGTACAGTAACTCCCCTCTATTGGACCATGTTTCATAGAAGTACAGTAACATTCCCCTCCTATGGACCATGCTTATATAGAAGTACAGTAAATCCCCTCTATTGGCCATGCTTATATAGAAGACAGTAACATTCCCCTTCTATTGGACCATGCTTATCATAGAAGTACAGTAACATCCCCTTCTATTGGACCATCTTATCATAAGAAGTACAGTAACATTCCCTCTATTGGACATGCTTATCTAGAAGTACAGTAACATCCCTCTATTGGACCATGTATCATAGAGTCAGTAACATTCCCCTCCTATTGGACCATGCTTATCATAGAAGTACAGTAACATTCCCTTCCTATTGGACCATGCTTATCATAGAAGTACAGTAACATCCCATCTATTGGACCATGTTATCATAGAAGTACAGTAACATCCCCTCCTATTGGACATGCTATCATAGAAGTACAGTAACATTCCCCTCCTATTGGACCATGCTTATCATAGAAGTACAGTAACATCCCCCCTATTGGACCATGCTTATCAAGAAGTACGTAATTCCCCTTCTATGGACCATGCTTATCATAGAAGTGACAGTAACATCCCCTCTATGGACATACTTATCATAGAAGTACAGTAACATTCCCCTATATTGGACCATGCTATCATAGAGTACAGTAACCTCCCCTTCTATTGGACACAATTCATAAGAAGTACAGTAACATTCCATTACCTGTAGCTAGACTCCATGCATTATCATAGAGTACAGTAACATTCCCCTCCATTGGACATGCTTATCATAGAAGTACAGTAAACATTCCCCTCTATTGGACCATGCTTAATCATAGAAGTACAGTAACATTCCCATCCTATTGGACCATGCTTATCATAGAAGTACAGTAACATTCCCCTCCATTGGACCCATGCTTATCATAAGAGTACAGTACATCCCTTTATGGACAATAGTATCATAGAAGTACAGTAACATTCCCCTCCTATTGGACCATGCTTATAATATCGAAGTACATAACATTCCCTTCTATTGGACCATGCTTATCATAGAGTACAGTAAACATCCCATTCTATATGGGACCATGCTTATCATAGAAGTACAGTAAACATCTCCCTCTATGGACCATGCTATCATAGAAGAAGAACATTCCCTTCTATGGACATATATCATGAAGTACAGTAACATTCCCATTATTGGACAATGCTATCATAGAAGACAGTACATTCCCTTTTCTATTGGACCATGCTATCATAGAAGGTACAGTAACATTCCCTTCTATTGGACCATGCTATCATAGAAGTACAGTAACATTCCCTTCTATATGGACCATGCTATATAGAAGTACAGTAACATCCCCTTCTATTGGACATGCTTACATAGAAGTAAGTAACATCCCTCTATTGGACCATGCTTATTAGAAAGTACAGTAACATCCCCCTCTATTGGAACATGCTTATCATAGAAGTACAGTAACATTCCCCTTCCTATGTGGACCCATGCTATCATAGAAGTTTAGTAACATTCCCCTCCTATTGGGACATGCTTATCATAGTCCCCTCCACTAACATTCCCCTCCTATTGGATCATGCTGATCTAGTAATACAGTAACATTCCCCTCCTCCTGGATCAGGCTTCCCATAGAAGACACCCCCCCCTTAGTATGAATCTTACCCTCCACCTCGGTGGTCATTTGTTTATCTAAAAGAACGGTTCCTTTCTAGTGGATCCATTCCGTGCTCTTCTTTATAAGGAAGACCTAGAAAAAACATGTTCCATCCCTGTCTTCCTTTCCACAGAAAAATTCGACGAGCACTATGTTTTTGTATCCCTGCTCACTTGCCTAGGCTCATTAACGTTGTCATTCTTTCTTTTAACTCCTTAGTTAACCTTTCCACAACCCCCTGATACATGTTTAACTGACCACAATACACAAACTTGAATATGATATTGTCCTTTCCCACCACTCGACTACAACACTATATCATACATAATGATATCTAATGACCTAACAACAATGCTAAGAATTAGTCCACGAAGATATTTTAAACAATCTGTCTCACAGCCACTTAAATGTACCCCCTACCCTCGGCCACCCCTTGCTTATAATGTCCCAGTCACAACCAACGACCTTCCAGCTGCCCCCCCGTGTTCGCTTAAAAATTACCACTGACACCACAGAGTACATCCAAAGTCTGGTGCGCACGATGCTTATCATAGAATGTACCCGTACCCTACCCTTCCCCCTCTCCCACGTTGGTACCTATGCTTATTCATCCCACGACCAGCTATCACCCTTCCAGTTTATACCATTCCCACCCTTACTCTAGCGGACAGAAATGCCCTATCCATAGAACGTACCTAGTAACATTCCCCTCTATGGACCCTGTTACCATATCGTATTAGTACACTAGTTAACATTAGCCCTCCTATTTGGACATTGCTCCATTCATTAGATGTAAAGTAACACTCCCCTTCTTATGGACCTCCATGCTGTCATACGAAGGACCACTCTTTTCCCCAGTACTAACACTTCAATTCTCGATTGGACCATACTTATCATAGAAGTATCCAGTAATATTCATTCCCTCTCACTTGGACCATGCTCCCTATAACTACGAAGTACCCAGTACCACATGTTCCACACTTCCTACCCTTGGCAATGATTTATAAGAGTTTTAAGACACCCACAGTTTAACACTTACCTTCTATTGCGCAACAATTGCTCCTATCATAGACCCCAGTACAGCAGGAACACTACCTTAGTCCGATGTGACCTTCAACTGAGAAGTATAGAAGGACCACCCACGTAACATTCCCATCACCTCTACTTGGACAACCCGCCTCCCTACTATAGACCCCAAGTAACAGCTAAGAATTTACCCCACTTTCACTAGTCGGTTGACCATGTATTATTTTAAGTAAGAACAAGTGAATTTCTTTTATTGGCTAAACGCGAGTGGTTGACATTATCAGCAGCCGAGCAACGAATCTTTTCCTTCCTTCGCCTACCCTACCTATCCCTCCTGTCCCACCTTGTCCTCTCCCTTTCTTCCTCTTCTTCTATCCCCTCCCTTATCTCTCCCCCCCCTACTCCCCCCCCTTTTTCTTCTTTCTTCATTTCTTTTCTCTCTTTTTTTCCTCCCTCTCCCCCCCCCCCCCCTTTCCTAGCGTACAGATACACCAATCCCATCATATTCTCGGACACTGGGCTTATCATAGAAGTTCAGTAGTAACTCTCCACTTCACCATATTGGAAACATGCTCTACCCTATAGAAGTACAGCCCTACTTCATCGACCCCCCTTTATATTGAACCATGATTATCCTCATTAGAAGTACAGTAACATTCCCTTCTATTGTGACCATTGCTTATATACGAGTACACCCCCCCACGTCCACAATTTACCCTTACTATTGGACCATGCTCTATCACTAGAGTACACGCTTCCCCCCTCCCCCCCCCCAGTAACATTCCCACTTCCCTATCTCGTCGGACACCCATGCCCCCTGACTACATAGACCCTAGCCGAAAGCAACTTCATCCTCACCCTCTATTGGACCCCATGCCTACTCATACGAAACCACAGTCAAACATTCACCCCTTCATATTGGACCCTGCCTTATCATCGAAGCTCCCCCTAAAGTAAATTCACCCTCTATTGGATACATCGCCTTACTCATCATCCACGAGAAGATACCCCCCAGTAACATTACCCTTCCGATTGGCACCATCGCTGATCATGAGCCGAACACTGTCCCTAACTTAACCCTTTATCTGGACCTGCTATTATCATATGAATGATACCTTACGTAACCATTCCCCTACTATCTGGACCATCATTATAATACGACACGTACAGTTAACCATTCCACATCTAGTGGACCTGCCCTTCTCATAGAAGAACCCAGTAACTATCTTTACACTTCTTGGCACCATGCCTAATTCAGAGCCCTCTCATAGAAAAACCCCGCAACCATGACACCCTTAATCTGGACCAGCTCATCATAGACGTCCAAGTAAACCATTCCCCTCCTATTGCGGCCCGTTTGCTTCCCATAATAGACAGCCATCACAGTCCAACCATTCCATCTATACCCCGACATGCTCTATCATAGAAGCTAATTTTAGTTACACATTTTCCCCTTCTATTGCGAACCCCCTGCTCCTCTCATCCGCAGTTCCCGTAACCTTCCCCTTCTATTGGACCATGCTTAGCATAGAAGTACCAGTAATCATTCCCCCTACTATTGGACCCCCTTTAGCTTATCATCACGTTAATGCTACGTCCCACCCCACATTTCCCCTCCTATTGGACACATGGACTTATATTAGAAGTACAGTAACCATTCCCCTTTTATGCGGACCATGCTTACTCACACCTAGCAAGAACACATGGAAACCATAGTAGATACACATTCCACCATTCCCTATTGTGACATCCATGCCATCTTCCTATCATTAGAAGTACCCCCCTATTTGTCCCATAACCACAATTCCTCCTACCTATGGATCCCTGCTTCCATCACTAGATACCTTAGTTACCCCACACCCTTCCAGTTTCAGTACCACATCCTCCCCTTCTATGTTCCGGACCCCTTGCTTTATCATAGATCGTCTTACTAGTCCTAACCCCCATCTCCCCCCTTCTATGTTTGGACAAGGATAACCACTATAGAAGTACAGAACAATTACCCTTCTACTGGGAACCATGCCTTATCATAGAAGCTAAAGTTATACATTCCCCCCACCCTCCCTATTGGTACCATGATTATCATAGAAGTACACTTCTTCAGTAACATTCCCCTTTCTATTCGCGCCATGCTTATCATAGAAGACCAGCTAACCCCCATTGTACCCCTTCATTGACCTCTCGCTTTGTATCAGGTAGCATGTACTTCAGGAACATTTTCCTTCCTTCTGATTGGCCCACCCTTCCTTGCTTCTCATCATCAGAAGTACCCCCGTAACATTCCACCTTATTGGACCATGCCTTATCATAGAAGTATAGCTTCTTCGCACTCCCCAGCCCACATCAGTTCCATCCACATCTATTGGACTCGATTGTTATAATCAGAAGTCTACCCCTAGTCTACCCAAACTCCCTCCCTATGGGACCTTTTGCTTATCATTTACGAAGGACAGTAACTCTTCCACTGTATATTGGGACACAGACTTATCATCTAGATAGTCAGTACCCAAATTCTCCCTCTCTATGGACCACCACTGCCTTTAATCTAGACAGTACAGTCTATACATCTCACAGTCTATGACCAGCCTTGATTTCCTATGTTATTCGATTAGGCTTAGTTAACACATTCACCTTCGATTGGACAACTGCTTATTCATAGATGTTTAAACACCCTTTATGTAACTATTCCCAGTTTATCTGGAAAACCTGTCTTTATTCATAGAAGGTAAAGCATCATTGCCCCTCCGAGTTGGACCCATGCTTATTTACATAGAAGTACATAGCTTTAACTATAGCCCACTTCTATGTGGCCCATCCCCATGCTTATCATATGAATGGACAGAACATTCCACTCCTATGAGTACCATGTATTCTCACCTAGGCTTAACCGTTTATAAGTAACCATGCCCCTCCTTTATGAACAATGCCTTATGACATAGAAGTACAAGCTACACCCCCAACCCTCATTTCCCTACGTATCCTGACCATGCGTTCACTAGAGCCTTAAAGTACCCACTTCACCCTTCTATTTTGGTAACCCCATGCTCTATCATTAGATCCAGTAACCTTAGTTTTTCCAACATTCCCCCTTTCTATTGGACACATGCTTATAAAGCAAGTTTACACCCCAAGTATTAAATTCACCTCACTATTGCGACCCCCAGGCTTCATCATTAGAAGTACTCTCTTGTAACCCATGTCCCCTCCTACTCTAGGCCATGCACTCATTCCCATAGCCAAGTTCTACAGTAATACAATTCCCACCTTCTATTGGCCCCCATGACCTTTATATCTAATTTTTTATGACCTCCCCGATCAGTAAAATTACCTTCTATTGCTTGACCCTGCCCTAATAATAGAGCTACAGTACATCCATTCCCCTTTCTCTGATGGACCATGCATTCCTCATAATAGATTTAGTCCAGTACACCTTCTCTACCTTCTATCCCTGCGACACAGTCCACCCCCCCTTTTATCAACCACGAAGCACAGTACCAACATTCACCTTCTATCGCGAACATGCTTAATAGAACCCGTCTAGTACCCCAATCCATTCCCTCCTATGTGGAAATAATCCTTTATTATCAGACCAGTACTAGTATTCATTCCATACTATTGGTACCCCATGTTTATTAATAGAAAGTAACCCCACATCTCAGTAATCATCCCCTTAACCTATGGACCCATTGCTTCTATAATAGCTAAGCCTACAGAACACATTCCCCATTTATACCGACACTAGTTATCTTATAGTAAGTACAAACCACCCCTTCCCCATACTCATTGGCCATCTGCCTTATCACTCCCGACACGTCCACCACGCTAAATTCACTCCACTATTGCACGGACCATGATCCTATTATAGAAGTAACTTTTATGTTCAACACCCCTCCTCCTATTTTCGGACCATTGCTTATCATATGATTACAGTAATCATCACCTTCCTTGGACTTTGATTCATTTCATACGACTAGTACCAACGCCTTAACCAATTCCCTTCACTCATATCCTGGAACCCCTCTCGCTCATCCCCTATCTAGAAGTTACACAGTAACATTCCCCTCCTATTTCTGGACCATGATTATCCTCATAGCCTGTACCCCCCCAGTAAACATCCCTTCTATTGGGATCCATCGATTCATCATAGACCCACCGCACCGCCACCCCCCCCAGTAAAAACATTCTCTCCCCCTCAATTGGGCTCATCGGCTCTCATCATAGGCAAGTACCAGTATACAAAATTCACACTTCTATTCGGGATCAATTCCTAACCCCTTATCAATCATTTAGACCAGGACACCCCCAGTATACCACACTCTCACTTTCCTACTTCTCTCCTTTGGTACCACTGGTTTCCTTTATCAAGCCAAGTACAGTAACATTGCCTTTCCCTCCTATGGGCCCATGTATAACTCATAGACTTAGTACCCCACAGTAACATTCCCCTCATACTGGACCATGTTTCCCTCATAAAGTACAGTAACATCCCTCCTATTCGGACACATGCCCTTATCATAGAAGTACAGCTAAACACTTACCCATTGCATTGGACCATGAGCCTTATCCCTAGGAAGTACACTAACACCCTTCTATTGGACCCATGCTTATCACCTCGACAGTACAGTAAAACATCCCCTTCACCCTGGGAACATGCTTATCATAGAAGCTACCCCCTAATAACATGTCTCCCTCCTCCTCTATTGGTGGACCCATGCTTCATCATAGAAGTTTTAGCTACTCCTTCTACCCTCCTATGGACCACTGCTTATCATCCAGTACACTAACATTTCCCTCCTATGGATCATTGCTCCCTTATAATAGTAATACCCCAAGTAACATTCACTCATCCTCCGGATCATGCGTTACCACTAGAGAAGACCAGTAGATAGGCACTTCCCTCCTGCCCGTGGTTCCATTGTTTATAATAACCCAAGTAACGGTCCTTTGCTAGTCTGGATCCTATTGTTCTTTAATAGAATAACAGTAAAAAAATGTTCCTCTGTCTTTCCCAAGAACATAATTGAGAGCCATGTTTTTGTATTCCTGACTGACATTAGGCTCATCCCTTACAGTTCATCTTCCCTTTAACTTTAGGGTACCTTTCTCACAATGAATAATGTTTAACTGCACACTTACAAACTCTTTTGAATATGTATTGTTTTTCCCCAATGCTAACCCTCATACCCATTACATAATGAACTCCCTAATGACCATTACAAATGCCTAAATAGTCAGGAAGATTACTTTAATAACAATCTGTTTCTCCAGCCTAACCAGCCTGGCCTATGATTACCCTAATGAGTCCCAAAATATTCAGGTGTTCGCTTCTAAAATACATTGCACCACCACCCCCAGACCCAGTAACATTCCCCATTCCCTCCTATTGGAAGGATGCTTATATAGAAGCCTCACAGGTAACCATTTCCCCCTCCAGCCCTGGACCATTGCTTATCAGAGACGACACACCCGAACATTTCCCTTCTATTGGGACCATGCTTATCATAGATTAGTACAGTAACATCCCCTTCTACCTTGGACAATTTACTTATCATAGAAGTACCGTAACAGTACAACCTTCCCCTCCTATTGCGACCAGCTCTATCATCGGACAGTTTTACAGAACAGTGTCTACCCTTCTATTGGACCATGCATCTTCATAGAAGAACAGTAACCCCATTCCCATTTATTGGACCATGTTATCCACTTAGAAGTAACAGTTAACCATTCCCCAGCAATATGGGACCATGCTAATCATAAGAACCTTGTACCGTAACATTCCCCCCTCCTATTGGCCCATGCTCATCCATAGAGTACAGTACATTGTCCCTCTATGGGACCATGCTTATCATACGAAGAACAGCTGCAACTCCCCTTCTATTGGACCCATGCTTAATCATAGAAGTACAGTCCAGGAACACTTCCCACCTCCTATCTGGACCTGCTTATAATACGAATGTACAGCTAAACATCTCCCATTCCTTTGGACCTGCTTATATAGAAAGTACTAACATTCCCCTTCAGATGGGAACATGCCTTTATAATAGACCACGTCCACTTATGTCACACTTCCCCTTCCCTATTGGACACATGCTATCAAGAAGATACCCCCCAGTAAACTTCCCCTCATATTGGACCATGCTATCATCAGAATTGTACAGTAGCATTTCCCCTTCTATTCGGACCCCACGGCTTATTCATAGAAGTAAACAGTAAACCCACATTCCCACTTACGCCATTCCGTGGAACAATGTATTGCATCAGACCCAGCTCCCCCTTTCCCAGTAACCTTCCCCTCCTGTATTTGGGATCCATGCCTATTTCATAAGACGAACCACGTATTAACATTAACCCTTTCTACCTTGGCACCATTTGTCCTTCTAATCATAGGCAAGAAACTTAGCTAACCTTATCACATTGCTATTGGGAACACATCGCTACTCATAGAACGAAAACAGTCCAACATCCCTCTCTATTCCGGGACCAACCTGCTTATCCCATAGAAGTACTAGCTAAACACCTTACCATCCCCCTATTGTCAGACCATTTTTGTTCGTATCATTCAGCATTCCCTTTATGCCCTCACGCTCAACATTCCCTCTTCTACTTGGACCCCATTGCTTTCACTCAGACACCGCCACGAACCACCCGCTAACTATTCCCCGTGCTGTATTGGACCATTGCCATCTATTCATAGCAGTACCCGTCCAAAACCTCCCCTGCCTATTGGACTCCTTTTATGCATTTACTCTCACTAGAACCCGTACGTTGACCATTCCCCGTCCCCTATTGCGAACATACTCTATTAATAGATATGCTAACAGTTAACATTTTCCCCTTCTATTTGGACCCCTATGCCTTATCCCCATAGCATTCCTAGTACACGTCAACAATTCCCCCTTCCTCACTTTGGACCCATGATTAACTCCCATAGAACCTCGTAACCAGGACACTATTCACCTTATATTGGACCCATGTTATTGTCCAACGCACCAGTACTATTAACATCATGTCCACCATCCTACTTGGACACAGGCTCTTATCAGCCAGCAAGTACAGCCCAGTAAACATTCCCCCTCATTGGACCTACGCTTACTCCATTAGACCCACGTCTACACAACCTATCACCTTCTATTCGGGACACTTAATTAAATCAGACAGTACAGGTAACCATTCCCACCCTTCATGGCACCCCTTTTTATGCTTTAGTCCATAGAAGTACAGTAACCACCATCCCCTTTTATCATTGTTGCTCCCACCTGATCCCTACTTCATAGAAGTATCCCCAGTAAAATGCACCCCACCTCCACACCCGTGGACCATCGAGGATTCCTCATAGAAGTTACCTTAGTCACACTTCCCCCTCCTCCATCTGTGTCACCATGGTATTCTACTAGAAGTTACCAGTTTTAGTAATAATTTCCCATTTTCGCCTTATTTGCGACCATGCTTTATCCATATGATTAGTTTACTTTAGTAAACATCCTTCTATTTGGAATCCCCATCGCCTTTATATAGAACACGTTGTTTTTTTCACCAGTTTTAACCCCCAAACATTACTTTCCCCTTCTTACGTGCGACACCATGCCCCTTTCCTTCCATAGATATGTTACACCCAGTAAACATTTCTTCCCCTTCCTATCTGGAACATGCTTCTTCCTCCTTCCCAAAAACTAGTCATAATGATTTACAGCTACGGACCAAACTCTAACCCACCCTTTCATCATATTGGGATTCACCCAGCCGCTCCTCATCATAGAAGTAAAGCGCCACATCTCCATTCATCCTACTGACCATGCTTACTCATACGCAAGTCTAAATAACCACATCTCACCCCGCGGCTTATTGTGACACAGTGGCTCTAATACCTTAAAGACACCCCGCACCAGTAACATCTCCCCTCACACCTCCCTACGTCAGACAAACTTGCTGTAGTTTAATAGATTTAGCCTTCTCATCCCTTTCCTTGATGATTAACATTCCTCACAGCCTAGGCCCTTTTTTTCTTCCCCTAGGACAGACCCATTGTCTTATCATAGTAAGTTCTTACACTAGCCTCTTCATTAACTTCCCCTTATACCTCTATCTGACATTGCCCCCTTATCATCAGAAGTAATCAGGAATCATTCCCCTGTTCTAGCTGCCGACCACATGTCTTCACCTCCACCTAGAGACCAGTGTTACTTAGTAATCATCCCCCTCCTTATTTTATTTTTGGACACCCTTTTATTCGACTTATCCTAGTTAAGTACCCGTTTATAAATTCCACATCCCTTTCCCCCTATCGGGACAATGTTCCACTCATCAGACAGTACCAGTAACACCTCGTCCCCTCCTATTTGGCGAACCACTGATTTTATCTTGAGACACCCCGCTATCACCTTCCCCTCCTTTTTCCTTTTCCCAGTCCAAATTACCCTGTTCCCTATGGGAAACCCATGTCTTGATATAGAATGCTATTCACAGGATCCATCCCTCAGTCTCTGTATTGGGGCAACCTACTGCCCCTAGTTCTCAATCCACCGACAGTATCCCAATGCCCCTAATCATTCCCTTCTACTTACGGACTCCAGGCTTCATCACTAGAAGTCCAGTTTTTTCCCCCCGTAACATTCCACTTACTATTGCGGACCACTGCTTTTACTTCCATACGAATAGTACTTTTCCAGTAACATTCCCTTTGTTATGGGACCCTGACTTACTCATTTTAGCACAATAGTTACAGTTAACATTCCCCCCCTTTTCCTACCTGGAACCATGATTATGCCTAGCAAGACCTAGAACCCACCTTCAACATCATTATCGGACCCCATGCTTTTTTTTCTAGTGAGAATTGCTAACCCAGAACATTCCACTCCTATTGGACTCATGCTTATCATAGACATTTACCTTATAGTAATCATTCCCCTTATATTGGACTCATTGTGCTTCACTACGACAGTGACAAGCCTAATCTCCCAACTTCTCCCATTTTATTCTCGGACTATGTTTTCTATAGAAGTCCACAGTAACCCATTCCTTTCCCCCTTTTCTCCTCATATGGAACCCTCATGACCTACTTCAATAGGCAGTATTTAACCCCGTATTATCATCTCCCATTCCTAGTGACATATGCTCTCATCTAGAAGTTACCCCATCCCGTAACAGGACTCCATTCCCTATCTGGACCATGCTTAGCCATAGAAGTAACCCTACCCCGTAACATTCACCCCCTTCTATTCCCGGAACACATATTGCTAATCATTCGGATTAGTACGTAACCCCAATTCCCTTCCTCCCCCTATTGGGAAATCGCTTTTTCATAGAAGAAAAGACGCAACATTCATCCTCCTATTGCGATATTTCATGATTGATTTTATAGCACATGTATTTCCAGTTAACAGTCCCATTTTCTGATTTTGGCGCAAACATGCTTATCCATTTTACGACAGTCAAAGTCTTTTTAAAACATGACCCCTCCGATTGGACATGCTTATCATACGTAAGTACAGTCCAATCAGCTCCATCCTTCTTATTGGACCAGATGCCGTATCCATATGACCAGTACAGCTAACAGTCCACATCCTATGGGAACAATGCCTTCCCATCCTATTCAGAAGTTCCACGTAAAATTCCCCCCATTCCTATCCTGGGCACCCATGCTATCATACGAAGCGAACCCGCAACATTCTCCACTTCTATTGGCACACTGCTTATCATAGAAGTACAGAACCTCTCTTTTTCCCACTACTTATTGGACCATGCTTTAAGAAGTACATGGAAAACCTAATAATCCTATATTGGACAAGCGCGCCTAGATATAGACCCCTTTTTACGTTAAATGTTAACATTTTACCCGCATATTCTGGACACCAATGACTACTACGTCAGAAGGGCAAAGCCTGAAGGACCAAAGCCCGACCTGGCGCGCACCTCGATAATGGTACGGAGAATACGACAGTTGAATTCCTTTTCTTCCCTTTTCCCTCCCCCCTGCCTTTGTTTTTTCCTCCTCGTTTCCCTCCCATCCGCCTTCTTCCCATTTCTTCCTCCACCCCTTCCCTCCCCTTTCTTCCCCTCCCTTTTTTTCCCCCCCTTCTTTTCTTCCCTTTTCTTTTCCCCAGTAACATTCACCTCATACTCATCTGGAACCATTGTCTATCCCTCTAGAAGTACCAGTAACACTTCCCCTCCCTAGTGGATACAATTGCTTCATCATAGAAGCACAAGTAACCATTCCCCCCCCCTCTATTTTTTCTGGAACCACATGGCTTATATAGCAGTACCCAGTCAACATTACACCTATTCCTCATTGAGCATACACGCTTTAAATACGAAGCCCACACAGTATTACATTCCCCTCTCCGTGTTGACCACCTGCTCTTATCTAGACGAAGTTACTCAGGAAATTCCACTCCCTATCCTGCGGACCCAGCCGCTCGTATCATACGACAGTTAACTAGTACAAATTCCCCCCTATCATATTTCTTTGCGCCACTACCCATGCTTATCATAGAAGTTTACACGCTAGTACAATCTCCACCTCCTATGGGACATTGTTATCACCCCTCAAGAGAAGTACCGTTCTCCTTAGCACAATTCCTTCCCTATTGGACCACATGATGATCATAGTAAGTACAGTTCCCACACTTTCACTCTATGGCACTAGCCCCCTCCCTCATGAGAAGTACCTACGAACACCTCTATCTTCCCCCTCCGATCCCGGACCATGCTCACCGTACTAGCAAGCTACCCCTACGTAACCATCCCCCTCTAGTGGATCCTTAGCTGATCACTAGCCACCCCAGTACAGAACCATTCCCCCTCCCTATGCGGAAATTTTCGTATCATAGACCAGCTCACCCCTAGTTACACAACTGTCCTCCATATTTTGTGGACTCCATGACTCTACCTCGAGCCACCCCCCGACCAGCTACACCCATTCCGAATCCTACTTGCCCCACACCCCATGCCGTATCTATAGACTGCTACAGTTACATCTCACATCTATCGGACCTGCTCCTATCATAGAAGTAACCGCAGTTAATATCCCCCCTCCCTTCTATTGGACCTAACGCTTTTCATCATAGGACAGCCCCACAGCGAACATTCACCCTATTCCGCCGACCATCTGTATCACTCCTCCCTACGAAGGACCCAGTCAGCTTACAGTAACCATCACTCCCCCACCTATTGCGCATCCATGGCTATTCATAAGAAGTGCATCCTAGTACAATTCACCCCTCACCAGTGGAACCTATGCTCACTCACTAGCCCCCCAGATAGTAACCCTTTAGAAAACTACCCCAACTCCTACCTTTGGCACCATGCCTGATTCATAGATCGTACAGTTGAAAATCTATCCTCTATATGCCGACCCATGCTCTATTCATAGAATAGTTACACAGTAACATCCCTTCTACCGTGCCGACCTCCATGCTTCATAATAGAGTACAGAACATCCCCCCCTTCCTATCCTGGACCACATTCCTTATATTAAGTGTATTAGCCTACACGTTACATCTACCCGCATTCTACTTTGTGAACCCATCCTGCTATCATGAAACGTCAACAGTAACTCCCTCTTTGGCATCCATGCTTATCATTAGACAGTACAAGTACACATCTACCTCCACCCCCCTATGGGACCACGTGTATTCCTATCAACGAGACAGCCCTACCCAAGTAACATCCCCTTGTATCTGGACCATGTGCCTTACATAGAATTGTACAGTAACCATCCCCTTCTCATTGATACCCCTCTTTCGCCTTTTCCTATAATAGCACAGTACAGTAAAACATTCACCCCTACACTATTGGACCATGCTTAGCACTAGGAAGTCCACCCTAGTCAACATCCCCCCCCTGTCTACTTGGACCCCCCCCCCATGATTATCCCATAGACCAGTACAAGTAAACCACCCTTGACCCACCCCATTACTAGTTGGACCATGCTTATCATAGACTAGCCCTACCAGTTAAATTATTCACACTCTCTATTTGGTACCCATGCAGTACTCCTAGAGTACATTATCGCTAATCCCCTCCCCTCTATCTGGACCCCCATGCCTACTCATGGAAGTACACGTTCTAGTCTAAAATCCCCCCTCTACCTTGGACCACTGCCTTCAGTACTAGACCCAGCTACCCAGTAACATTTCCCCTCATATTGGCAACCCTATGTCATTATCACGCATAGATCCCGTACCAGCTATACATTCCCACTCCTATTGGCAACAATGATCTACTTCACTCGCCGCAAGTACAAGTTACCATTCCCACTTCTAGCCGTGGGACCCATGCGTTTACTCATAGAAGTACAGTAACACCTATCCACCCTCTCTATTGCGACCTGCTTATTACTAGCCAAGTACAGTAACATTCCCCTCCATCTTGGAACACTGCCTATATAGAAGTAAAGTAACACTACCCCCTTATACTTGGACCATGCTCTTTATAACCGAAAAGTACTAGTAGCTTAACATTCCCCTACTATCTGGACCCTTGCCTTCTCATAGCCATCGTACACGTAACATTACACGCACTATTGCGACCTGATTATCATATGATGTACAGTAACATTCCTTCTTCCTATTGGACCATGCCTTATACCCATAGAAGTTACAGTAACATTACCCCCCTATTGGACCAGCTTCTCATAGATGACAATAAATCCCCCTTCATTGGACCCTACGCGCCATTATCATAGACGTACAGTAACATTTCCCCTCTATTGGACCCATGCTTATCATAGACGAAGTACAGAACCACTTCCCTCCTATTGGACCATGCTTATATAGATGTCACAGTGACCATCCCCCGACTCTATTGGGAATTCCGCTATATCGAAGTAAAGAAATTCCACTCCTATTGGAACCATTTTTTTGGTTCTATCTTTATAGTAACCGTACAGAACCTCCCCCTTTTATCCTTCCCAAAGGTTATAATGTACTGCATGTATCACCGATCCTTTTTAGCTACCGCTTCTCTGTTTGTACAGTCCCTCTATGTGGACTCATGTCTTGTCCCTCCCCATTTCATCAGATATGCGACACATGTAATCTCCCACTTCTCCACTACTTTGATTCCTCTTAACTTGCTATCATAGGGAAGTTCTACACTCTCAGGAGGAAGGACTGTCGGTCGCGGCAAAAGCAGCCGCGTCCGATAGTCACCGCGACCGATCGTGCGGTCCATAGAGGACCGCAAGATCGGACGAGGTTTTCCACCCTGTCCGATCGTCCTTTCGTCCGATTCGGACGAGCGGTCGATCGGACATGGGCACATTCGGATTCGATAATTTCGGTCCGATCGACCGATACACTGAACTATCTGTCGATCGGACCGAAATATCTAATCGTGTGTACCCAGCTTTACTGTACTTCTATGATAAGCATGGTCCACTAGAAAGGAAGTCATTGAATGTTTTTGGCTGTTCACATTTTATTTCTTTAAACCATCAGACTTTTTAATAATTGACTTTGTCAACCAAACTTACTACAACAACTGTTAATAGTACAAATTTCCCATAACCAGTTCCCGCAATCAGATTCTTTCTGGGACAAATCTTGCCTGTTAATCTTGCCTCAAACCATTTTATCTCAACAACAATAAACCTATAATGATTAGTGTATTTTCAGTCCATATTCCCATTTCTACACATTTTGTGATACTTTCGTAATCTTATCCAAGATTCTATAGATTTCATAATTACATTATCTGCATAATACATTGTCTCCCGGTGTAGCTAAATCATTTCATGTGTCTGTACAATACGTGTCAGATTAATACATCCTGCCTGTTTTATTTTTAAATGAATTTTCTTTCCTGCCATCTTGTATACTCAGTCGTCCTGACAGATGAATATCAGAGGAATAATGAAATAGCTGTTTAGATTGTTTATATTTGTGCAATGAATTTTCTTAATATATCGTACAAGTAAAATGAAGCTCTAAAGCCTCTATGAATTGCCGGCCCAATTTAGTTTTGGTAATCTGTAAGTCAGAATTACACGGATATATGTCTGCTTTGTTCCACTATCCATTTAATTTATGGTCTTACCAATAGTTAGACGCTCTCTGCAAGGAGTTGGGGATGGAACAAAGCAACCCAGCAAGTTCTGGATCTGGAAGGGTGAGTTTTCTTAGTTTAAATGTAAATGATCAGACCAGTTATTGATTTAGGGTGGAAATTAGTTTTAATAGACAGGGGCCGCCTCTATAATGAGGCAAGGTGAAGCACATTACAGAGCAGCACCTTGTAGGAAGGCAGCAGTTTTGATGCCAGAAAAAAAAAATCTGGGCACATGATTTTTCCATGTGCCTGGGGCCCAGAAGCCAAAGGGCTCCAAAAATGCCATTTGTAAAAAAAAGCACACATTTTCAGGGGGTACTGTCAGTTTAAATAGCAAGGGAAACTGTGACTTTCATTGCACAACAGAATGCAGTTATGACTCCTCCCCCTCCATTCTGACTGGCATTTCATTTGATCAAAATCAATGTTTGTCAGCCCTGCAGATCAAAAATCCATGTTGGGCATCATTTACCAGTCATTGTGGGCATTATTTACTAGTCATGTGTATAAATCCCCTCCCACTTCTGGACAAGCCACACCCCACTTCTGGCCAAAGCATCACCCACTTCTGGCGGCAGAGGGAGGGGCACAGCTTTGAAATTTTTTTTCAGGTGCCAAAAAGTCTAGAGATGGCCCAAAGACAAACAGAAACATCACAACATATTTCCAAGTATTAAAAAAGAGAATTGACCCCTGATCTACAGGAATTAATGATCCATACAAATGGTATAACTCTCAATGGTGTGGTTCATTCATAGCACAGAAACCAATGACCCATAATGAACTGTTTAAGACTGAATTAACTTGGATTTCAGTCAGTACTGGATGAACAGTAACTGGGAGAGAATATTCACAGAGACTACCTGTATTGATGCCCTCATAAAACTCTGCCAGTTTTGTCTTTATAGTTTTGCTATAGTGACTGGTCCTTCAAGGAATTTATTCTGCTGATGCCTCCTTCTTGAACCTGTAGAAGAACCAGTCAGCAATCCAAGATTTCTGCCCTATCTTTAGTAAAGTTTGTATTAAAGGGCATATCCACTAAAAATATACAACTCTACCAACCTCCTCCCTTTCTTCAGTAATAAGGGGGAGTGTTACTGTACCCCGAACTGCTCCAGTCTTACTGCTGAAATCACATTCCTTATTTAGAATCACAACATCAAAGTGCCACATGCTGCCACCTCTGCCCTCCTCCACCATCAATCATTTTACTAATGTAGCCAGTGATTTCCCGTGATTCCAGAGCACGGCACAGTGTTTGTGCTTAATCTCAAGCTTAAAATTGGGGGTGGGGGCAGAGACCTTTTGAAGGACATGATTGAACTTTGAGCGGTCAGATAGATAGAAGGTTGGTAGATCAGTAAATGTTTGATGGACAACATTTATTAAGCTGCATATTTATACTAAAAACACCTTTACAGCAATAATTTAATATTTATTATTAACATTGCACAGACAGAAAAAGGCAACTTAAATGTGTTAGAATATAGCTTGCAGCATTATACAGCTTCTTGGCTATTTAACAGAAAGATTTTTTGCTTTATTCAGGCACCTCAATAACTCTACCTGGGGGATTTTCTAGACGTAATATGTTATATCTGACAGTAGCCTTGAGGAATCTTTTAGGCTTTATGGTGCTTTGACTTTATAGGCTTTCCCTCTACAAGTCCAGCTTTGCCTTATCACTCAAACAGAATGACAGCATTATAGTATATAAAAGAATTTAGTTGGACATTTTTCTTTGAAAAATAATAGCCGTGGACAAAAAGTGTAATCATTGTTTAAACACAAAGAACCAAATAAAATCACAGCAGAGTACAAAGAGCTCTTGTAATACAATATGTCTACAACTTCAAGACTGGAATCAAGATATAACAAGACTTGGTTCGAGATAATTCATTTCCAGAAAGAAAACTCTTTTTATTTAAATGACTAAAAGAGTAAACAATAGTTATTTCTGGTCCCTAAAACTCATACACCTGTAAACATGCTCCAATGTATTGTCACAGTACATTAACCCACATTAGTTTATCTTCCAAACAAGATGGCTCCCCATGGAGATGAAAAGTTTGGCAGGTTTCCGTAGATGTGAATGAAGGTTAACAATGGCCTTTTATTTTGCTCCTAAATGTAAATATTGTGTGTATATCTTTGTAAAAATAATTATTTCAATAGACACTGAAACATGACACAAAGTATGCAATTATGTGGTATTATGAAGAAAGCTTGTCATAATTATACAGCCCGTAGGAACAGCACCATTCTAACTGTGCTAGGCCAATTGAAAGTAATGGCACATTGGTTTAATTTGTATCAGAACTACATATGATGTGAATATGTTAACCTATGGGGATGGATAATCAACAAACATAGAGCTTAGGGTTAGATAAACTTAAAAAATCCAAATAGCCCTTAACTGAAAATAAAATGCAGTAGATCCTTCCTTAAAGGGCAACTGTGGTCTCAAAACAAGTTAGGGTTAAATGAAAGCCTGCAGTATTTCCTTTACACTGAGCAAACAATTACATCTCTGGCTGGAGCCTGTGAGAAATTACATTGGGGTGAATGTTCAAACTTCCTGCTTCCAGTAGGTTTAGTGACATCACCTGACCTCTGCAGGCCCTTTTCCCCTGGGGGAGAAGCATGCTCAGTTAAGACTTATTGCTGGGGAAATCAGGAAGTACCTGAGGAAAAAATTGACAGTTGAGAAGAGGAGCCTATTAATGCAGACAGGCTGGTCACATGACTACAAGCTGGTCACATGGCTAAAAACAGGAAGTGTTCAACCAGGAAGTTACATTGCTGAACTTTTCCAGCAATAACTTCTCACAAATTTTATCTAAAGATGTGATTTAGGTTTTATTTTGAAGGTACGATGGAAGGCTTTTTATATAATTATAACTAGTTTAGAAGAATTTGAGACCACACTTACCCTTTAAATAAAATCGCATCGTCCTTCAAAGAAATAATGCATACCTCAATTTTATAACTTTTCATGCCAACTCCAGGATTGAAGACTTATTGCTTATTTCTTTGAAATGTTGGCAACCCTATTAAATACCATAGCGAACGGGTGTAAAATATTTATTTAAAAAAAAAAAAGGCCCCCTAAGATATACCGACATGTAAATCCGTGAGAATGTATGAACTATACATGAACCATGTGTAAAATGGTATCATCATCTTTAAACATTACCTTTAGGGGAATATGTTTTTGTAAGGGAGGTTACAGTCTGAGTTATTAGTAAATAAAGACATTTGAGGCCACTGGAGGAGTTTAGTGCTGGATTGTGACTAGGCTGGTTTTACCATAGAGGCAAACAGGGCAATGGCCTCAGGAGACTTTTAAAAAACCTTGCAATTGCCTGTAGTCTGCCACAACGGAATGTTCTGCCTACAAAACGCCAAACATATACAATCTCAGATGCTTCATACTGGCGCAAACATATATGGTTTAGTAGCTACACAAGGAGGATATTCACTTTACATTTCTATAGTGCCGTGAAACTGGCAAAATCAATCAAAAATCCATTTCAAAATATATTTTTGTAACATAAATTATAATTAGGCTGACAAAAATATTATGGTCAACAAAATTTGGAGGCACACCTCTGACACCGTTTGAGAAGCTCTTTCCTAAAGAACATGTTGGGCATTTCAATGTCAAAAACCTTATGCCCTATGAATTTTTTTATTTTGAAGGTAGTTTGTGTATCAAAAGTTCTAAGGGATCTTCTTCACCAACTCCTAACTCATAAATTCCCCCCTAGCCACCATGTGACACATCATTTAGGGGTCTCTTTCTTTGACCTGACAAGTCAAAAATATCCTTTCTTATCAGATGTACCACACATCTTATAGGCCAACGTTCAGCATTTGTTGGACAGACAAAATATCTCACAAGATGTGTGCAAAGAGATCCGATGATCTGTAGTTCCCTGAGGCCACCCCTTAGATCTTGATTTATGTCTTTCATCCAGTCTCTCAGTCTGTTTTCCACTTACACCGAGTCTCCATGATAATAAATAAAATGCCTGGCAGCTCTAGAAATTTAAGTTTAGGAAGTAATACTAAGTTGTAAGAAAAAACTAATCTAAAAACAATGCTTCAATGGTTTCTATAATATTTAAGACTATACTCTAAATGTTGATGGTATGTTTCCCTGAAGGTAATAATTTATTGCTTCCTTTTGTCATATTCTTGTAAGGGAAGATACAAGAGTGTTTACCATATCATGTTTCATATCTAGAATGGTTTTGAGCTGCTAGTTCTGTTTAATGGGGTTTTACAGAACCTCAAACCAAACTCATATACAGAGTCCAATACTTTAAAGGTTTGACCAAACTTCATGGGTCTTGTGTTCTACTAATAGTCTGGTTGAGTGCTCAATGAGAGAAATAATTTCTCTAGTATAATAAAACATGAAGCTGAATCTTTCAGCTCAGTCAATGCAAGTGCAGGGTGCCAGTCTGTTTAAGCTTATTATAAAAACTGGTATTTTTGTTGCTTTCCATGGACATGTCCACACCTTCTCGGGGAGGAAACCCCAGGCCGACCCTCTGACTACATTCATCAGGCCCATGACTGACATGTCTACACAGAAGAGCCAGGAAATTCACTGCAGGGCACTGAACATCAGGCTAAACAACTGCTTGTGGAAGTACTTGGATGATTTGCTTATCTTACAGTCTCTCGGTTTGAGGGAGTGCTAAAATGTTCTTTAAAGGGCATGTCCACCCTTAAAACAAAAAATTGGTGACTTGTCAGTTATCTTCCCACAACCCCAAATGCTATTTCTACCAGTTTATTACATGTATTTGTGACCAGATATTTAAACATAGGTTCTATTCCTTTCTGGCAAAGGTATTTGTCTCATCCCTCTGCTCAATGAGCTTTTTATAAGTGTGAGCATGTGCAGAGTAGGAAACAGGTGAAACAGCAGTCTATCATTGGTTATGATGTCATATGTCACAGTTTTAATTGATTGCATGGAGGAGCCAGCTTACTCTGCCAGAATGGGGACAATAATTATACTTAAATATCTGGTTAGTAATGCAGGCAATAAGGGGAAAAATATATCAGTTGGGGTTGGGGGAAGGTTACTGACAACTTACCAAATTATTTTTGTTTTAAGGGTGAACATTCCCTTTAAACATGTTCTCCCCACCCACATGTAAATTCAATTTTCTTGAAATGCCTGAGAATCGATAAGACTTGCTTCATATTTCTGAGATCCAAGTCTCGTGTTGTTCTTTACACTAAAAGCTTACAAAATACTAAAACAACTCTTGCTTGGCCTTGAATCACCTTTAACATAACTTTACTGTGAATCTGCAACTGCATCTTCTGGGTGTTACTATAGTAACCAAATATATAAATTATTCAGTGTTGTTTCTTGTTCCTGGTGCTTTACTGTTTATCTAAAGTAAGAAAAATGCTAGTATTAGGTTAACGTAAGGTTAGTTTATACCCTAACCACTATATTTATAACTTTAATACTCGCTATGTCTACTGACATCACGATTCTGTTAAAGATGTAAACCTACTGTGTGCAGACCATGTAAGGGAGAATTTTGATAAATATTCCTGAAAGGGAACACAAAACATTTAGCAAAATGAGAAAATGTTGAATATAAAATTTCCCCTTTATTCCATTAGAGTTAACATATACACAAAAGCATGCAACTGTTGTAGGTTGTGCTACCCTGAGACAATCCCATACTGATAGTAATCCCCCCCACTTAGATTGTAATCTCTTCGGGGGCAGGGATCTCATTCCTAATGTGTCAAGGCTTGTTGCACTTATATCAATTTATACATAATTTATATATATGCTTTCTTAACCAATGTATGAAATTGCATTTAATTTAATTTTTATCTGTCTGTATAATGGCTTGCACTTATCCCCTTGTTTGTATAATCTGTATATTATAATGTACAGCACTGTGTCCCCAAGTGGCGCTATAGAAATAAAATTATACATACATACATACAATGCGTTATGTACTATACTGGTAAAGGCAAACAGAATTTGTTCAGGTTTTGTTTTGCTGTTGGTTTTGCAAAATGAAGACAAAGTTTATTAAACCAAAATTTCACAGGCAAAACTTAGTCAACGGGGGCAAAATTTTGCATCTCGTAGGTGTTATCTCAGGTGATATTTTAAAGGACTGTATCTATCCCATACTTTACCCTATGATATGTAGGCCTGGTAAATGTCATGAACTTCAATAGATTCAAGTTAGAAAAATTTTATTCTCCCTCTTTACAAGGTCTCATTTGAAATATGCGGTGCAGTTTTGGAATCCCATGTATAAAAGGGACATCTTGGAAATAGAAGCAGTTCAGAGAAGGGCAACTAAATTAATAAGGGTAATGGAGGGGCTTGACTATGCAGGCAGATTAGATAAGTTTGGGCTGTTTACATTAGAGAAGCGACATTTGCGTGGGGACATGATAACCTTATATAAATATATTAATGGCCCATACAATGAACTCTCTGGTGCATTGTTCACTAATAGGTCATATCAGAGGA
>CM033474.1:289713949-289857898 GCA_019447015.1 Hymenochirus boettgeri
ATACAGACATTATGGGTAGGGTATAAAGGTTGGACTAGATGGAAGTATGTCTTTATATAACCTCCAATACTATGTTACTATGCAACTTTGATACAGACATTATGGGTAGGGTATAAAGGTTGGACTAGATGGACGTATGTCTTTATACAACCTCCCATTCTATGTTACTATGTAACTGTTAGACAGACATTATGGGTACGGTATAAAGGTTGGACTAGATGGACATTTGTCTTTATACAACCTCCAATACTATGTTACTATGTAACTGTTATATAGACATTTTAGGTAGTGTATAAATGTAGGACTATATGGACATATGTCTTTATACAACCTCCAATACTCTGTTACTATGTAACTGTTAGACAGACATTATGGGTAAGGTTTAAAGGTTGGACTAGATGGACGTATGTCTTTATACAACCTCCAATACTATGTTACTATGTAACTGTTATACAGACATTATGGGTAGGGTATAAAGGTTGGACTAGATGGACGTATGTCTTTATACAACCTCCAATACTATGTTACTATGTAACAGCATATCATTTAGCAGTGGACATCATAAATGATTAAAATCAAAATAAAAATCCATAACAGGCAGTTCTTCCAGCTGTCCTTCAGAATCCACAGAAGTATTATGCAGGCTCCTCCAGATGGTCCTCAGGTAGGTACTGGATGATGACTCATAGGATTCCAAGGAACTTCTCACAGGCACAGATTCCATCCAAGGTCAAACAGCCTCAGATGCCTCACAAACACACAGGCTCACTCAAATCCCCTAGACAGACTCTCCCAAATACTCCGCTCTCCACTTGTGAGCATCACAATAGTTGGCATAGACACAAGACAGCACAAGCCACGTTAGGTCAGCCCCCTGTTCCCAGCCACTGTTAGGTCAGCCCCCCTTTCACCAGCCACGTTAGTCAGCCCCCTGTTCACAGCCAAGTTAGGTCAGCCTCCTGTTCCACAGCCACTGTAGGTCAGCCCCTCCTGTTCACCAGCCACTGTTAGGTCAGCCCCCAGTACACAGCCCAGTTAGGTCAACCCTCCAGTGCCCAGCAAACGATAGTCATCGCTTCAGTTCACCATCAGGGGCCTTAACATTGGGCTGACTTAATGGTGTCTGTTGAAATGGTGTCTGACAAAAAGTGGTTGTGAACCGCCAGCCAATCGAGTTCAGCAGACACTTTAAGGTCAGCCCTCAAGGTCAGCAGATAGGGTTAGGTCGCAACCCACTGTGACTGGTCCTACAATTCGGCCCACCAGATGACTGGTGCATGCACCGGTTGCCCTCTGTGACTGGCACATACAAGTTCCGGTCACCAAGGCCACTGTTAAGTTAGATCTCCAGTTTGTTAGGTAAGCCTCCAGTTCGATCTGGTCTTTGCCTTAACAGTGGCTGGGGTGAACAATGGGCTAAGTTAACTGTGTATGAAAATGGAGGGCTGACAAAAAAGTGTTGCTGAACCTGCAGCCCTCCAGTCAGGAGACATGTTAGTCAGCCCACTACTGTGACTGGCACATACAAGTTTGCCCAGGACTGGCCATACAAGTTTGCCCACTGGGATGGCACATACAAGTTTTCCCACTGTGACTGGCACATACAAGTTGGCCCACTGTGATGGCTAAAGGAGGGCTGACTGCACCCTGGCTGCTATTAAGGAGCGGAGAATAGGGACATGAGCAATCCTCAAATCAACGGGTCTGTGTGAGGTAACAAGCTGACACAAGGCTACCAACTGTGGAGGGGAACAAGGGGGCAGAACACTTTAGAAACAGACTGCAGTTGTGTGATGCAGTTACTGCCCAAAGCCCCACGCCCCTAGTATCTGTGGGCCCAATAGCAGCCTTGTGGCCTCTTGGATCCCTACGGCACGGTCCCACATTCACACACACACAAGCTGCCCGACACGTATCAGTGCTCACACACACGCTGTCTCGGATGCGCGGTATTCCTTAACCAAAGAGAAAGTTATTAGAGACATGAACGTTGGAGGGGAACATTATTTAAAGAAAAACTTGTGTCATGACATCACATGACCATGGTGAAAACTATTGTCAATACAAACACAATGAGATTTTCCTTTAATGTTCTTGATGTACGACTGGTGATCCCCTTAGGCCTGTGTCATGGGATCGAGAAGAACGGGGTGCGTAGGAGCTTCGTGGCGGTTGATTCCATCTTTAAAGGAGCAATTAATAAAATCATCCAAATCTTCTGACCTGGAGAGTAGAATGGGACGTATTATGATGTCACACGCTACAGGCACAAGCGGCAATCAAAAGGTCCCAAATGTGTACAAGGCTTAAAGGGCAATAGGAGGACACCTTTTACAGTTATACACGTAAGGAATAATCAGCCAATCGGAAATTGAATGAAAATCCACATTTCTGTTAATAGGGTATTGATTCTATTTATATGTATACACACCATGGAACCAGTCAGTAACAGATGGGAAAGATATGGAAGAAAGGGAGAGTCACTTACTGTTTTCTTGGCTTGTGATTGCGTTCTCCCTACAAGGGAAAATACAAAGACATTGTTATTACTGGCAGTTCGGGTTGGGGATATTGGATGTCTAGGATAACTATAGAACTATTTCCATTAATGAGGTGGTTAATTAGTTGATGTGAGAATGTACATGGGTGGGATAATACCAGACTGGAATCCAGAATAAGGCGTGCAGGTGTTGGTTACCTGGCCTGTACCACCATAGCGGCAGTGGTTGTGCCGGTAAAGCAGAGGGTTTGGCAGAGGTCTGGGGCACATGTAGGTGGTTACGATGTGACTGGCTTTAACTTACAATATAGCTTGAGCACATTCGGCAAAAAATCTGGACACCGCCGATGTCACTATGAAAAACCAATAAAGTTGAAGTTAGAAAGGGGGAAGGTATCGATTATTAATGGGGTTTCAGTTGGGAAGTGCCCCATAGAAAAGGATGATTGACCCGTGCCGCGAGCAGGAAATAGTGAGTGGCATTTGTTGACAGGTCACCACATGCCTACTTAATTCCGCGCTGATAGTAAAACCTGCCCCGTAAGTGAAGAAAAGGCGAGCCCTCCTTGCCGGTGTTCAATTAAGCTGCCATCCGAAGTCACTATGACACATGTACAAATGATCTACAAACCCCATGGACACTGAAAACAAACAAACGGCCGGTATTTACCCTTTTTACTTACCTATTCTAACGTCCGCCTCCTCCGTTAGCATGAAATTGCCCTCATGTATGTCCCTGTGGATCACGCCTCGAATCATGTAGAGGACCAAGGCCTGCAGAGATTCATTAGGGAAATATCAGTGACAGAAACCCCAGTGTAAGGGACATATTTATAATTCATTGGGAAAGTTATCGGCAGCTTGAAAATGGGCGCCAACAATGCGTCCGTGAAAGGCGTCTTATGGAATATGTTTCGGGAGAGTTGTGAAGGGTTAAATCAAGGTCTTACCAGTAACATCTCCCGGCACAAGTAAGCAATCCATGAATTCCGGTAACGTCCCCTGTTTGGATCGGGAATGAGCCATCAGACGGCTTAGAGGATCTCACCTCTACAATTTCCATGGAAAATCTGGATAGAAAGAGTTTTAAGGAGAATAAGAAGATGGAATATTTGAGCTATGGCTAATAGTTTGTTCCCGTATAAAAAAAACGCGGTGTTATAACGTGAGTTAACAGGAAACAATGTCTTACCAGATCTCGTCGGATTGGTCTGGACGGTTGCTCGTCTCCGATAAGCTCCATAGAAGGAGACTCACATTTCTTTCCCGAAACGTAATCCATGAACTTCCTTCCTTGCTCGCAAACTTCCAAATAATGCAGAAAAGATAAGATCTTCCCTTATTGGATACCCCACAATACATAGGAAAAAGGCCGGAGTCTATCAAGGTATTTATTGTAGCGAATACAGACACTAGCTGAGTTTTGCAGTTCAGCACCGGTCGTTTGTGTGCTAATGAAATGCGGATATTGATTTCCTTAAAGGCTAAAAATCTAAGACTTACCTTTCCCCAAACCTCTTGAGATTCTAATTATACTACTTCTCTCCAACCATCACTGATCTCCTGGTCCTCACCTCCTTGCAAGGAGGCAATAAGCTAGTTAGGAGCCTCCGAGCGCAGAGCAGGGCCTGTGTGTCATTAAAACACCTTCACAAGCCAGGAGGAAAGGCGGCACCAGGGGGTAGACAGAGATTAGCAGGTATATGGAGTTTAGGTACTGCAGGGAGGTTAGTAATAAAACAATCTCAATCTAGGGTTTGCAGGTGGGGAAGGTACAGTATAATTTTCGTTGACATGCCATTTAATGGTGGTAATTACAAGGGTTACACAAAGTGTTCGTATTCCCTTACCCGATGAATGTAAGTGGAAAGTAAAAGAAAGATTCCTTACCTGGTCGTTTTTTATTAACTTTAATGGCCAAAGGCATTTCTCCAAATCGTGTCCCTGTAAGCAGATAACGAAACCACCGATTAATATAATACTGTATAATCTTAACCAGAGATCAAAATAAAATTCTTTACCCCATATCCAACTACCCCCTCTCCCAATGGGACAGGACATGTCAGTGTCTGCATTGGCCAGTGAGAATGAGAAAAACTGTACTATTTGCCACACCAACTATAGAGAGACCCAAGACAGTAACTTACATGGTAGACTTTGCCAAAGGCGCCACTTCCAACTTCTTCATAAGGGTCAGAATTCCTTCAGGGGACTGGAAAAATAAAAGAAGATACATGTTTAATCTTAAGGACACCACATGGAAATACATTTAATAAACTAGGGGGAGACACAAACGATCTATTGGACTATAGGGGGGAAGGTTTTGGTCATTCTATCAATCTTTAATCAGTGTGAGAAGTTTACCTTTAAGCATCTGGATCCTCAAGCCATTTATACCGTGCTACCTTGAATTGTGGCGCCATGTAGTAGAACGAGTGGGGCTTAGGCAGGGAATATTGTCGACCTTGGCGGTCTGGTATAAAGCGATGAAGTGCGAAAGTGAACTGGAAGTCTCCACCCTCATCCTGCTTTCTATAGTGGAAGTTCGGAGGGGCGCTGATAATCTCCACCCACATCCGCTTCGCTAATAAATGGAAGTTCGGAGGGGCGCTGTAGTCTCCACCCACAGCCTGCTTCTCTACTGAAGCTTCGGACAGGGCCGTGATAGTCTTTTCCACCCACATCCGCTTCTCTACTGGAGGTCGGGAGGGGCGCGATAGCCTCCACCCACATCCTGCTTTCTACTGGAGGCTCGGAGGCGGATGATAGTCTCCACCCACATTCCTGCCTTCTCTGTGGATTACGGTCAGAGGGAAGCTCTTCGATCCGTAGCCGCCAGTACCTCGGTTTCAGGTTTTTCAGACGTCTAAAAAAACAATTTTAATTCCCCTACAAAAAAATGTTAAAAAAAGATTAAAGGAAAGCTAAGCTTCAGAAAATCGAAACATATCACAGCTACGAATTAATATGGATTGCCTATTATATTATCTTATTATAGATCACAAGCTGCAAATAAAACGTCCTCAAATGTAACAAAAGAGGAGGAAATAGGGGTGAAGGTTTACTGCAGCTCTGTTTACAACAGGATAGTGTCATTGTACATTCAGGATAAACTTCTTAAGCTCCCTCGAACGTGCACCCAACGGACGTTCTCCGATCCGCCCGCACCTATGTGAGAGAACAGCTCGATGTTCCACCTGGAGCCCTCGATCCCTTCTCTGCACGATTTTACCGCCTTGAAAAACGGCAGAGAGATAGGAAGAATGATAGGTTGCCCCCTTTTCTTTTTATCTTTGTGGTTTTTTTTTCCTGGTCTTATCACTTGCACCTTTTTTTGCCCATTAGGCACCTTTTGTTTTGTGTTTTTATCTTGTCTGGGCTCATGCATGCCAGGTGAGGTTGAGAGTAGTTAACTTTGCCCTCTCAAGTGTTTTGTCTAAGTGCAGTAGCAGAATGTAGCATTAGTAGTTTTTCTACGGAAGCCAAACGATCTTGTTCCGATTTTTTGTTTTCTGCCAAAATATTTTGTATTTTTATTTTATTTGTGTTTAGGTGCATATGATTAATGTTCGTTTTCATATGATGATAATGTTTCGTTTTAATAGTCGTACTGTTAGGTTTAATAGGTTGTTTCTTGTTGTCTCGTGTACAATGTTGGAAATTGTCATGTGGTTATAAACTGAACAGTCACTTATGTTTTCCTTTTTTTTTTTTTTTTTTTTTTTTTTTTCTGCAGTAAGATATTTAAGGTTATTGATTGATAGTGCGAAATGGTTGGTGTTTTCTATTTTATCCCCTCCAATATCTCTATCTGTGTAGGTGTTTTTTAGGTGTTATTTTTTTGTTTTTAGGGTGGACAAGGGTTTGTTATATTAGAGGTAGTAGTGTTGTTAGCTAGGCGGGGCCGGGTTTTATTTGTTTATTTTCTCTTGAGTAAGAGTTTTGACTTATTTATATCTCATGGAGATCGATTTTAGTTACTTTTTAAGAAAGATATGTGAAATTTAAGATTGGTTTTATATTTGTTGTCTGCTGTAAGACTTGTTTATTTCCTTTTTGGACTGGGGACTTCTTCTCGCGGGAAAGAGACTTTTATTGTATTCATTATGCCAAACCATAGTTGCTAGGTTATTATGTATTGTTTTGTTTAAAGTTATTGTTGTGATATTTGTAGCATGTCCTGTAAAATAAACAACTTCAATATATATATAAAGAATAGGTCCATTTGAGGTCAACCCTTATATCTACCCATAATGTCTGTTTATAATTTATAAACAGTTCCATGTAACTAGATGGGAGGTTGATATAAAGACATACACATCTAGTCAACCCTTTATACACTACCAATCCCTTTATAATGTCTGTTGTCTAACAGTTACATAGGAACATAGTATTGGAGGTTGTATAAAGACATTCGTCTATCTAGTCCAACTTTATACCATGTAACCATAATATCTGTATAACAGTTTACATAGTAGTAACATAGTATTTGGAGGTGTATAAAGACATACGTCAATATAGGTCAACCTTTATACCCTAACCATTACATGTCTGTATAACAGTTTACATAGGAACATAGTATTGGAGGTTGAATAAACGACATCCGTCCATCTAGTCCCAAACCTTTATACCCTACCCTAATTGATGGCTGTCTAAAAGGTTAATGTAAATAGTATTGGAGGGTTGGAGTAAAGAATATACGTCCCCCCATTAGTCCAACCTTTCTACCTATACCGTTAAACCCCCCACATAAGCGCGGCTGTATAACAGTTACATAGTAACATAGTATTGGAGGTTGTATTAAAGGACAACGTCAATTTTCCAACCTTTAGACCCTACCTATACATGTATGTATAACAGTTTAAATAGTAATAGTATTGGAGGTTGTATAAAGACATACGTCCAATTCTAGTCTGCAAACCTTTAGACCCTACCCCATAATTGCCTGTTAACAGTTACTAGTAGCCATAGAGTATTGGGGAGGTTGTAAAAAGGAATACGTCCCATCTAGTCCAACCTTTATAACTACCAATAATGTCTGTTAAACAGAGTAACAAGTAACATAGTATTGGAGGTTGTATTAAGACTACGTCCATCTAGTGCAACCCGTTAATATTACCATGACCCATAATGTGGTGCATGTTCTGGAGAAAAACTGTTACCTAGTAACATAGTATTGGAGGTGGAATAAAGAATACGTCCCATCTAGTCCAACCTTTATACCCTACCCATAATGTCTGTATAACCGTTACATAGTAAAAACATTAGTATTGGCGGTTCTATTAAAGCAAGACGTTCCATCAAGTCCAACCTTTTATACCCGTTTACCATAATTGTCTTGTATAACAGTTACATAGTAACATTAGTATTGGAGGTTGTTATTAAAGGACATACGTCATCTACCATTCACCAACAACGCGAGTCAAACATTTATACCCTAACAATAAGTCTGTATAAACAGTTTCAGTGACATTAGTACATAGTTATTGGGGGTTGAATAAAAGACATACGTCCATGCTAGTCCCCAATCTTTATTACCTACCATAATTATTTGTCTGTAGAAAAGTTACATAGTTACATAGTATTGGAGGTTGTATAAAGGGCCATTACGTCCTATAGTCCGACTTATACCCCTACCATAATGTGTGTATATAACGTTTACATAGTAACATTAGTATTGGAGGTCTGAAATTAAAGACCAGCCATTACATTCCATCTAGTACGACCTTTATAACCCTTAACCCCCAACCCATAATGTCTGTATAACAGTTACAAGTAAACATAGTATTGGGAGGTGAATAAAGGCATACGCCATATAGATAATCCGACCTTTATTGTTTGTGACCCTAACCCATAATTGTCTTGTACTGAATATAACAGTTACATAGTAACATAGATTGGAGGTTGAATAAAGACATACGTCCATCAGGTCCGACCTTTAGACCCTACCCATTAATCTCCCTCTTTTGTCTGTATAACAGTTACATAGTAAACAAGTTATTGGCGGTTGTTTGTATAAAGGCCATACGTCCATCTAGTCCGACTTTATACCCTACCCATTTATTTAATTTTATCTGTTATTATAACAGTTACAAGTAACATAGTATTGGAGGTTGTTTATAAAAAGACATACGTCCATCTATCTAGTACGACTTTTTATTTATTACCCCACCATAATGTCTTGTATAACAGTCAGTACCATAGTAACAGAGTAGTGGAGAGTGTGTTATAAAGACATACTCCATCTTTCTTTCTCGTCCAAAACTTTTTTGACCCTATACCCATAATTGTCTGTATAACAGTTTTACATAGTACACAGTATGGAGGTGTATAAAGGCATTACATCCCCCAATCTATAGGTCCAAACCTTTTATACCCTACCCATTTTTTAATGTCTGTATAACAGTTACATAGTAACATTAGTATTGGAGGTTGTTTATAAAGACATTACGTCCATCAGTCCAACCTTTATTACCCTACCATAATGTCTGTAATAACGAACACGTTACATATAACATAGTATTGAGGTGGTTTTGGTATAAAGGACAGACGTCCATCTAGTCCAACCTGTATACCCTACCCATAATGTCTGTTATAATAACAGTTACATAGTTAACATAGTTAGTGGAGGGTATATAAAAGACATAAGTTTCCATCTAGTACAAACCTTTATACCCTTACCCATTAAGGTCTGTATAACCGTTAGTAAGTTACATTAGAACATAGATTGGAGGGTTGAAATAATAAAGACATTAAATCCATCTAGTCTCCAACCTTTGCAACACATCGTACCAAAAATAAGGTGCAACGTTGCCAACACATTTTCCACATTGGTCTTCTTCCCATAAGAAGTGTAAAAGATGGACAGCTCTCTTGAAAAGTATATTGATCATATTCAGTTGTTTCATAATGCCGCAGTGGGAGGAGGAAGGTAAGGCCACGTTTTAGCCCCATACCCTATACGGCCAGGTTAGACAGCAAATATGGCTGGTATAAGATTACGTTGGGCTTTTTTCTTCTCCTGCTGCTACCAGAGAGGAATATGGATGCCCGCCCTGCTCAGATTGTTGTTGCAGATTCGTTTTTTTATACAGTTTCAGGGATTACATTAAGCCAATGTTGTGTGTATGTGTGTAGGGGTAAATAAAATCCCTATAATGATTGTCATGTTACTTTTTTTATATGTCTGACCCATGCATAATAATCTAGTATGTCTGGTCGCTCCGTTTGTGCTTTTTGCATTATAAATCTAATGTTCTGTCCGTGCATATATAATCTGTATGTCGTACCGTGCAGATAAATCTGTATGTCTGATCCGGGTGCATATATCTGGTATGTCTGTCAGTTCATTTTTTTTATATTGATGTCGGCCGTGCCATTAATCATCTATAGCTGTCTGCCCGGTATATAATCTATATATGTCGGTCCGTGCATATAATCTATATGTCTGCCTGGCATATAATCTATACGTCTGATCCGTTCTAGAATCTAATGTCTGTCCGTGCATACAATCATATGTCTGCCGTGCCCATATAAACCTTATGTCTGTAAGTGCATATTAATTATATGCGGTACGTTTTTGCATGTTTGGGTTGTAATCTAATGTCTGTCCCGTTGTTGCATATAATCTATATGTTGGTGTTGATCCGTTGCTTTTGCATATACTTATATGTCTGTCGTGCATATAATCTATTGTCTGCCGGTGCATATAATCTATAGTCTGTACGTGCTTAAAATCTATATTGTCAGTCCGTTGCATACATGCTATATGTGCTGTGCATATAATCTATAGTCGTCCGTGCATCTATAAATATAGTCTGTCAGTTTGGCATATTTATCTTATATGTCTGGCCCGTGCATTATAATCTAATGTCTGCCCGTTGCATATAAATATATATGTCGGCCCGTGCATATAATCTATATGTATGGCCCGTCCCTGGCATATAATCATATGTCGGTCAGTGCATATAATCTAATGTTGTCCGTTCATATAATCTATTATTGTCTGTCGTTCATATACTCTATCGGTCTGTACGTTTTTGCATATAATTATATGTCCTGTTCCCTTGGGGATATAAGCTATATGTCTGTCCGTGCCATCTAATTCTATATGTATGTTCCGTGAATAAATCTATATGCTGTCCTGAATTGACCTCTAATGTCTGTCCGTGCATATAATCTTATATGTCTGTCGTGCACTATAAATCTATATGTTGCCGTTTGCATAAATCTAATGTCTGTCCGTTCATATAATCAATATGTCGCCCGCTGCATATAATCATAATGATGACTCCGTGCAATAAATCTATATGTCCTGCCCGTGCCTATAATATTATTTGTCTTGTGTCCGTGCATATAATCTAGTATGTTGTAGTGCCATAAATCTATAGTATGTCCGTGAATATAATCTATATGTTCGGCCCGTGCATATTGAATCTATATGTCGCCCGTGATACAATCTATATGTTGCCCGGGCATACAATTATATGTCTGTCCGTGCCTACAATCTATATGCCTGTAAGTTGGCATTACAATAGATATGTCTGTCCGTGCATACAATCCTATATGTCTGTCCGTGCATACCAATCTATATGTCTGTCCGTGCATACAATCTATAGTTGGCCCGTGCCCTAATTATATGGTCTGCCCGTGGCATATAATCATATGTGGACCGTGCATACAATCTATATGTCTGCACGTGCTACAATCTATATGTCGGCCACGTGAATACAATCATATGGATGTACCGTGCATATCCATCTATATGTCTGTCGCTGGCATACAATATATGTTCTGTCCGTGCCATACAATCTATATGTCGGTCGTTGCATACAATTCTATTATGCTGTCCGTGCTACAATCTATATGTCTGTCCGTGCAAGAATCTATATGTCTGTTACCTGGATATAATCTATGTCTGTCGTGCATACAATCTATATGTTGTCCGTGCATATAATCTATATGTCTGTCACGGCATATAAGCTATATGTCTGCCGTGCATATAATCTATAGGTCGCCCGTGCATATAATCTATATGTCTGTCCCTTGCATATAATCTATAGGTCTGCCCGTGCATATTAATCTAATGTCATGCCCTGCATATAAGATATATGTCTGTCCGTGCTATAATCGCTATGTCTGTCCGTGCATACAATCTATAGGTCTGTCCGTGTGGCATATAATTATATGTTGGTCCGTGCATACAATCTATAGGTCTGTCCGTGCAATATAATCTATTGTCTGTCCGTGCATTAATCTATATGTCTGCCCGCGCATATAACTATATGTATGACCGTTGCATATAATCTATATGGTCTGTACCTGAATATAATAGATTTATGTGAGTTCCGTGCAATTACTCTATATGGTTGTCCGTTGTATAGAATCGATAGTATGCCGTGCCATATAATCTATATGTCTGTCCCGCTTATAATATATAAGTCTGTCCGTGCATATAATTATATGTCGGCTGTGCATATCATACTATAGTATGTCAGTGCAATATCATCGTATGTCCGTGTGCATATAACTCAAGTCGCCGGCATATAATCTATATGTATGCCCGGCATATAATCTATTTGTCTGCCCGTGGGCATATTATCTATAGTCTGTCCGTGATAGAATATATATGTCTGTCCGTGAATATTAATATATATGTCTGTCCGTTTTATAGATCTAATGTCTGTCGGCAATAATCTATATGTCTGTCCCGGGATATAATCTAATGTCTGTCCGTGCACTATACATGCTATAGTCTGTTCCGTTCATATAATCTATATGTCTGTCCCTGATTTAATATATATGTCTGTCCGTGCATCTAATCTATATGATGTCCGTGCATTACAATATATATGTCTGTCCGTGCTAAATCTATAGGTCTGTCCATCATATAATCTAGCTGTCTGTCCGTGCATAGAATTATAGTCTGGTAGTGCAGTTATCATCTATATGTCTGCCCGGTGCATATAATCTATGGTGTCCCTGGAATAAATATATATGTCTGTCCGGGCATATAATATATAGTTGCCTGTGCTATATAATCTATATGTCTTCCGTGCATAAAATCGATATGTCTGTCCGTGCATATAATTATATGTCTGCCCGTGCATATAATCTATAGTCTGCCCGTGCATATACTCTATATGGTCTGCACGTGCATCTAATCTAATGTCTGTCCGTGCAGATAATCATTGTCTGTCTTGTTCATATTAATCTACATGTCTGTCCGTTCATATGATCTATATGTCTTGTCCGTGCATATATAATCTATATGTTTGTCCCGGATATAATCTAAGGTCTGTAGTTGCAATAATACTCTATATGTCTGCCGTGATATATCTAGATGTCTGTCCGTGCTATAATCTATATGTCTGTCGTGCATATAACTATATGTCTGTATGTGCATATAATCATATGTCTGTCCGTGATATAATCTTATGTTCTGTCCGTGCATATAATATTATAGGCTGTCCGTGATTTAATCTAATGTATGCCAGTGCATATAATTATCTGTCTGCCCGTGCATTATAACTTATGTTGCCCGTGCATATAATCTAATGTCTGTCCGTGCATAGACTCTATAGTCTGTCGTCATATAAGCTATATGTCTGTCATTCATATGATCTATATGTCTGTCCTGTTGCATATAATCTATATGTCTGTCCAGGAGATATAATAGATATGTCTGTCGTTTGCTATAATCTATATGTCGGTCCGTGCATATAATCTAGTGTCTGTCCCTGCATATAATAGATATGTATGTCCGGATAAATCTATATGTCTGTCAGTGATACAATCTATAGTTTCCGTGCATTATCTATATATGTAGTCCATGCATTATAATATATATGTCTGTCCGAGGATATAATCTATATGATGTCCGTGCATATAATCTATATGTCTGCCCGTGCATATAATCTATATGTCTGTCCCGCATTATAATATATATGTTGCCGTGCAATAATCTATATGTCTGCCTGTGACATATAATCTATATGTCTGTCGTGATAAATCTGGTATGGCCGTTGCTATAATCTATATGTCTGCCCGTCAATAATCTTATGTCTGCCGGGCATATAATCTTATGTCTGCCCGTGCATATAATCTAATGTCTGTCCGTGCATTAGAAATTGATATGCTGTTCCGTTCAATAATCTACATGTCTGTCCATTCATGATTCTATATGTTGCCGTGCATATAATATCTTTGTTTGTCCTGGATATAATCTATATGGTCTGGTCCTGATAAAATATAATATGTCTGTCCGTGCATATAAATCTTATGTCTTGTCGTGATATAATCATAGTCTGTCAGTCCAGGCCTATAATCTATATGTCTTTGTCTGGCATATATTATATGTAATGTCCGGGCATATAATCTATAGTCTGTCCGTGCATACAATCTATATGTCTGGTCCGTGCAGATAATATAAGTCTAGTCCGTGCATACAATCTATATGTCTATCGTGCATATATCTATATGTCTGTCCGGCATATAATCTATATGTTGCCGTGCCATATAATCTATATGTCGTCCATGCATATTAATCTATATGTCTGCCGTGGCATGATAATCTATATGTCTGTCGTGCATATAATCTATATGTCTGTGTGATCTAATCTATATGGTCTGCCGTGATATAATCTATATGTCTGCCCGTGCATAAATCTAATGTCTGTACTTGATAAATATTATGGGGGTCTGGGTTCGTGCATATAATCTATTATGTCTGCCGTGCATATAATCTATAAGTCTGTCACGGCATATAATATATATGTCTGTCCGTTGCATTAATCTATATGTCTGCCTTGCATATAATGCTATGTCTGTCCGTGCCATATAATCTATATGTCTGTCCGTGCATAATAATTCTATGTCTGCAGTGCATATAATCTATATGTCTGCCCGTGCAATATCTAAGTCTGCCCGTTGCATATAATATATAGGTTCTGTACGTGCATAGAATCTTATGTCGTCCGTTCATATAATCTATATGTTGTCAGTTTCATATGATTATATGTTGGCCTTGGCATATAATCTATAGTCTGTCCCGGGGATCTATCATATGTCTGTCCGTGCATCAGTATCTATATTGTCGGTCCGTGCATATAATCCCATATGTCGGTCCTGCATTAATAGATATGTCTGTCCGTGCATTAAAATCGATATGTTTGTTCGTGCCATACAATCTCTATGTTCTGTCTGTGAATATAATCTATAGTCTGTCCGTGCCGACAATCGATATGTATGTCGTGCATATAATCTATTGTCGTCTGTGCATATTAATCTATATGTTGCCCGTGCATATAATCTATATGTCTGCCGTGAATATAATCTATATGTCTGTCCTTGGCATATAAATATAATGTCTGTACGTTGCATATAATCTATATGTCTGTCCGTGCATATTAATCTATATGGCTTGCCCGTGCATAAATCCTATATGTCTGTCCTGGCATATATATATATGTCTGTCAGTGCCGATAATTAATGTATGCTGGCATCTAATCTATAAGGTCTGTCCGTGCATAAATCTATATGTCTGTGTGCATATAATATAATGTCTGCCCGTGCCTATAATCTATATGTATGTCCGTGCATAGAATCTATATGTTGGCTACGTTCATTCTAATCTACTGTCTGTCGTTCATAGGATCTATATGTCTGTCCGTGAATATAATCATATGTCTGTCCCCTGGAATATAATCTATATTGGTCTTCCGTGCATATAATCTATAGTCTGTCCGTGCATATAATCTATATGTCTGTCCCGTTGCATATAATTTATATGGTCTGTCCGTGCATATAATCTAAATGTCTGTCTGTGCATATAAGCTATATGTCTGTCCGTGCATATAATTAATGCTGTCCGTGCATATAATCTAATGTCTTGTGGCATACAATCTATATGTCTGTCCGTGCTGCATATAATCTATATGTCTGTCCGTTGCATACAATCTATATGTCTGTCCGTGATATTACTCGATATGTCGTCAGTGATATAATCTATATGTATGGGCCCGTGCATGATATCTATTGTCTGTCCCATGCATATAATCTAGATGTCTGTCCGTGCATAAATCTAGGTCTGTCGTGCATATAAAGCATATGTCTGTCCGTGCATATAATCTATAGTATGCCCGTGCAATAATCTTATATGTCTGTCTGGCATATAATCTAGATGTCTGTCCGTGCATATAATCTATAGGCTGTCTGTGCATATAATTCTAGGTCTGTATGTGCATATAATCTATATGTCTGTCCATGCATATAAATCTATATGTCTGTACGTTTGCATTAAATCTATATGTCGTCTGTGATATAATCTATATGTCTGTTGTGCATAGAATCTATAGTATGTCTGTGAATATATCTATATGTCTTGTCGTGCAATAATCTAGATGTCTCGTCGTGCATATAATCTATAGGTCTGTACGTTCATATAATCTATATGGTCTGCCCGTGCATAAATCTATATGATGTATGTTCATACAATCATATGTCTGTCCGTTTCAATAATCTATATGTCTGCCCGTGCAATATAATCTATATGTCTGTATGTTATACAATCTATATGTCTGTTATGTGCATATTAATCTATATGTCTGTCTGTGCATATAATCTAGATGCTGTCATGCATATTAATCTATATGTTGTCCGTGCCTATAATCTATATGTTCTGTCCTTCATATAATTATATGTTGCCGTTGCATATAATTTATGTTCTGTATGTGCATACCCAATTATATAGCGTTCAGTTCAGATCATTATATGTCTGTCCGTTGGCGGGCGATATCATAGATATGCTGTCCGTTGCATTAATCTATTGGCTGGCCCGGTGCATATAATCTATAGGTCTGCCCGTGCAATTTATAAGTGTTTCAGTGGTCATGAAAAACACTGACTGGTACAATGTACAGGGGACACAGGACATATATCCCAATATACATAGTAATATTAATTAAGACTGTCCACATAACCCCATGTACACTAATCCAAACGTCACACCCTGTATGTAAATCTCTGGTAATGGTGGTATAAGCATTAAAGTTTTTTCTTTGTGTAAATATTGCGCTATGAGGTATTAGCACTTGATTCTGTCTTCCTTCCTGTCTCACCGCTGAGATACCAGCAGCTGATTGACAATCCTGCAACACTGTGTCCTTTCCGTTAGAAACCATAACATGTCCATATACCAAGTGGTCAATGTAAAACGTTTCTAAATGTTGCTGGTTTTATTTATTTCATTTATTTGTGACATACTAAGAGCATTCATACTAAGAGCTCTACTTCCACTAGGGTCGGCTTAATATTCTGCTATGTAGGTGGGAACATTTTTTAATATTTTCATATCCTTGTATCAATACACATCTATTTATATGACTCACAAACGATCGTGTTTATTAGACTGTTTAGCACACTAAAGAATCTCGTGTCACCCACAGTCACAGGGATTTTATTCATTGCCCAACTCAACGGGGGAGCACTCTAGACAAGATGGTTCTGATTGCAGGAATCTACTACAACATTAGTTTACACCAATGGAAGCTTTCAACTGTGAACCTAGATATTCTGCCTGCCCATAAATACATATAAGTATATTTTGAATTCAATCACCACACTGTCAGCATTCCATAACTTTACAGCTCTCACAGACAGTAGAGAGGTTTTATCTGGCGTTAGTCTTTCGTTTAAGGGCAAGTCAACCCTTGGCACTAACTTTTACAATCCGAGTACAATTTTCCCAAAATTCTTCTTCCATTATAGCCGTGTCCCTTGCTGTGCCTCCTCTGTTTAACGAACAGCAGCGTAGAGATGTAGCAATGGAATAGAACTGGAACCCTAGTTGAAATTGGATTTTCCGAGATTGAAGGAACATGGACTTTTCGGACTTTTTAGACTTCGGCCTTTAAAAATTTCGATGGTTTTCAGATTTTGGATATTTTGACATTTCTAGAAATGATTCAGCCACACATATCCCAAATTCACCAATTGGCACTGTTATTTTTAGCAGAGCCATCCCTCTGGATATAAAAGGCAGCTCGACAGGCACCCTGTGAAAGTGTAACCATGTCGACCACGTTCCCTTGCCAAAGCATGCTCTGGGGGCGGAGGAAGCCAATGTGAGTGTGGGGTATGTCCAGTGGGCCAAGCCTGCATGGGTCCTCAAAAATGGGACAAATGCAGTGAGCCTGCTGTAAATCAATGGTGCCCACATTCCCCAATATGTGAATAGAAGACAATTGCAAAAATAAAAGATTAAAGGCCAAAAGTTTCAGTGCAATTACATATGCTTTACAGAAAAAAAAGAGCGCAGGATTTTCAATCCAATGACCATAACCCTGCCCATTCGCATTTTGTCGTGTATAAATAAAAAATGCAACGAAATAATTGACTTTGTTTGCAGTGACCCTGTAGAGACCGTTATGGTCTTGCTCTTGGACCAGTGCGGGGGTGTGATTCAGTTGCGCAGTAGGTCTGGCATGTTTGACCCCCAGCAACAGCCACAGTAGAGAACTAACTGTTTAGAAAAAAATTCCATGGGAATTTCCTGAAAGGAGACGGACAGTTACAGAACCTAAAAGTCCACTGCCCAGCTGTGGGGTACAGGGGGCTAGATGTAGGGGTGCACGTCAGTTGGGAGGTACATGTGTCCAGATGTAGTGGGGGCACTGTACAGTTGTGGGGTACATGTGTCAGATGTCGTTGGGGCACTGCTACAGTGGTGGGGTAAGGTGTCAGAGGAGTTGGTGCCCAACTGTACAGTGGTGGGGTTACATGTGTAGATGTAGTTGGTGACTGTACAGTTGTGGGTACAGTGTCAGATGTAGTTGAGGTGCACTGTCCAGTTGTGGGTACAGGGTCAGATGAAGCTGGGGCAATTACCGTTGCGGAGGGTGGGTACAGGGTCAGGATGTAGTTGGTGCACGTACAGTTTGAGGGGTGGTACAGGTCAGATGTAGTTGGTGCACTGTCAGTTGTGGGGTACAGGGTCAGATGTAGTTGGTGCACTGTACAGTTGTGGGGCACAGGTTGCAGATGTAGTTGGTGCAGTAATTTGTGGGAACAGGTGCAGATGTAGTGGGTGCACTGTACAGGTGTGGAGTACAGGTGTCAGATAGATGGACCACTGTACAGGTGTGGGGGTTACAGTGTCAGATGTAGGTGGCGCACTGTTACAGTGTGGGGTACAGGTGTCAGATGTAGATGGCGCCAAGGTACAGTTGTGGGGTAAAGTTGTCAGATGTAGTTGGCGCACTGTAAAGTTGTGGTGGTACGTGGCTAGATGTATGGGTTCACTGTACAGTGTGGGGTTACATGTGGTCAAAGTACAGTGGGTGCACTATACAGTTGTGGGGTTAAAGGTGCTAGATGAGTTGAGTGCACTGTTTACAGTTGTGGGGTACAGGGTGTCAGAGTAGGGGGTGCACTGTACAGTTGTGGGCGTACGTACAGGGTGTCAGATGTAGTGGGTGCACTGTAACAGTTGTGGGGTAAGTGTCAGAGTATTTGGTGCCACTGTACAGTTGTGAGGGTACAGGTGTCAGATATATATGGTTGCACTGTACAGTTGTGGGGTACAGGTGTCAGAGGTAGATGGGCAATGTACAGTTGTGGGGTAAAGGTGTCCAGGATGTAGATGGAGACTGTACAGTGTGTGCTACAGGTGTCAGATTAGAGGCACACTGTACCGTGTGGGGGGTACAGGTGTCAAATATAGTTGTGCCACTGTACAGTTGCGGGGGTACAGGTGTAAGATGTGTTGGTGCACTGTACAGGTGTGGGTTGTACAGGTGTCAGATGTAGTTGGTGCACTGTACAGTTGTGGGGTACAGGTGCCAGAGGTAGCTGGTGCACGTACAGTTGTGGGGTACAGGTGCCAGATGTAGCTATGTGAAGTACAGTTGAGGGGTACAGGTGTCAGATTGTAGTTGGTGCACCGTTAACAGTTTGTGGGGCGGTACAGGTGTCGATGTAGGGGTGCAATGTACAGTTGTGGGGTACAGGTGTCAGAGTAGTGGGTGCACTGTACAGTGTGGGGGTACAGGGTCACAGTATTTGGGCAAGTACAGTTGATGGGGTACAGGTGCAGAGTAGCTGGTGCACTGTACGTGTGCGGTACAGGTGTCAGAGGTAGCTGGTGCACTGTACAGTTGTGGGGTACAGGGTCAGATGTAGATGGCGCCTGTTTACAGTTGTGGGGTGCAGGTTTTGTCAGGATGTAGATGGCGCATGTACAGTTGTGGGGTACAGGGTCGATGTGCTGGGTGACCTGTCAGTTGTGGCGGCGGTGGTGCGGGGGGGGGGGGGGGGTGGTGGGGTGGGGGGGGGTGGCTTGTTACTTTTTATTATTTTTTTTGTGTTATTTTATTTTGTATATGTTATATTATTTTTTGACAGGGTCAGATGTAGATGGCGCAATGTACAGTTGTGGGATACAGGTGCAGTTAGTTGGTTGCACTGTACAGTTGTGGGGTAACAGGTGCCGATGTAGTGGTTGACGTGTACATTGTGGGGTACAGGTGCCGATGTAGTTGGTGCACTGTACCAATTTGTGGGGTTACAGTGCCAGATGTATTGTTGCACCTGTACCGTTGGTGGGGTACAGGGATGGTCAGATGTGTTGGTCATTGTACAGTGGCGGGGGTTACAGGTGTCAGATTGTAGTTGGTGACTGTACAGTTGCGGGGTACAGGTGTGTAAGAGGTAGTTGGTGCACTGTACAGTTGCGGGGTACAGGTGTCAGGAGGTAGTTGGTCAAGTACAGTGTGGGGTAAGGGGCCAGATGTAGCTGGTGCACATGTACAGTTGTGGGGCACAGGTGCCAGATGTAGCTAGTGAACGAAAGTTGAGGGGTACAGGTGTCAGATGTAGTTGTGCAACTGTACAGCGTGGGTTACAGGGTCAGATGTAGTGGGGGCACTGTACAGGTGTGGGGTAACAGGTGTCGATGTAGTGGACGTGCAATGTACAGTTGGGGGCACAGGTGTGGCACATGTATTTGGTGCTTGCACTGTACCGTTGTGGGGTACAGGTGTCAGATGTAGTGGTGCACTGTTGACAGGTTGTGCGGTACAGGGTCAGATGTAGCTGGTGCACTGTACAGTTGTGGGGTACAGGTGGCAGATGTAAGATTGGCGCCAATGACAGTTGTGGGGTGCATGGTTGTCAGATGTAGATGGCGCAATGTACAGGTGTGGTTACAGGTGTCGATGTAGATGGTGCATGTACAGTTGTGGGGTACAGGTGTCAGAGTAGATGGCGCACTGTACAGTTGTGGAGGGTAAAGGTGCCGATGTAGTTGTGAACTGACAGTTGTGGGGTACGGTGCCAGATGTAGTTGGTGCACTGGACAGTTGGGGGGTACAGGTGCCAGATGTAGTTGGTGTGCACTGTACAATTGGGGGGTACAGGGTTTGCCAGATGTAGTTGGTGCACTGTACAGTTGTGGGGTACAGGTGTCAGATGTAGTTGGTGCACTGTCAGGTGCGGGTACAGTTACAGGTGTCAGATGGTGTGTTGGTGCACTGTACAGTTATGTGGGGTACAGGGGTGTCAGATGGTAGGTGGGCACTGTACGTTGCGGGGTAGTACAGGTGTAGATGGAGTTGGTGCACTGTACAGTTGGGGGTACAGGTGTCAGATGTAGTTGGTGACGGTACAGTTGCGGGGGTACAGGTGGTAGATGTAGTTGGGCAATGTTACAGTTGCGGGTGGTTGGTAAAGGTGTCAGAGGTAGTTGGTTGCATGTACAGTTGCGGGTTTTAGGGACAGGTGTCAGATGTAGTTGGTGTTGCACTGTAAAGTTGCGGGGTACAGTGTCGATGTAGTTGGTGACTGTACAGTTGCGGGGGTAAGGTGTCAGATGTAGTTGTGCACTGTAAAGGTGCGGGGGGAAGTGTCAGATGTAGTGGTGCACTGTACAGTGTGGGGGGTACAGGTGTCAGATGTAGTTGGTGCACTGTACAGTTGCGGGGGTACAGGGTTCAAGATGTCGCTGGTGCACTGTACAGTTGAGGGGTGGGTACGGTGTCAGATGTAGTTGGGGCCCGGTACAGTTGTTGGGGTACAGGTGTCAGAGAATCTGCTGCACTGTTACAGTTGCGGGGGGTACAGGTGCAGGATGTAGTTTTGTGAACTGGACAGTTGCGGGGTACAGGTGTCAGATGAGTTGGGCAAATGTACGTTGCGGGGTCAAGGTTGTCAGGATGTAGTTGGTGCCTGTACAGGTTGCGGGGTACAGGTTGTCAGAGTAGTTGGTGCAATGTTACAGTTGCGGGTTTACAGGGTGCAGATGTTAGTGTGGGCACTGTAAAGTTGCGGGGTTACAGGTGTCAGATGTAGTTGGTGCACTGACAGTTGCGGGGTACAGGTGTCAGATGAAGCTGGTGCACTGTACGTTTCGGGGGGGTACAGGTGTAGATGAAGCTGGTTTGACACGTAACGTTTGTGGGGTAGGTGTCAGACCTGAGATGGTGCACTGTACAGTTGTGGGTACAGGTGCCAGAATGAGCTGGTGCACGGTACAGTGCGGCGGTACAGGTGTCCGATGAAGCTGGTGCCACTGTACGTTTTTGGGTACAGTGTTCAGATGGTAGTGGTGCACTGTACAGTTTGTGGGGTACAGGGGTCCAGATGAAGCTGGTGCATGTACCGTTGTGGGGTACAGGGGTCAGATGAAGCTGGTGACGGTACAGTTGACGGGGTACAGTTGTTCAGATGAGTTTGTGCACTGATAGTTGCGGGGTCTGGGTACAGGTTTCAGATGTAGTGGTTGCACGTACGTGGCGGGCACAGGTGTCGATTGTTAGTTGTGCACTGTACGTGCGGGGTTTTGGTACAGGTGTTTTTCAAAGGGGGGATTTATTGTAGTTGGTGCATGTACAGTTGTGGGGTACAGGTGTCAGATGAAGCTGGTGCACTGTACAGTTGTGGGTTAAGGGTCAGTGTGTGGTGCACTGTTACAGTTGCGGGGTACAGGTGTACAGAGTAGTTGGAGGCACTGTACAGCTTGTGGGGTTACAGGTCGTGCAGATGAAAGCGGTGACTCGTACAGTTGTAGGGTACAGTGTTCAGATATAGCTGATGAACTGTACAGTTGTGGGGTAAGGTGCCAAAAAAGGGGAACAGGAAAGATTTTGGAGTTGGTGCACTGCCCATCTCGGGTAAAGGGGTCAGAGGTAGTGGGGGGCGGGTGCACGTACAGTTGTGGGGTCGGTACAGGTGTTCAGATGGTGCTGGTGAATGAACGGCTACAGTTGTGGGGTACAGGTGCCAGATTGGTTGCCAGGGTAGTTGGTGCATGCCATCTTGGTGTACAGGTGTCAGATGTAGTTGGTGCATGCACATCTCTGGGGGACAGGTGTCAGAGTAGTGGTGCACTGCCCATCTCTGGCGTTCAGGTGTCAGATTGTGTGGGTGACACTGCCCATCTCTGGGTACAGGTGCAGATGTGTAGTTGGTGCCACTGCCATCTCTGGGGTACAGGTGCCAGATGTATTGGTGCACTGCCCATTTGGGGTTACAGGTGTCAGATGTAGTTGGTTGCACTGCCCATCTCTGGGTACAGGTGCCAGTGTAGTTGGTGCCATGCCCATCTTGGGGTAAGGGCAGATGTAAGTTGGTGCACTGCCATATCTGGGGTACAGGTGCCAGAGTAGTTGGTGCACTCCCCAATCTCTGGGTAGGTAAAGGTTGCAGATGTTAGGTGGTGCACGGTACTGTTTCTGACTTTACTTGTTTATAGACATATGCGTTTCTTTGGATTTTCCGCACTCCCCCTACGGCACCCATGAATGATGAGGGTCACTTCCACCTCCTAAACCAATGGGAAAAAAATTGTAACAATAATGTCAATATTTTTCTTTAATTTTCGGGACCTGAACATACTTATTTGATTCTAAAGTGAAACAAAGGCCTCCAGTATTTTTTAAATTCTTTCACATTTAAGTATCAGGATGATTAAACGAAAAGTTTGAATCCATAAGCATCCCAAATAGATACTATTGTGTGGGTGCAGAAACCAATTACATTTCAGAAGGTATCCAACATCAATGGCCTATTGCCTATCGGGCTGGTCATCCAATTTAAAAATCTACTTTTCCCCTAGTGAGGAAACCATTTTACTGACCTCCTGATTCTGTTGTATACAGATCCATAAGGGAGAGTGGCCACCTGTTATCAGTTTACAAATACGGTATACTTGCTCATCAACCCACAAGAACAAAGAGGAACATGTTTTGACAGTCCCCTCATGCTTCAATCATTTCCATGTTCAGATGACAGGTCTCTGAATTTGTAGCTCAGGATTTCCTTCTTTTGATTTTTTACCATGAAAAATTGGTCTGCATAGTTCAACATGGCTTTACCAAGGCATTTCAAAGAGGTGATCAAAATGCTTTCATCCTTAAGTCCATGACCGTTATAAACATGAAAGGAACGTTTATACTTGAATTTCCTCACTATGTCCCCCCCCAAAAAAACACCCATTAAAGTCTTCTTTTTTTCCGTAATTAAAGCAGAATACAGTTATGTCTTGTTCATGCCAAATTGCATAATGGTTTGTTACCTTTCTTGCCATTCATTAAGGGCGTCTTTCATTTAATGAAATCCCTCTGTAAAGTGGATGATTTACATGGATCTTACATTGTTACCATCAGCAAATAAGATGTTAATGTCAAAGCATAGTACATAAAGTATATTGCCCAGGAGGGGATCCTTAAAAAATACGTGACTAAGGAGGATGGGTGCGCTAGAAAATATTATACAATATTTGTCACCACAATATGCAGTCTGTCCTCAGTACAGTGTGTTCGGTGCTATTTTCCTTCGGCACACAACAAGCACAGCTGATAAATCAGTCAACTCTGAATAAAGGGCAGTTTACTCTGTCTGGCAAGATTTATTATAATACTGTCCTTTGAAGTGTGTTCCTAGGATATAATCGAACATATCCCTGGCTCCTAATAAACCATGTCAAGCTCATCATAGTGCTGCAATTACAGTTTAGAGTAAGAAAACGGTGGTCTTTAATGGTGACCTTGAAGGGTTGCGGAAACACAAGGTGGTGGGAGTGATGAAAACACACAAATTGGACTTCACAAAAAAGTCCACAAATCAAATATGTCAGTGTGTCATACTCTAATGGAAATTCAAATTCCCGTAAAGACAGAAATCGCCTTAACATGCACGTCAATCTCAAACATGAAATTCATACTTACAGTAACTCTCCGCCACCAAATTTCCCTTATGTTGTTATGAAGATAGATTCCAATACAAAAAAGTTTGCTTCTGCACTAATTCATTTAAAGTTGCACTCTTCTAAAGCTTGTAGAGCCCGTTACAAGGTTGCAAATGTGCAGAAAACCAGGAATGGTCTGTAGCAATCAAAAAAATGCGTCATGTCTCATGACCATGGCTGGTTTTGCTATGCCAGAAAGGCTGGAACAGGGGAAAAAGAACAAATATGCGAATCCAAACCAAAACTCGTTCAGGAAGGAAAGCCGAAAGAAAAGCACTCTTTGGTCATAGGGTTAATGGGCTTGTGAGTAAAAAGTAGTAAGTAGGTTTTTTTATTGTCAGGGTGGCGGCTTGACCATTAGAATTTGTATACTACTTATCAGGAGTGGCCTTTCCGAAGGTGTCTCTTCCGTTCTAAATCAAATTTTAAAAAAAAGGGTCGGGTATTGATAATGCCTATCAAATGGCTTTACCACAAATTTGATTATATTAATAAAAGGTGCATATTCCCCGGCTTGGTCAATCCTTAAATGTAAAAACACAATATACAGTATAAAAAGTTGCTTACCCACACTGTATAGAGTTCAAACTAAGCCTAACGGAGTTATACATTCAAACAACATAGAATATTAAGTGCACGGTCCAATTCATTATGACATCTGTAACGTCCTAGCAGAGTTAGTGCAGGTCGCAGATGCTACAGAGTAATGAATACAAACTTGCCTATGGGCAACGCTAATGACGTGGAACCACTGACCTGTAAAGCACATTTGACACCTGTTGCGTCACCGCTCAAGGACTTAATGCTGTGTTGTTGTGGCCTGATATGTACATTAATTTTTTATTAAATATAAAAGGCATTGGAGGATCTTGAATTTCAAAATGGAACATGGAGAAGGACAGATGGTCCATTGTGTCCAAGATGTAGGTAGGTAACCCACATAAGAGTCATGGCCACTTTTATTAATAATGTGATCATTAATGTGTGCCACTGGGGGATAGTGAGATCACCATTATCCAAATCTATGGGTATAGTAGGTTAATAAAGCTGGTTTATCAAATGTTGTTTGATCTTGGCGGAGATGTGTGAGAGGAAGTAATACTAGTATCAGATTCTTGACTTTTTTATTGTCATTATTATTGAGATGATTGATTTTCAAATATTGTTATAAATTAAATAACTATAATTATATGGGACTATACCATTTTGTTTTTTTTCATATAGACAGTTACATCTCAAACTCTCTAGAGTTCTACAGAGTTTGGTTACCCATTATTAGAGATGTCAGAACTTCGAAAACAAATACGGTCCGCTCGAGGATCCGTGGATTTCGAAAAACATTCAAAAATCCATGAGCGGACATTACAAATGAAAAAACTACTCGAAAACACGAGAAACCCTCGTAATTTCGAAAAATACTATTTTGAAAATAGGAGAAATCCTCGTAATTCGAAAATTTTAAAAATACGAATTTTCGAACATACAGAAATCCTCGTAAGTTGGAAAAATGTTTCGAAACACGTATTTTCACGCATTTCGAAATACGAGAAATCCTAGTAATTTAAATTTTTTCGAAATACGAGAAATCGCGTTCGCGAACGGGATACAATCGCGCGGCGGATCCGGGTTCGGATCCGGAAACGTCCCCATCCCTACTATATATGTACTTGTAATGACGAATGTTTGCAATTGTGTATGTTTAGATTGGGAACATTTTACTGAAGGAGAATAAAATGATCTTTTTGTGTATTTTATATATTGTGTACAATGCCTATGTCATATAAGATCCCTTTGTCTTAATTTTTATTTCTGATTAGCAGAAAAAATGTTTTAGGCTAACGCGTTGCCCATAATGTTGGGCGATTAAACATAAGTGGAGCCATGTATTGTTATCACACGATGCAGATTTTGAGGACTCATTAGAAGCAGATGCCAGGTCTTTAGGGCTGGAGACAGATTGTTTAAAATATCCTTGACTATTAGCGTGTTGTTCTCATTAGAATATTATGTATGTATAGTTTAGCATTTTAAGAACAATATCATATTCAAAAGATTTGTATTGTGCAGTAAACTTTCTTATTGGTGAGAAAGGTTAACTAAAGCTAAAGAAATATGCAACGTAATGAGCTAATGGCAGGTCAGGGATACAAAAACATTGCTCTCAATTTTTTGGCAAAACAGGGGAACTTTTTTTATGGTTTATAGTATAAGCATGGTCCACTAGAAGAAAGCTGAAAAACCGTTCTTTATGATAAAACAGTGGACCACAGGAGGGAAATGCTACTGGTCTTCTATGGTAAGCGATGATCCAGGAGGAGGGAATGTTACTGTTATTACTATGAGAAAGCATGATCCAATAGGAGGGGAATGTAGTGTACCATGATTAAGCATGGTCCAATAGGAGGGAATGTTACTAAACTTTATGATAAGCATGTCAAGAGGAGGGGAATGTACTGTAATTCTATGATAAGCATGCGTCAATAGAAGGGGATGTTACTGTACTTCTTATGAAAGCATGTCCATAGAAGGAATGTTAGTGTACTCTATGATATAAGCATGGTCTCCAATAGAGGGGATGTACTGTACTTCTATGATAACTGTCCAATAGGAGGGAATGTTACTGTACGATATGAGAAGCATGGTCCAGGTAGGAGTGGCATGTTACTTACTTCTATGATTGCATGGTCCAATAGGAGGGGACTGTGACTGTAAGTCTATGAAAAGCATGGTCCAATAGGAGGGGAATGTTACTTGTATTCATGATAAGCATGGTCCAATAGAAGGGGATGTAACTGTATTCTATGATAAGCATGGTCCATAGGAGGGGAATGTTAATGTACGTCTATGATCAGCATGGTCAAATAGGAGGGATGTTACTGTTACTTCTGAAGCGGTCCAATAGGAGGGGAATGTGACTGTACTTTAGGATAAGCATGGTCCAATAGAAGGGAATGTTACTGTCTTCTAGATAAGCATGGTCCAATAGGAGGGAATAATGTTACTGTTACTTCTATGCTAAGCATGGTACAGTCGTAGAGGGGGAAATGTTACTGTATCTTCTATGATTCGCATGGTTCCCATAGCGGGGAATGTCTGTACTTCTATGATAAGCAATGGTCACTAGGAGGGGAATGTTAATAGTAGTCTATGATAAGCAGGGTCCATAGGAAGGGGTGGGAATGTACTGACTTCTATGGGAAGCTGGTCCAATAGAAGGGGGAAGGACTGTCTTATATGATAGCATGGTCCAAATAGGAGGGGAAAATACTGACTTTATGCAAGCATGCGTCCAGCCAATAGGAGGGAAGGTACTGTACTTATATGATAAGCATGGTCCCAAAGCGGGGGAAATGTTACTGTACGTCTATGATGGCATGGTCCAATAGAAGGGGAATGTTCCTGGACTTCTATGATAAGATGGCCAAGGAGGGGGGAATGTTACGGTATCTATGAAAGCATGTTCCCAATAGGAGGGGAATGTTTACTGTACTTCTATGATAAGCATGGTCAGTATGCGAGGGCGATGTTAATGTAATTCTTGCATTCCCTGCATGGTCCAATACGGAGGGGGAATGTAATGAATTCTATGATAAGCCGGTCCAATAGGAGGGATGTTACTGTACTTCATGATAAGCATGTCCAATAGAAAGGGGAATGTTACTGTACTTCTATGATAAGCATGGTCCAAATGGGGAATGTTACTGTACTTCATGATAGCATGGTCCAATAGAAGGGGCAATGTTACGTAGCTGCTATGAGAAGCTATGTACACTTAGAAGGGGAATGTTACTGTACTTCTAGGATAAGCATGGTCTCCAATGTAAGGGGAATGTTACTGACTTCTATGATAAGCAGGTCCAATAGAAGGGGATGTTACTGTACTTATATGATAGCTGGTCCACGGGGTACATGGGAGGGGAATGTTACTGTAAGTTCTATGATAAGCATCGTCAATAGGAGGGGAATGTTACTGTACTTTATGATAAGCATGGTCCACTAGGAGGGGAATTGTACTGACTCTATGATAAGTATGGTCCAAGCAAGGGGAAGTTACTGACTTCATGATAGAATGGTGGTCCAATAGGAGGGGAATGGTACTTACTTCTATGATCAGTATGTCCAATAGAAGGGGAATTTGTTACTGTCCTTCATGATAGATGCGTAATAGGAGGGGAATGTTACTCGCTATTCTATGAATAAGTCTGGTCCAATAGCAGGGGAATGTACTGTACCTTCTATGATAGCATGGCCAATAGGAGGGGGAATGTATGTACTTCTTGATAAGTATGGTCCAATAGAAGGGAAGGTTGACTGTACTTCTTGATAAGCATGGTCCAATAGAAGGGGACTGTTACTGTACTTTTGATAAGCATGGTCCATGGGAGGTGAAGGTATGTCCTTCTCTGATAAGCATGGTCAATAGGAGGGGAAGTTACTGTCCTTCTACTGAAAGTATGTCCAATAGAAGGGACTGGTACTGCTATCTTCTATGATAGCAGGTCCAATAGGAAGGGAGAATGTTACTTCCTTCTAGATAGCATGGTCCACTGGGCGGGAATGTTAATGGACTTCTATGATAAGCATCGTCAAATAGGAGGGGGAGGTTACTGGGGTGTAATGTACTTTTTAGCGAACACGATGAAGCTTTTGGGATCATTTATACGCAGATTGCCCGTGCTTAGGTGGGGAGACGAGTGTTTAAAAAATATCTTTGACTATTGAGCTTGGTGTTATCAGTAGATATCATTTGGATGTAAGTTTAGCATTGTAAAAACAATATCATAGTCAAAAGATTGTATTGGGCAGTTAAACATTATTCTGGTGAGAAAGGTTACTAAAGTAAAGAAAGAGAAACGTAATGAGCCAAGGCAGTAAGGGATACAAAAACATTGCCTCTCAATTTTTCTTGGGAAAACGGGAGGAAATTTTTTTTATGGTTTCGATTAAAGAATGGGTCCCTAGAAGGAACCGTTCTTTTATGATAAAACAGGACCACCAGGAGGACATGCGAGTCTGTCTACTGGTAAGATGATCCAGGAGGAGGGGAATGTCCGGGAGTACCTATGCGAAGCATGAAAAACATTCAATAGCGGGGAAATGTTCGTGATATGATAGCATGGTCCTTCGCCCGAGGGAATGTTCTCCACGCCACACATATCCCAAATTCACCAATTGGCACTGTTATTTTTAGCAGAGCCATCCCTCTGGATATAAAAGGCAGCTCGACAGGCACCCTGTGAAGTGATAACCATTCGCCCACGTTCCCTTGCACAATGCATGCTCTGGGGGAGAGAAGCCAATGTGGTGTGGGGTATGTCCAGATGGGCCAAGCCTGCCTGGGTCCTCAACAATGGTGACAAATTGCAGTGAGCCTGCTGTAACTCAATGGTTGCCCACATTCCCCAATATGATGCAAATAGGAAGCAAATTGCAAAAATAAAGATTAAAGGCAAAGTTCAGTGCAAATACATATGCTTTACAGAAAAAAAGAGCAGTATTTTTCCATCCCAATGACCATAACCTGCCCATTCAGCATTTTGTCTGTGTATAAATAAATGCAACCGAAATACTGACTTCCTGTTTGCAGGACCCCTAGTAGAGACCGTTATGGTCTTGCTCTTGACCCAGTGCCTGGGTTGATTCAGTTGCTCAGTAGGGATCTGAGCATGTTTGACCCATCCAACAGCCAAGTAGAAATAACTGTTAGAAAAAATTCCATGGGAATTCCTGAAAGGAGAAGGACCGTTACAGAACCTAAAATGTCACTGCCCAGCTGTGGGGTACAGGTGCTAGATGTAGTGGGTGCACTGTACAGTTGTGGGGTACATGTGTCAGATGTAGTGGGTGCACTGTACAGTTGTGGGGTACAGGTGTCAGATGTGTTGGTGCACTGTACAGTGTGGGGTACAGGTGTCAGAGTGTAGTTGGTGCACTGTACAGTGTGGGGTTACATGTGTAGATGTAGTGGTGACTGTACAGTTGTGGGTACAGGTGTCAGATGTAGTTGAGGTGCACTGTACCAGTTGTGGGTACAGGGTCGATGAGTGGGCATAGTTCAGGTGGGTACAGTGTCAATGTAGTGGTGCACGTACAGTTTGGGGTGGTACAGGGTCAGATGTAGTTGGTGCACTGTACAGTTGTGGGGTACAGGTCAGATGTAGTTGGTGCACTGTACAGTTGTCGTGGGCTACAGGTGTGTCAGATGTAGTTGGTGCACTGTACATTTGTGGGAACAGGTGTCAGATGTAGTGGGTGCACTGTACAGTTGTGGAGTACAGGTGTCAGGATAGATGGCCACTGTACAGGTTGGGGGTTACAGTGTCAGATGTAGATGGCGCACTGTACAGTTGTGGGGTACAGGTGTCAGATGTAGATGGCGCAGGTACAGTTGTGGGGTACAGGTGTCAGATGTAGTTGGCGCACTGTACAGTTGTGGGGTACAGGTGCTAGATGTAGTGGGTTCACTGTACAGTTGTGGGGTACATGTGTCAAGTACAGTGGGTGCACTATACAGTTGTGGGGTACAGGTGCTAGATGTAGTTGGTGCACTGTACAGTTGTGGGGTACAGGTGTCAGATGTAGTGGGGTGCACTGTACAGTTGTGGGGCGTACAGGTGTCAGATGTAGTGGGTGCACTGTACAGTTGTGGGGTACAGGTGTCAGAGTATTTGGTGCACTGTACAGTTGTGGGGTACAGGTGTCAGATATATCTGGTTGCACTGTACAGTTGTGGGGTACAGGTGTCAGAGGTAGCTGGTGCACTGTACAGTTGTGGGGTAAAGGTGTCAGATGTAGATGGAGACTGTACAGTTGTGGGCTACAGGTGTCAGATGTAGATGGCACACTGTACAGTTGTGGGGTACAGGTGTCAAATATAGTTGGTGCACTGTACAGTTGCGGGGTACAGGTGTCAGATGTAGTTGGTGCACTGTACAGTTGTGGTGTACAGGTGTCAGATGTAGTTGGTGCACTGTAACAGTTGTGGGGTACAGGTGCCAGATGTAGCTGGTGCACTGTACAGTTGTGGGGTACAGGTGCAGATGTAGCTGGTGAACAGTACAGTTGAGGGGTACAGGTGTCAGATGTAGTTGGTGCACTGTACAGTTGTGGGGTACAGGTGTAGATGTAGTGGGTGCACTGTACAGTTGTGGGGTACAGGTGTCAGATGTAGTGGGTGCACTGTACAGTTGGGGTACAGGTGTCACAGTATTTGGTGCAGTACTTGGGTAATCAAGTAGGGTCACTGTACTGGGGTACAGGTGTCAGATGTAGCTGGTGCACTGTACAGTTGTGGGGTAAAGGTGTCAGATGTAGATGGCGCACTGTACAGTTGTGGGGTGCAGGTGTCAGATGTAGATGGGGCACTGTACAGTTGTGGGGTACAGGGTCGATGTGCATGGGTGACCTGTCAGTTGTGGGCGGCTGTGTTGTGATGTACGGGGGGGGGGTGGGCTGTGGTGGGGGCTTGTTACTTAATGTGAAGAGTATTTGACAGGGCAGATGTAGTGGCGCATGTACAGTTGTGGGTACAGGTGCAGTAGTTGGTTCACTGTACAGTTGTGGGGTAACAGGTGCCAGATGTAGTTGGTTGCACTGTACATTGTGGGGTACAGGTGCCGATGTAGTTGGTTGCACTGTACCATTGTGGGGTACAGTGCCAGACTGTATGTTGCCCTGTACACGTTTGTGGGGTACAGGTGTCAGATGTAGTTGGTGCACTGTACAGTTGCGGGGTACAGGTGTCAGATGTAGTTGGTGCACTGTACAGTTGCGGGGTACAGGTGTCAGATGTAGTTGGTGCACTGTACAGTTGCGGGGTACAGGTGTCAGATGTAGTTGGTGCACGTACAGTGTGGGGTACAGTGCAGATGTAGCTGGTGCACTGTACAGTTGTGGGGCACAGGTGCTCAGATGTAGTTGGTGACTGAGTTGGGGGTACAGGTGTCAGAGTAGTTGGTGCACTGTACATTGGGGGTTACAGGTGTCAGATGTAGTGTGGTGCACTGTACAGGTTGGGGTAACAGGTGTCGATGTAGTTGGTGCACTGTACAGTTGGGGGACAGGTGTCACGATGTATTGGTGTTGCACTGTACGTGTGGGGTACAGTGTCAGATGTAGTGGTGCACTGTGACAGTTTGCGGGTACAGGTGTCAGATGTAGCTTGGTGCACGTACAGTTGTGGGGTACAGGTGTCAGATGTAGTGGCGCCATGTACAGTTGTGGGGTCAGGTGTCAGATGTAGATGGCGCATGTACAGGTGGGTACAGTGTCAGATGTAGTTGGTGCATGTACAGTTGTGGGGTACAGGTGTCAGATGTAGTGGCGCACTGTACAGTTGTGGGGTAGGTGCCGATGTAGTTGGTGCACTGTACAGTTGTGGGGTACAGGTGCCAGATGTAGTTGGTGCACTGGACAGTTGCGGGGTACAGGTGTCAGATGTAGTTGGTGCACTGTACAGTTGGGGGGTACAGGTGTCAGATGTAGTTGGTGCACTGTACAGTTGTGGGGTACAGGTGTCAGATGTAGTTGGTGCACTGTACAGTTGTGGGGTACAGGTGTCAGATGTGTTTGTGCACTGTACAGTGTGGGGTACAGGTTCAGATGTAGTTGGGCACTGTACGTTGCGGGGGTACAGTGTAGATGTAGTTGGTGCACTGTACAGTTGTGGGGTACAGGTGTCAGATGAAGCTGGTGCACTGTACAGTTGCGGGGTACAGGTGTCAGATGTAGTTGGTGCACTGTACAGTTGCGGGGTACAGGTGTCAGATGTAGCTGGTGCACTGTACAGTTGCGGGTTGGACAGGTGTCAGATGTAGTGTGTGCACTGTACAGTTGGGGGTACAGTGTCAGATGAGCTGGTGCACTGTACAGTTGCGGGGTACAGGTGTCAGATGTAGTTGGTGCACTGTACAGTGCGGGGGACAGGTGTCAGATGTAGTGGTGCACTGTACAGTTGGGGGTACAGGTGTCAGATGAGTGGTGCACTGTACAGTTGTGGGGTACAGGTCAGATGAGCTGGTGCACTGTACAGTTGGGGGTGGGTACGGTGTCAGATGTAGTTGGGTGCACGGTACAGTTGTTGGGGTACAGGTGTCAGAGACAGTTGTGCACTGTACAGTTGCGGGGTACAGGTGTCAGATGTAGTTGTGACTGACAGTTGGGGGTACAGGTGTCAGATGTAGTTGGTGCATGTACGTTGCGGGGTCAAGGTTGTCAGGATGTAGTTGGTGCACTGTACAGTTGCGGGGTACAGGTGTCAGAGTAGTTGGTGCACATGTCGTTGCGGGTACAGGTGCAGATGTATGGGGCACTGTAGTTGGGGGTACAGGTGTCAGATGTAGTTGGTGCACTGTACAGTTGCGGGGTACAGGTGTCAGATGAGTGGTGCACTGTAACGTTTCTGGGGTACAGGTGTCAGATGAAGTGGTGCACTGTAACGTTTGTGGGGTACAGGTGTCAGACTGAGTGGTGCACTGTACAGTCTGGGGTACAGGTGCCAGATGAGTTGGTGCACGTCATGTCGGGGTACAGGTGTCCGATGAAGCTGGTGCACTGTCGCTCTCTGGGGTACAGTGTCAGATGTAGTGGTGCATGTACAGTTTTGGGGTACAGGGTCCAGATGAGTGGTGCATGACCGTTGTGGGGTACAGGGGTCAGATGAGTGGTGACGGTCATCTCGGGGTACAGTGTCAGTATGTTAGTTTGGTGCACTGTAGTTGCGGGGTCTGGGTACAGGTCAGATGTAGTTGGTGCACGTAGTGGCGGGCACAGGTGTCAGATGTAGTTGGTGCACTGTATCGTGCGGGGTGGTACAGGTGTTTCAAGGGGGGTTTATTGTAGTTGGTGCATGTCAGTTGTGGGGTACAGGTGCAGATGAATGCGGTGCATGTACCCCAGTCTGTGGGTACAGGTGTCAGATGTGTGGTGCACTGTACATCTGCTGGGGTACAGGTGTCAGAGTAGTTGGGGCACTGTACAGTTGTGGGGTTACAGGCGTCAGATGAAGCTGGTTGCACTCGTACAGTTGTAGGGTGACAGTGTAGATATAGACTGATGAACTGTACAGTTGTGGGTAAGCCAGGGGCACAGAAGATTTGAGTCGGTGCACTGCCATCTCGGGTACAAGGGTCAGTAGGTAGTGGGGGTGCAGTACAGGTGTGGGGCGGTACAGGTGTTCAGATGGTAGATGGTGAATCGGCTACAGTTGGGGGTTACAGGTGCCAGATTGGTTGCCAGGGTAGTTGGTGCATGCCATCTTGGTGTACAGGTGTCAGATGTAGTTGGTGCACTGTACAGTTGTGGGGTACAGGTGTCAGATGAAGCTGGTGCACTGCCCATCTCTGGGGTACAGGTGTCAGATGTAGTGGGTGCACTGCCCATCTCTGGGGTACAGGTGCCAGATGTAGTTGGTGCACTGCCCATCTCTGGGGTACAGGTGCCAGATGTTGTTGGTGCACTGCCCATCTCTGGGGTACAGGTGTCAGATATAGTGGGTTCACTGTACAGTTGTGGGGTACAGGTGCCAGATGTAGTTGGTGCACTGCCCATCTCTGGGGTACAGGTGTCAGATGTAGTTGGTGCACTGCCCATCTCTGGGGTACAGGTGCCAGATGTAGTTGGTGCACTGCCCATCTCTGGGGTACAGGTGTCAGATGTAGTTGGTGCACTGTACTGTTCTGACTTTCCTCTGTTTCTAGACATCTGCTTTTCTTTGGATCTTTCCTCACTCATCCCTACTGGCACCCATGAATGATGAGGTCTACTTCCACCTCCTAAACAATGGAAACATTGTCACAATAATGTCAATATTTTTCTTTATTTTCTGGTTGACCTGAACATACATTATTTGTTCTAAAGTGAATACAAAGGGCCTCCAGTATTTTTAAATTCCTTTCACATTTGTCTAATTTATCAGGATGATGTTAACGAAAGGTTTTGAATCCAATAAGCATCCCAAATATATATCTATTGTGTGGGTGCAGAACCAATTACATTTCAGAAGGTATCCACCATCAATGCCTATTGCCTATCCTGGCTGGTCATCCCATAAAATTACTTTTCCCATAGTGAAGAACATTTTCCTGACCTCCTGACTTCTGTTTTATACAGATCCATAAGGAGAGTTGCCACCTGTTATCAGGTTTACAAATACTGTATATTTGATCACTCAACCCACAAGAACAAAGAGAACATGTTTTGACAGTCTCCCTCATGCTTCAATCATTCCATGTTTTAGCTGCATGTCTCTGCAATTTTGTCAGCTCAGTAATTTCCTTCTTTTGATCTACCATGAAAAATTGTTCTGCATAGTCAACATGGCTTTACCAAGGCATTTCAAAGAGGTGATCAAATGCTTTTCATCCTTTAAGTCCATGACTCGTTATAAACATGAAAGGACTTTTATACCTTGAATTTTCCTCACTATGTCCCCCCCCCCCAAAAAAACCACCCATTAAAGTCTTCTTCCGTTAAATGCAGAATTACAGTATGTCTTTTTCATGCCAAATGCATAAATGTTTGTTTACCTTTCTTGCCATTCATTCAGGGAGTCTTTCATTTAATCTAAATCCCTCTGTAAAGTGATTGCATCTTACATGGATCTTACATTGTGTACCATCAGCAAATACAGATGTTAATGTCAAAGCCATATTACATAAAGTATATTGCCCAGGAGGGGATCCTTAAAATACTTGACTAAGGAGATGGGTGAGCTAGAAAATATACAATATTTGTCACCACAATATGCAGTCTGTCCCTCAGACAGTGTTCTGTGCTATTTTCCTTCCGGCACACCAAGCACAGCTGATAAATCAGTCAACTCTGAATAAAAGGGCAGTTAAATTTGTCTGGCAAGATTTATTTATAATACTGTCCATTGAAGTGTGTTCCTAGATATAATCTAACATATCCCTGGCTCCTAATAAACATGTCAAGCTCATCATAGTGCTGTAATTACCCGTGTTAGAGTAAGAAAACTGTGGTATTTAATGGTCGGACCTGAAGTGTTGGGAAACACAAGGTGGTAGTGATGAAACACACAAATTGTAATTCACAAAAATCCACAAATCAAATATGTCCGTGTGTCATACTCTAATGGAAATTCAAACTTCCTAAAGACAGAGTAATACTCCTTAACATGCACGTCCATCTCAAACATGAAATTTCATACTTACAGTAACTCTCCTGCCACCAAATTCCCTTACTGTTGTTCATGAAGATAGATATTCAATACAAATTTTGCTGCCCTATTCCTTTAAATGTTGCCGCCTCTTCCTAAAGCTGTATGAGCCTGTTACAAGTTTGCACATGTGCAGAAAACCAGGAATGGTCTGTAGCAATCAAAAAAATGGTCATGTCATCATGACCATGGCTGGTTGCTATGCCAGGAAAAGGCTGGAACAGGGGAAAAATATGCGAACTCCAAACCAAATATCTCAGTTCAGGAAAGCCAGAAAGAAAAGTCACTCTCTTGGTCATAGGGTTTAATGGGCTTGTGAAGTAAGTAGGATTTTTTTATGTCAGGGTGGAGATGCCCTTTAAGAATTTGGTATACTACTCATCAGGAGTGGCCTTTCCGAAATGTGTCTCTCCTTTCTAAATCAAATTTTAAAAAAAAGGTCTGGGTATTATACTGCATATCACTGATTTACACATTATATATATAAAAGGGTGCATAATTCCCGGCTTGGTCAATCCTTAAATGTAACACACAATATACAGTATAAAAAATTGCTTCCCCCACACTGTATAGAGTTCAACTAATGCCTAAAGGAATTATACATTCAAACAACATAGAATATTAGTGCACGTCCAATTCAATTATGAATCTGTAACTTCTTAGCATTATTGTAGCTGCAGGTAGCAGATGCTACAGATGTAATGAACTACAACTTCCCTATGGGCAAAGCTAATGAACCGTGGAACCACTGACCTGTAAAGCACATTTGACACCTTGTTGAGTCAACGCTCCAAAGGACTAATGCTGTGTTTTTGTGGCCTTGATATGTACATTAAGTTTTTTATAAATATAAAGCATTGGAGGATCTTGAATTTCAAAATGGAACATGGAGAAGACAGATGGTCCATTGTGTCCAAGATGTAGGGAACCCACATAAGAGTCATGGATATTTTATAATAATGTGATCATTAATGTTGCCATTGGGATAGTGAGATCAACCATTATCAAATCTATGGGTCATAGGTTCAATAAAGCTGGATATAACATGTTGTTTGAATCTTGGGATGGAGATTGAGAAGGAAATACAGATCAGAACTTAAAATGTCATCATTAGATGATGATTATAATATTTTTATAAATTAATTAATTATAATTATATGGGACTATACCATATTTTTTTTTCATATAGACAGTACATCTCAAACTATCTAAGAGTTCTACCAGAGTTTGGTTTTACCCATTATTAGAGATGTCCGAACTTCGCAAAGTCCGGTCCGCTCGAGGATCCGTGAATTTTCGAAAAAATTCAAAAATCCATGAGCGGACCCATACAAATGAAAAAAATACTCGAAAATACGAGAAACCCTCGTAATTTCGAAAATACGTATTTTTGAAAATAGGAGAAATCCTCGTAATTTCGAAAATTTTAAAAAATACGAATTTTCGAAAATACAAGAAATCCTCGTAAGTTGGAAAATTTTCGCAAACACGTATTTTCACGCATTTTCGAAAATACGAGAAATCCTCGTAATTTAAATTTTTTTCGAAAATACGAGAAATCCGCCGTTCGCGAACGGGATAAATCCGCGGCGGATCCGGGTTCGGATCCGCGAACCGGCCATCCCTACTCATTATATGTACTTTGGCTAATGACCGAATGTTTTGCACATTGTGTATGTTTAGATTGGGAACATTTTACTGAAGGAGAATAAAATGATCCTTTTTGTTGTATTTTATATATTTTTACAATGCCATATTTCATATTAATATCCCTTTTCTTATATCTTATTTCTGATTAGCAGAAAAATGTTTTAGCTAACGAGTTGACCATAATGTTGGGCGATTAAACATAAGTGGAGCCATGTATTGTTAGCGAACACGCTGAAAAAAAAATATTTTGGGACTCATTATAAGCAGATTGCCAGGGCTTTAGGGCTGGAGACAGATTGTTTAAAATATCTTCTGACTATTTAGCTTGTTGTTATCATTAGATATCATTATGTATGTATAGTTTAGCATTAAAAACAATATCATATTCAAAAGATTTGTATTGTGCAGTTAAACATTATTCATTGTGAGAAAGGTTAACTAAAGTTAAAGAAAGATGCAACTGTAATGAGCCTAATGGCAGTCAGGGATACAAAAACATTGCTCTCAATTTTTCTTGGGAAAACAGGAGGAACATTTTTTTACTGGTCTTCTATTATAAGCATGGTCCACTAGAAAGGAACCGTTCTTTTATGATAAACATGGACCACCAGGAGGGAAATGCTACTGGTCTTCTATGGTAAGCATGATCCAGGAGGAGGGGAATGTTACTGTATTACTATGATAAGCATGATCCAATAGGAGGGGAATGTTACTGACTTCTATGATAAGCATGGTCCAATAGAGGGGAATGTTACTAAACTTCTATGATAAGCATGGTCCAATAGAAGGGGAATGTTACGTACTTCTATGATAAGCATGGTCCAATAGAGGGGAATGTTACTGTATTCTATGATAAGCATGGTCCAATAGGAGGGGAATGTTACTGTTTTATGATAAGATGGTCCAATAGAGGGGAAGTTACTGTACTTCTATGATAAGCATGGTCAATAGAAGGGAATGTTACTGTACTTCTATGATAAGCATGGTCCAATGAGGGGAATGTTACTGTACTTCTATGATAAGCATGGTCCAATAGAGGGGAATGTTACTGTACTTCATGATAAGTATGGTCCAATAGAAGGGGAATGTACTGTACTTCTATGATAAGCATGGTCCAAGAGGAGGGGAATGTTACTGATATTCTATGATAAGCATGGTCCAATAGAGGGGAATGTTACTGTACTTCTATGATAAGCATGGTCCAATAGAGGGGAATGTTACTGTACTTCTATGATAAGCATGGTCCAATAGAAGGGGATGTTACTGTACTTCTATGATAAGCATGGTCCATATGAGGGGATGTTACTGTACTTATGATAAGCATGGTCCAATAGAAGGGGAATGTTACTGATCTTCTAGATAAGTATGGTCCAATAGAAGGGGAATGTTACTGTAATTCTATGAAAGCATGGTCAATAGAAGGGATGTTACTGTACTTCTATGATAAGCATGGTCCAATAGAAGGGAATGTTAACTGTACTTCTATGATAAGCATGGTCCAATAGAAGGGAATGTTACTGTATTCTATGATAAGCATGGTCCAATAGGAGGGGAATGTTACTGTACTTCTATGATAAGCATGGTCCAATAGGAGGGAATGTTACTGTACTTCTATGATAAGCATGGTCCAATAGAAGGGGAATGTTACTGTACTTCTATGATAAGCATGGTCCAATAGGAGGGGAATGTTACTGTACTTCTATGATAAGCATGGTCCAATAGGAGGGGATGTTACTGTACTTCTATGATAAGCATGGTCCAATAGGAGGGGAATGTTACTGTACTTCTATGATAAGCATGGTCCAATAGGAGGGGAATGTTACTGTACTTCTATGATAAGCATGGTCCAATAGAGGGGAATGTTACTGTACTTCTATGATAAGCATGGTCCAATAGAAGGGGATGTTACTGTACTTCTATGATAGACATGGTCCAATAGGAGGGGATGTTACTGTACTCTATGATAAGCATGGTCCAATAGAAGGGGAATGTTTACTGTTATCTATGATAAGCATGGTCCAATAGGAGGAATGTTACTGTACTTCTATGAAGCATGGTCCAATAGAAGGGGAAAGTACTGTAACTTCTATGATAAGCTATGGTCCAATAGGAGGGGAATGTACTGTACTTCCATGATAAGATGGTCCAATAGAGGGGAATGTTACTGTACTTCTATGATAAGATGGTCAATAGGAGGGGAATGTTACTGTATTCTATGATAAGATGGTCCAATAGAGGGGAATGTTACTGTACTTCTATGATAGCATGGTCCAATAGGAGGGGATGTTACTGTACTTCTATGATAAGCATGGTCCAATGGAGGGGAATGTTACTGTACTTCTATGATAGATGGTCCAATTAGAAGGGGAATGTTACTGTACTTCTATGATAAGCATGGTCCAATAGTAGGGGAATGTTACTGTACTTCTATGATAAGCATGGTCCAATAGGAGGGGAATGTTACTGTACTTCTATGATTAGCATGGTCCAATAGGAGGGGAATGTTACTGTACTTCTATGATAAGCATGGTCCAATAGAAGGGGAATGTTACTGTTCTTCTATGATAAGCATGGTCCAATAGAAGGGGAATGTTACTGTACTTCTATGATAAGCATGGTCCAATAGGAGGGGAATGTTACTGTACTTCTATGATAAGCATGGTCCAATAGAAGGGGAATGTTACTGTACTTCTATGATAAGCATGGTCCAATAGGAGGGGAATGTTACTGTACTTCTATGGTAAGCATGGTCCAATAGAAGGGGAATGTTACTGTACTTCTATGATAAGCATGGTCCAATGGAGGGGAATGTTACATGTACTCTATGATAAGCATGGGCCAATAGGGGGGAATGTTACTGTACTTCTATATAAGCATGGTCCAATAGAAGGGGAATGTTACTGTACTTCTATGATAAGCATGGTCCAATAGGAGGGGAATATACTGTACTTCTATGATAAGCATGGTCCAATAGGAGGGGAATGTTACTGTACTTCTATGATAAGCATGGTCAATAGAAGGGGATGTTACTGTACTTCTATGATAAGCATGGTCCAATAGAAGGGAATGTTACTGTACTTCTATGATAAGCATGGTCCAATAGGAGGGGATGTTACTGTACTTCTATGATAAGCATGGTCCAATAGGAGGGGATGTTACTGTACTTCTATGAAGCATGGTCCATAGGAGGGAATGTTACTGTACTTCTATGATAAGCATGGTCCAATAGGAGGGGAATGTTACGTACTCTCTGATAAGCATGGTCCAATAGGAGGGGAATGTTACTGTAACTTCTATGATAAGCATGGTCCAATAGAAGGGAATGTTACTGTACTTCTATGATAAGCATGGTCCAATAGGAGGGGAATGTTACTGTACTTCTATGATAAGCATGGTCCAATAGAAGGGGAATGTACTGTACTTTCTTGATTAAGCATGGTCCAATAGAAGGGGATGTACTGTACTTCTATGATAAGCATGGTCCAATAAGGAGGGGATGTTACTGTACTTCTATGATAAGATGGTCCAATAGAAGGGGAATGTTACTGTACTTCTATGATAAGCATGGTCCAATGGAGGGGATGTTACTTACTCTTGATAAGCATGTCCAATAGGAGGGGAATGTTACTGTACTTCTATGATAAGCATGTCAATAGGAGGGGAATGTTAGACTTATCTGATAAGTATGGTCAATAGAGGGGAATGTTACTGTACTTCTATGATAAGCATGGTCCAATAGGAGGGGAATGTTACTGTACTTCTATGATAAGATGGTCCAATAGAAGGGGAATGTTACTGTACTTCTATGATAAGCATGGTCCAATGGAGGGGAATGTTACTGTACTTCTATGAAAGATGGTCCAATAGAAGGGGATGTTACTGTACTTCTATGATAAGCATGGTCCAATAGGAGGGGAATGTACTGTACTTCTATGATAAGATGGTCCAATAGAAGGGAATGTTACTGTACTTCTATGAGTAAGCATGGTCCAATAGAAGGGGAATGTTACTGTACTTCTATGATAAGCATGGTCAACTGGGAGGGGAATGTTACTACTTCTATGATAAGCATGGTCCAATAGGAGGGGAATGTTACTGTACTTCTATGATAAGATGGTCCAATAGAAGGGGAATGTTAGTGACTTATGATAAGCAGGTCCATAGAGGGGAATGTTACTGTACTTCTATGATAAGCATGGTCCCTGGAGGGGGAATGTTACTGTACTTCTATGATAAGCATGTCCAATAGGAGGGGGATGTACTGTTTCGTATGTTAGCGAAACGCTGAATATTTTGGGACTCAGTATAAGCAGATGCCAGGGTAGGGGGAGACGATTGTTAAAATATCTTCTGATATAGCTTGTTGTACATTAGATACATTATGGATGTATAGTTAGAATTAAAAACAATTCATCAAAAGATTTTATGTGACATTACAGATTCATGTGAGAAAGGTTAACTAAAGTAAGGAAGATGACTGTCCTAGATAAGGCAGTAGGGATACAAAAACATTGTCTCATTTTTCTTGGGAAACAGGAGGAAATTTTTTTACTGGTATTCTATTATAAGCATGGTCCATAGAAGGAGTTTACTTTTATGATAAACATGGCCACCAGGAGGGAATGTACTGTACTTCTATGGTAAGCATGATCCAGAGGAGGGGAATGTTACTGTACTTCTATGATAAGCAGGTCCAAGAGGGGAATGTTAGTGACTAGATAAGCATGGTCCAATAGAAGGGGAATGTTACTAACTTCTATGATAAGCATGGTCAATAGGAGGGAATGTTACTGTACTTCTATGATAAGTGGTCCAATAGAAGGGGAATGTTACTGTACTTCTATGATAAGCATGGTCCAATAGAAGGGAATGTTATGTACTTCTATGATAAGCATGGTCCAATAGAGGGGAATGTTACTGATCTTCTATGATAAGCATGGTCCAATAGGAGGGAATGTTACTGTACTTCTATGATAAGCATGGTCCAAGGAGGGGAATTACTGTACTTCTATGATTAGCATGGTCCAATAGGAGGGGAATGTTACGTATTCTATGATAAGCATGGTCCAATAGGAGGGGAATGTTACTCGATTTATGATAAGATGGTCCAATAGAGGGGAATGTTACTGTACTTCTATGATAAGCATGGGTCCAATAGGAGGGGAATGTACTGTACTTCTATGATAAGCATGGTCCAATAGGAAGGGGATGTTACTGTACTTCTATGATAAGCATGGTCCAATAGGAGGGGAATGTTACTGTACTCTAGATAAGCATGGTCCAATAGGAGGGGAATGTTACTGTAATTCTATGATAACATGGTCAATAGAAGGGGAATGTTACTGTATTCTATGATAAGCGGTCCAATAGAGGGGAATGTTACTGTACTTCTATGATAAGCATGGTCCAATAGGGGGGAATGTTACTGTACATCTATGATAAGCATGGTCCATAGGAGGGGAATGGTACTGTAACTTCTATGATAAGCATGGTCCAATAGGAGGGGAATGTTACGTTACTTCATGATAAGCATGGTCAATGGAGGGGATGTTACTGTACTTATGATAAGCATGGTAATAGGAGGGGAATGTTACTGTACTTCTATGATAGCATGGTCCAATAGGAGGGGGATGTTACTGTACTTCTATGATAGCATGGTCCAATATAAGGGGAATGTATGTACTTCTATGATAAGCATGGTACAAATGGAGGGGAATGTTACTGTACTTCTATGATAAGCATGGTCCAATAGGAGGGGAATGTTACTGTACTTCTATGATAAGCATGGTCCAATAGGAGGGGATGTTACTGTACTACTATGATAAGCATGGTCCAATAGGAGGGGAATGTTACTGTACTTCTATGATAAGCATGGTCCAATAGAAGGGGAATGTTACTGTACTTCTATGATAAGCATGGTCCAATAGGACGGGATTGTTACTGCACTCCTATGATAAGCATGGTCCAATAGGACGGGATTGTTACTGTACTTCTATGATGAGCATGGTCCAATAGAAGGCGAATGTTACTGTAATTCTATGATAAGCATGTTTCAATAGAAGGGGATGTTACTGTACTTCTATGATAAGCATGGTCCAATAGAAGGGGAATGTTACTGTACTTCTATGATAAGCATGTTCCAATAGGAGGGGAATGTTACTGTACTTCTATGATAAGCATGGTCCAATAGGAGGGGAATGTTACTGTACTTCTATGATAAGCATGGTCTAATAGAAGGGGAATGTTACTGTACTTCTATGATAAGCATGGTCCAATAGAAGTACAGTAACATTCCCCTTCTATTGGACCATGCTTATCATAGAAGTACAGTAACATTCCCCTCCTATTGGACCATGCTTATCATAGAAAGTACAGTAACATTCCCCCTCTATTGGACCATGTCTATCATGAAAGTACAGTAACATTCCCCTCCTATTGGACCATGCTTATCATAGAGATCAGTAACATTCCCCTCCTAGGACCATGCTTATCATAGAAGTACAGTACATTCCCCTCTATTGAACCATGCTTATCATAAATACAGTAACATTCCCCTTCTATTGGACCATGCTTATCATAGAAGTACAGTAACATTCCCTCCTATTGGACCATGCTTATCATAGAAGTACAGTAACATTCCCCTCCTATTGGACCATGCTTATCATAGAAGTACAGTAACATTCCCCTCCTATTGGACCATGCTTATCATAGAAGTACAGTAACATCCCCTCTATTGGACCATGCTCATAGAAGTACAGTACATTCCCCTTCTATTGGACCATCTTATCATAGAAGTACAGTAACATCCCCTCTATGGACCAGCTTACATAGAAGTACAGTAACATCCCCCCTCCTATTGGACCATGCTTATCATAGAAGTACAGTAACATTCCCCTCTATTGGACCATGCTTATCATAGAAGTACAGTAACATTCCCCTTCTATTGGACCATGCTTATCATAGAAGTACAGTAACATCCCCTTCTATTGGACCATGCTTATCATAGAAGTACAGTAACATCCCCTCATTGGACCATGCTTATCATAGAAGTACAGTAACATCCCCTTCCTATGGGACCATGCTTATCATAGAAGTACAGTAACTCCCCTCCTATTGGACCATGCTTATCATAGAAGTACAGTAACATCCCCTCTATTGGACCATGCTTATCATAGAAGTACAGTAACATTCCCTCCTATTGGACCATGCTTATCATAAGTACAGTCCATTCCCCTTCTATTGGACCAGCTATCATAGAAGTACAGTAACATTCCCCTCCTATTGGACCATGCTTATCATGAGTACAGTAACATCCCCTCCTATTGGACCATGCTTATCATAGAAGTACAGTTAACATTCCCCTCCTATTGGACATGCTTATCATAGAAGTACAGTAACATTCCCCTCCATTTGACCATGCTTATCATAGAAGTACATTAACATTCCCCTTTATTGGACCATGCTTATCATAGAAGTACAGTAACATCCCCCTCCTATTGGACCATGCTATCATAGAAGTACAGTAACATTCCCCTCCTATTACATGCTTTCATAGTACAGTAACATCCCCTCATTGACCATGCTATCATGAAGTAACGTAACATTCCCCTCCTATTGGACCATGCTTATCATAGAATACAGTACCATTCCCCTCCTATGGACCATGCTTATCATAGAAGTACAGTAACATTCCCCCCTATTGGACCATGCTTATCATAGAAGTACAGTAACATTCCCCTCTATTGGACCGCTTATCATAGATACAGTAACATCCCCTCTATTGACCATGTTATCATAGAATTACAGTAACATTCCCCTCCTATTGGACCATGCTTATCTAGAGTACAGTAACATTCCCCTCCTATTGGACCATGCTTATCATAGATGTACAGTAACATCCCCTTCTATGGACCATGCTTATCATAGAAGTACAGTAACATTCCCCTCCTATTGGACCATGCTTATCATAGAAGTACAGTAACATTCCCCTTCTATTGGACCATACTTATCATAAATGCAGTAACATTCCCCTCCTATTGGACCATGCTTATCATAGAATACGTAACATTCCCTCCTATTGGACCATGCTAATCATAGAAGTACAGTAACATTCCCCTCCTACTGGACCATGCTTATCATAGAAGTACAGTAACATTCCCTCCTATTGGACCATGCTTATCATAGAAGATCAGTAACATCCCCTTCTATTGGACCATGCTTATCATAGAAGTACACTAACATTCCCTTCTATTGGACCATGCTTATCATAGAAGTACAGTAACATCCCCTTCTATTGGACCATGCTTATCATAGAAGTACAGTAACATTCCCTCCATTGACCATGCTTATCATAAAGTTAGTAACATTCCCCTTCTATTGGACCATGCTTATCTAGATCACTAACATTCCCCTCCTTGGACATGCTTATCATAGAATACAGTAACATTCCCCTCCTCCTGATCATGCTTACCATAGAAGACCAGTAGCATTTCCCTCCTTGGTCCATGTTTATCATAAAAGAAACTTCCTTCTAGTGGACCATGCTTATAATAGAATACCAGTAAAAATGTTCCTCCTGTTTCCCAAGAAAAATGAGAGCAATGTTTTTGTATCCCTGACTGCCATTACTCAACAGTTGCATCTTTCCTTTACTTTAGTTAACCTTTCTCACAATGAATATGTTAACTGCACAATAAAATCTTTTGAATGAATGTTTTAATCTAACTATACATCCATAATGATATCTAATGTACAACAAGCTAATATCAGAAGATATTTTAACAATCTGTCTCCAGCCCTAAAGCCCTGGCATCTGCTTATATGAGTCCCAAAATATTCAGCTTTCGCTAACATACTGACACACAGTAACATCCCCTCCTATTGGACATGCTTATCATAGAAGTACAGTAACATCCCCCTCCAGGGACCTGCTTATCATAGAAGTACAGTAACATTCCCCTTCTATGGACCTGCTTATCATAGAGTCATAACATTCCCCTTCTATTGGACCATCTTATCATAGAAGTACAGTAACATTCCCCTCCTATTGGACCATGCTTATCATAGAAGTACAGTAACATTCCCCTCCAGTGACCATGCTTATCATAGAAGTACAGTAACATTCCCCTTTATTGGACCATGCTTATCATAGAAGTACAGTAACATTCCCTTCTATTGGACCATACTTATCATAGAAGTACAGTAACATTCCCCTCCTATTGGACCATGCTTATCATAGAAGACAGTAACATCCCCTTCTATTGGACCATGCTTTCATAGAAGTACAGTAACATTCCCCTCCTATTGGACCATGCTTATCATAGAAGTACAGTAACATTCCCCTTCTATTGGACCATCTTATCATAGAAGTACGTAACATTCCCCTCCTATTGGACCATGCTTATCATAGAATACAGTAACATTCCCTCTATGACCATCTTATCAGATACAGTCAACATTCCCCTCCTATTGGACCATGCTTATCATAGAAGTACAGTAACATTCCCCTCCTATTGGACATGCTTATCAAGAAGTAAGTAACATCCCCTCCATGGACCATGCTTATCATAGAAGTACAGTAACATTCCCCTTCTATTGGACCCATTCTTATCATAGAAGTACAGTAACATCCCCTCCTATTGGACCATGCTTATCATAGAAGTACAGTAACATCCCTTCTATTGGACCATGCTTATCATAGAAAGAACAGTACATTCCCCTTTGCTGTAATTACGTGTTAGAGTTAAGAAAGAAAAATTGTGGTATTTAATGGTCGGACCTGAAGTGTTGGGAACAAAGGTGGTAGGTAGTGATGAAACACACAAGGGTAAGTCACAAAAAATCACAAATCAAAATAGGTCCTTTGTTGTCATACTCTAATGAAAATCAAACTTCCTAAAGACGAGTAATACTCCTTAACATCACGGTCCATCTCAAACATGAAATTCATACTTACAGAACTCGCCTGCCACCAAATTCCCTTACTGGGTTCATGAAGAGATATTCAATACAAATTTGCTTGCCCTTTCCTTTAAATGTTTGCCGCCTTCTTCCTAAAGCTGTATGAGCCGGTTTACAAGTTTTGCAATGTGCATGAAAACAGGCATGGTCTCGGTAGCAATCAAAAAAAAATGGTAAGTCGCAGCCCATTGGCTGGTTTGCATGCCAGGAAAGGTGGAACGGGGAAAAAATCATGCGAAATGTCCAAACCAAATTCTCAAGTTCGGCAACTCAGAAAGAAAAGTCACTCTCTTGGTCATAGGGTTTAATGGGGCTTGTGAAGTAAGTAGGATTTTTTTATGTCAGGGTGGATGGGATTGCCCTTTAAGAAATTTGGTATAACTTATCATCAGGAGTGGCCTTTCCGAAATGTGTCTCTCCTTTCTAAATCAAATTTTAAAAAAAAGGTTCTGGGGATTATATGCATTCACTGATTACACATTATATATATAAAGGGGTGCATTAATTCCGGGCCAACCCCTTGGTCAATCCTTAAAGGTAAAACACAATATACAGTATAAAAAAATTGCTTCCCCCACACTGTATAGAGTTCAACTAATGCCTAAAGGAATTATACATCAAACAACATAGAATATTAGTGAACGTCCAATTAATTATGAATCTGTAACGTCTTAGCATTATTGTAGCTGCAGGATAGCAGATGCTACGATGTAAGAACTACCAACTTCCCTATGCAAGAAAGTAATGAAACCGTGGAACCACTGTACCTGAGCATTTGACACCTGTGAGTCAACGCGGGGGGCTCCCAAAAACAAAAAAAGGATAATGCTGTGTTTTTGTGGGCCTGCTTGATATGTACATAAGTTTTTATTAAATATAAAGCATTGGAGGACTTGAATTTCCAAAAATGGAACATTGGAGGAAGACAGATGGTCCATTGTGTCCAAGAGGTAGGGACCCACATAAAGGTTATGGATATTTTATAATAATGTGATCATTAATGTTGCCATTGGGATAGTGAGATCAACCTTATCAAATCAGGGTAATAGGTTCAATAAAGCTGGATATAAAATGTTGTTTGAATCTTGGGATGGAGATTGAGAAGGAATACAGATCAGAACTTAAAATGTCATCATTAGATGAGGATTATAATATTTTTATTAAATTAATTAATATAATATATGGGACTATACCATATTTTTTTGTCATATAGACAGTACATCGAAAAAAAATACTATCTAAGAGTTCTACCAGAGTTTGGTTTTACCCATTTATTAGAGATGTCCGCAACTCGCAAAGTCCGGTCCGCTCGAGGATCCGGAAATTTTCGAAAAAAATAATCAAAAAATCCATGAGCGGACCCATACAAATGAAAAAAATACGCGAAAATACGAGAAACCCTCCGTAATCTTCGAAAATACGTATTTTTGAAAATAGGAGAAATCCTCGTAATTGCGAAAATTTTAAAAACGACAGAATTTTAGAAAATACAAGAAATCTCGTAAGTTGGAAAATTTTCGCAAAACACCGATTTTCACGCATTTTCGAAAATACGAGAAATCCTGTAATTTAAATTTTTTCGAAAATAAGAGAAATCCGCCGTTCGCGAAAGGATTAATCCGCGGCGGATCCGGGTTCGAGATCCGAGAAACGGAAATAAATAATAATATATGTACTTTGGCTAAGGACACACACCAAACGGTTTTGCACATTGTGTATGTTAGGATTGGGAAACATTTTAACTGAAGGAGAAAAAATGATCCTCTGGGTATTTTATATATTTTTACCTGCCATATTTCCATATTAAATCCCTTTTCATTTATCTTATTTTCTTGATTAAGCAGAAAAATGTTTTAGCTAACGAGTTGACCATAATGTGGGCGATTAAACATACGTGGAGCCATGTATGTAGCGAACAACGTGGGAATATTTTGGTGGACTCATTATAAGCAGATTTGCCAGGTCTTTAGGCTGGAGACAGATTTGTTTAAAATATCTGCATGATAGTTAGCTTTGTTTTATCATTAGATTATATTATGATGTTATAGCTTAGCTATTAAAAACATATCATTTCCAAAAGATTTGTATTGGTGCAGTTAACACATTATTATTGTGATCGAAGTTACTAAAGTTTAACGAAAGCTATGCAACCTGTAATGAGCCTAATGGCGTCAGGATACAAAAACATTGCTCTCAATTTTGTCTGGGAAAACAGGAGGACATTTTTACTGGTTCTCTATTTTTTACGCATGTCCATAGAAAGGACCGTTCTTTTATGATAAACATGGACCACCCGGAGGAAATGCTACTGGTCACTGATCTATGGTAAGCATGATCCGCGGAGGGAGGGGAATTTACTGTATTACTATGATCAATCCATGGAGGGATGTTATTCAACTAGATATCGTCTTGAGGGGACTGTTACTACTTCTATGATAAGTCATGGTCCAATAGGAGGGAATGTTACTGTACTTCTATGATAAGCATGGTCCAATAGGTAGGGGAATGTTACTGTACTCTATGTATGAGCCTGGGTCCAATAGGAGGGAATGTTACTGTACTTCTATGATAAGTATGGTCCAATAGAAGGGAAGGTTTACTGTAACTTCTATGATATCATGTCCAATAGAGGGAATGTTACTGTACTTCTAGATAAGCATGTCCAAGAGGGGAATGTTACTGTACTTCTATGATAAGCTGGTCCATAGAGGGGATGTTACTGTTACTTCTATGATAAGCATGGTCCAATAGAAGGGAATGTTACATGTCTCATGAAAGCATGGTCCAAGGAGGGGAATGTTACTGTACTTCTATGATAAACATGTTCCAATGAGGGGAGGTTTACTGTCGGTCTATGATAAGCATGGTCCAATAGGAGGGGAATGTATGTACTTCTATCTATTAGCCTGGTCCAATAGAGGGGAATGTTACTGTACTTCATTGATAATGCCATGATGTCTCAATAGGAGGGGGATGTTACTGTAACTTCTCTGAGTATAGCATGGTCCAATAGGAGGGATGTTACTGTACTTCTATGATAAGCATGGTCCAATACGAGGGGAATGTTATCTGTACTTCTATGAAAGCATGTCCAATAGAGGGAATGGTTACTGTACTTCTATGATAAGCATGGTCAAATGAGAGGGGATAGTTTACTGTACTCTATGATAAGCATGGTGTCAAAGGAGTGGAATTGTTCTGTACTTCTATGATAAGATGTTGCAATTGAAGGGGATGTTACTGTACTTCTATGATAGCATGGTCCAATAGAGGGAATGTTAGCGTACTTCTATGATCAGCATGTCCAATAGAAGGGGAATGTTACTGTACTTCTATGATAAGCATGGTTCCAATAGAGGGATGTTACTGTACTTCTATGATAAGCATGGGTCCAATAGAGGGGAATGTTACGTACTTCTATGATAAGCATGGTCCAATAGAGGGGATGTTACTGTCTTCTATGATAAAAGCATGGTCCAATAGAAGGGAATGTTACTGTTACTTCTATGATAGCATGTCCATAGGAGTGGAATGTTACTGTACTTCTATGATAAGCATGGTCCAATAGAAGGGGAATGTTACTGTACTTCTATGATAAGCATGGTCAATAGGAGGGGAATGTTACTGTACTATGATAAGCTGTCCAAATAGGAGGGCGCATGTTACTGTACTTCATGATAAGACATGGTCAATAGGAGGGGAAGGTTACTGTACTTCTATGATAGCATGGTCCATAGAAGGGAATGTACTGTACTTCTATGATAAGCATGGTCCAATAGGAGGGGAATGTTACTGTACTTCTCTGATAAGTCATGTCAATAGGAGGGGAATGTTACTGTACTTCTATGATAAGCATGTCCAATAGAGGGAATGTTACTGTACTTCTATGATAAGCATGGTCCAATAGGAGGGGAATGTTACTGCGTACTCTATGAAAGCATGGTCCAATAGGAGGGATGTTACTGTACTTCTATTGTAGCATGGTCCATGAGGGAATGTTACTGTACTTCTATGGATAAGATGGTCCATAGGAGGGGAATGTTACTGTACTTCTATGATAAGATATGGTCCAATAGAAGGGGAATGTTACTGTACTTCTATGATAAGCATGGTCCAATATGAGGGGAATGTTCACTGTACTTCTAATGATAAGCATGGTCCAATAGAGGGAATTTACTGTACTTCTATGATAAGCATGGTCAATAGAGGATGTTACTGTACTTCTATGATAAGCATGGGTCCAATAAGGGGAATGTTACGTGTATCTATGATGAGTCAATAGAGGGGAATGTTACTGTACTTCTATGATAAGCATGGTCCAATAGGAGGGGAATGTTACTGTACTTCTAGATAAGCATGGTCCAAATAGAGGGGAATGTTACTGTACTTCTATGATAAGCATGGTCCAATAGAGGGGATTTACTGTACTTCTATGATAGCATGTCCAATAGGAGGGAATGTTACTGTACTTCTATGATACATGGTCCAATAGAGGGGAATGTTATGTACTCTATTGATAGCATGGCTCATAGGGAGGGGAATGTTACTGTACTTCTATGATAAGCATGGTCCAAATAGGAAGGGGAATGTTACTGTACTTCTATATAAGCATGGTCCAATAGGAGGGGAATGTTACTGTACTTCTATGATAAGCATGGTCCAATAGAAGGGAATGTTACTGTTACTTCCTATGATAAGCATGGTCCAAGAGAGGGGAATGTTACTGTACTTCTATGATAAGCATGGTCCATGAAGGGGAATGTTACTGTACTTCTATGATAATCATGGTCCAATAGGAGGGAATGTTACTGTACTTCTATGATAAGCTGGTCCAATAGAAGGGGAATGTTACTGTAACTTCTATGATAAGCATTGGTCCACTAGGAGGGGAATGTTACTGTACTTCATGTAAGCATGGTCAATAGGAGGAATGTTTACTGTGTTCTGATACATGGTCCAATAGAAGGGGATGTACTTGTATTATGATAAGCATGGTCAATAGGAGGGGAATGTTACTGTATTTATGATAGCATGGTCCAATAGGAAGGGGAATTTACTGTACTTCTATGATAATGGCAATGGTTCTGTCTCAATAGCATGAGGGGAATGTTACTGTACTTCTATGATAAGCATGGTCCAATAGAAGGGATGTGTACTGTACTTCTATGATAAGCATGGTCCCAATAGGAGGGATGTTACTGTTCTTCTATGATAAGCATGGTCCAATAGGAGGGGATGTTACTGTACTCTATGATAAGCTGGTCCAATAGAGGGGAATGTCCTGTACTTCTATGATAAGCATGGTCAATAGAGGGAATGTTACTGTACTTCTATGATAAGCATGGTCCAATAGGAGGGGAATGTTACTGTACTTCTATGATACCATGGTCCAATAAGGGGATGTTACTGTACTTTATGATAAGTAGTCATAGAAGGGGAATGTTACTGTACTTCTATGATAAGCATGGTCCAATAGGAGGGGAATGTTACTGTACTTCTATGATAAGCATGTCCAATAGGGGGAATGTTACTGTACTTCTATGATAAGTATGGTCTACCATAGAAGGGGAATGTTACTGTCTTCTATGATAAGCATGGTCCAATAGAGGGGTATGTTACTGTCCTTCTATGATAAGCATGGTCCAATAGGAGGGGAATGTTACTGTACTTCTATGTAAGCATGGTCCAATGGGGGGAATGTTACTGTACTTCTATGATAACATGTGTCCAATAGGAGGGGAATGTTACTTTAGCTTCTATGATAAGCATGGTCCCATAGGAGGGGAATGTTACTGTAGCTTCACATGATAAGCATGGTCCAATAGAAGGTGGAAGTTAAGTGTTACTTCATATGATACATGGGTCCAATAGGAGGGGAATGTTTACTGTACTTCTATGATAAGCATGGTCCAATAGGAGGGGAATTTACTGTACTTCTCCGATGATAAGCATGGTCAATCCAATAGAAGGGAATGTTACTGTCTTCTAATGATAAGCATGGTCTAATTAGAAGGGGAATTGTTACTGTACTTCTGATAAGCATGTCCAATCAGAAGAGGGTAAGTTACGTACTTGCTATGCATAAAGCGTTTAATGCAGTTCATTATAGTGGAGGAGGGATAGTTACTGTACTTCTATGATAAGCATGGTCCAATAGAAGGGGAATGTTTAATGTACTTCTATGTAAGCATGGTCCATAGGAGACAACAGGGGATGTTACTGTACTTCTATGATAAGCATGGTCCAATAGAAGGGATTACTGTACTTCTATGATAACATGGCATAGAAGGGGAATGTTACTGTACTTCTATGATTAGCATGGTCCAATAGGAGAGGGGAAGTGTTACTGTACTTCTATGATAGCATGAGTCCAATAGAAGGGGATGTACTGTACTTCTATGATAATCATGTCCAATAGAAGGGAAGTTACTGTACTTCTATGATAATCATGTATCCAATAGGAGGGAATGTTTACTGTACTTCTATGATAAAGCATGGTCCAATTAGGAGGGGAATGTTACTGTACTTCTATGATAAGTTGGTCCATAGAGGGGAATGTTACTGTACTTCTATGATAAGCATTGTCCAATAGAAGGGGATGTTACTGTAATTCTATGATAAGTAATGGTCCAATAGAAGGGAATGTAACTGTACTTCTATGATAAGCATGGGTCCAATAGAAGGGAAGGTTTTACTGTCTCTAGCTATGATAAGCATGGTCCAATAGGAAGGGGCAATGTTTACTGTACTTCTATGATAGCATGGTCCAATAGAAGGGGATGTTACTGTACTCTATGATAAGCATGGTCCAATAGGAGGGGAATGTTACGTATGCTTCTATGATAAGTACTGGTCCAATAGAGGGGAATGTTACTGTAATTCTATGATAAGCATTGTCCATAGGAGGGGAATGTTACTGTACTTCTATGATAAGTCATGGTCATAGAAGGGAATGTTACTGTACTTCTATGATAAGCATGGTCCATAGGAGGGAATGTTACTGTACTTCTATGATAAGTAGGTCCAATAGGAGGGAATGTTACTGTACTTCTATGATAAGCATGGTCCAATAGAGGGAATGTTACTGTACTCTATGAGAAGCAGGGTCCAATAGGAGGGGAAATGTTACTGTACTTCTATGATAAGCATGGTCAATAGGAGGGGAATGTTACTGTACTGTCTATGATAAGCATGGTCCAATAGAAGGGATGTTACGTGCTTCTATGATAAGCATGGGTCCAATAGAGGGGAATGTTACTGTATTCTAGATAAGCATGGTCCAAGAAGGGAATGTACGTACTTTTGATAAGCATGGTCCAATAGGAGGGGAATATTGTTACTGTACTTCTATGATAAGCATGTTCCAATAGGGGGAAGTTACTGTACTTCTATGATAAGCATGGTCCAATAGAAGGGGAATGTTACTGTACATCTATGAATAAGCATGGTCCAATAGAAGGGGAATGTTACTGTACTTCTATGATAAGCTGTCCAAATGGAGGGGAATGTTACTGTACTTTATTGATAGCATGGTCCAATAGAGGGGAATGTACTGTACTTCTATGATAAGCTGGTCCAATGAAGGGGGATGTTACTGTACTTCTATGAAGCATGGTCCAATAGAAGGGAATGTTACTGTACTACTATGATAAGCATGGTCCAAGGGGGGAATGTGTTACTGTACTTCTATGATAAGCATGGTCCAATAGAAGGGGATGTTACTGTACTTCTATGATAAGCCATGGTCCAATAGGAGGGGAATGTTACTGTACTTCTATGATAAGCATGGTCCATATAGGAGGAGGGAATGTTACTGTACTTCTATGATAAGCATGGTCAATAGGAGGGGAATGTTTTACTGTTACTTCTATGATAAGACATGGTCCAATAGAGCGGGGCAATGGTACTGTACTTCTATGATAAGCATGGTCCAATAGAGGGGAATGTTACTGTACTTCTCATGATAAGCATGGTCCAATAGAAGGGGATGTTACTGTACTGTATATGCATAAGCATGGTCCAATAGGAGGGGAATGTTACTGTACTTCTATGTAAAGCCATGGTCCAATAGAAGGGAATGTTACTGTACTTACTATGATAAGGCATGGTCCAATAGGAGGGGGATGTTACTGTACTTCTATGATAAGCATGGTCAATAGGAGGGGATGTTACTGTACTTCTATGATAAGCATGGTCCAATAGAAGGAATGTTACTGTACTTCTATGATAAGCATGGTCCAATAGAGGGGGATGTTACTGTACTTCATTGAAAGCATGGTCCAATAGGAGGGGATGTTACTGTACTTCTATGATAAGCATGGTCCAATAGAAGGGGAATGTACTGTACTTCTATGATCAAGCATGGGTCCAATAGGAGGGGCAATGTACTGTACTTCTATGATAAGTATGGTCCATAGAGGGAATGTTACTGTACTTCATGATAAGCATGGCCAATAGAAGGGGAATGTAATGTACTTCTATGATAAGCATGGTCCAATAGAGGGAATGTTAATGTACTTCTATGATAAGCATGGTCAATAGGAGGGAATGTTACTGTACTTCTATGATAAGCATGGTCCAATAGGAGGGGGAGTACTGTACTTCTATGATAAGCATGGTCCAATAGGAGGGGAATGTTACTGTACTTCTATGATAAGCATGGTCCAATAGGGGAATGTTACTGTACTTCTATGATAAGCATGGTCCAATAGGAGGGGAATGTTACTGTACTTCTATGATAAGCATGGTCCAATAGGAGGGGAATGGTTACTGTACTTCTAGATAAGCATGGTCCAATAGGAGGGGGATGGTACTGTACTTCTATGATAAGCATGGTCCAATAGAGGGGAATGTTACTGTACTTCTATGATAAGCATGGTCCAATAGGAGGGGATGTTACTGTACTTCTATGATAAGCATGGTCCAATAGAAGGGGAATGTTACTGTACTTCTATGATAAGCATGGTCCAATAGAAGGGAATGTTACTGTACTTCTATGATAAGCATGGTCCAATAGGAGGGGAATGTTACTGTACTTCTATGATAAGCATGGTCCAATAGGAGGGAAGTTACTGTACTTCTATGATAAGCATGGTCCAATAGGAGGGGAATGTTACTGTACTTCATGATAAGCATGGTCCAAACGAAGGTGGAATGTTACTGTATTCTATGATAAGCATTGGTCCAATAGGAGGGAATGTTACTGTACTTCTAGATAAGCATGGTTCAATAGGAGGGGAATGTTACTGTACTTCTATGAAGCATGGTCCATAGAGAGGGGAATGTTACTGTACTTCTATGATAAGCAGGTCCAATAGGAAGGGGAAGTTAATGTGACTTCTATGATAAGCATGCGTCCAATAGGAGGGGAATGTTACTGTACTTCGATGAAGTCAATGGTCCAATAGGAGGGGAATGTACTGTACTTCTATTAGATAAGCATGGTCCAATAGAAGGGGAATGTACTGTACTTCTATGATAAGCATGGTCCAATGAGAAGGGGAATTGTTACTGTAATTCTATGATAAGCATGGTCCAATAGGAGGGGAATGTTACTGTACTTATGATAAGATGGGCCAATAAGAGGGGAATTGTTACTGTAACTTCTATGATAAGCATGTCCAATAGAAGGGGAATGTTACTGTACTTCATGATGCATGGTCCAATAGAGGGGAATGTTACGTGTAATTCTATGATAAGCATGGTCCAATAGGAGGGGAATGTTACTGTATTTTCGATGATAGTATGGTCAATAGAAGGGGAATGTACGGTACTTCTATGATAAGCATGGTCCAATAGGAGGGGAATGTTACTGTAATTCTATGATAAGCATGGTACCCAAGAGTAAGGGGAATGTTACTGTACGTTTCTATGATAAGCAATGGTCCAAAGAAGGGGAATGTTACTTGTATTCTATGATAAGCATGGTCAATAGGAGGGGATGTTACTGTATTCTATGATAAGCATGGTCCAATAGGAGGGGGATGTTTACTGTACTTCTATGATAAGCATGGTCCAATAGAAGGGGATGTTACTGATACTTCTATGATAAGTGATGGTCCAATAGAAGGGGAATGTTACTGTAATTCTATTGATAGCTGGTCAATAGGAGGGGGATGTTACTGTAACTTCTATGATAAGCATGGGTCCAATAGAAGGGGAATGTTACTGTATCTATGATAAGCATGGTCCAATAGAAGGGTAATGTTACTGTATTCTATGATAGCATGGTTCCAATAGGAGGGGAATGTTAGTACTTCTATGATACCATGGTCCATAGGAGGGGAATTTACTGTACTTCATGATAAGCATGGTCCAATAGAGAGGGGAATGTTACTGTACTTCTATGATAAGAATGGTCCAATAGGAGAGGGAATGTTACTGTACTTCTATGATAAGCATGGTCAATAGGAGGGGATGTTTACTTCTATGATAAGCATGGTCCAATAGGAGGGGGATGTTACTGTACTTCGATGATAAGCATGGTCCAATAGGAGGGGATGGTACTGTGACTTCTATGATAAGGCATGGTCCATAGAAGGGGAATGTTACTTAACTATGATAAGCATGGTCCAATAGGAGGGGATGTTACTGTACTTCTATGATAAGCATGGTCCAATAAGGAGGGGGAGTTACTGTATTTCTATGATAAGCATGGTCCAATAGAGGGGAATGTTACGTACTACTATGATAAGCATGGTCCATAGGAGGGGAATGTTACTGTACTTCTATGATAAGCATGGTCCAATAGAAGGGGATGTTACTGTATTCTATGATAAGCATGGTCCAATAGGAGGGGGATTAGTCAACTGTTACTTCTATAGATAAGCTATGGTCCAATAGAGGGAATGTTACTGTACTTCTATGATAAGTATGCGTCCAATAGGAGGGGAATGTTACTGTACTTCTATGATAAGATGGTCCAATAGAGGGGAATTTACTGTTCCTGACTTCTATGATAAGCATGGTCCACTAGGAGGGATGTTACTGTACTTCTATGATAAGCATGGCCAATAGGAGGGGAATGTTACTGACTTCTATGATAAATGTCCAATAGAAGGGGAATGTTACTGTACTTCTATGATAAGCATGGTCCAATAGGAGGGAATGTTACTGTACTTCTATGATAAGCATGGTCCAATAGGAGGGGAATGTTACTGTACTTCTATGATAAGCATGGTCCCAATAGAGGGGAATGTTACTGTGACTTTCTATGATAAGCATGGTCCAATAGGAGGGGATGTTCTGTACTTCTATGATAAGATGGTCCAATAGGAGGGGAATGTTACTTGTACTTCTATGATAAGCTTGGTCCAATAGAAGGGGAATGTTACTGTACTTCTATGATAAGCATGGTCCATAGGAGGGGGGAGTTACTGTACTTCTTATGATAAGCATGGTCAATAGGAGGGAATGTTACTGTACTTCTATGATAAGCATGGTCCAATAGAGGGGATGTTACTGTACTCTATGATAAGCATGGTCCAATAGGAGGGGAATGTTACTGTACTTCTATGATAAGATGGTCCAATAGGAGGGGAATGTACTGTACTTCTATGATAAGCATGGTCCAATAGAAGGAGGAATGTTACTGTACTTCTATGATAAGACATGGTCCAATAGGAGGGGAATGTTACTGTACTTCTATGATAAGCATGGTCCAAAGGAGGGGAATGTTACTGTACTTCATGATGAAAGATGGTCCAATAGAAGGGGAATGTTACTGTACTTCTATGATAAGGCATGGTCCAATAGGAGGGGATGTTACTGTACTTCTATGATAAGCATGGTCCAATAGGAGGGGAATGTTTTACTGTACTTCTATGATAAGCATGGTCCAATAGGAGGGGAATGTACTGTACTTCTATGATAAGCATGGTCCAATAGGAGGGGAAGTTAACTGTACTTCTATGATAAGCATGGTCCAATAGGAGGGGATGTTACTGTACTTCTATGATAAGATGGTCCATAGAAGGGGATGTTACTGTACTTCTATGATAAGCATGGTCCAATAAGGGAATGTTACGTACTTCTATGATAAGACATGGTCCAATAGGAGGGGGATGTTACTGTACTTCTATGATAAGCATGGTCCAATAGGAGGGGAATGTTACTGTACTTCTATGATAAGACATGATCCAGATAGGAGGGGATATGTAACTGTACTTCTATGATAAGCATGGTCCAATAGAAGGGGAATGTTACTGTAGCTTCTATGATAAGCATGGTCCAATAGGAGGGAATGTTACTGTACTTCTATGATAAGGCATGGTCCAATAGGAGGGGAGATGTTACTGTACTTCTATGATAAGCATGGTCCAATAGAAGGGGAATGTTACTTGTACTTCTATGATAAGTATGGTCCAATAGGAGGGGAATGTTACTGTTACTTCTATGATAAGCATGGTCCATAGGAGGGAATGTTACTGTACTTTATGATAAGCATGGTTCAATAGGAGGGGATGTTACTGTACTTTTATGATAAGCATGGTCCAATAGGGGATGTTGTTTATGATAAGCATGGTCCAATACGGAGGGAATGTTACTGTCTTCTATGATAAGCATGGTCCATAGGAGGGGAATGTACTGTACTTCTATGATAAGCATGGTCCAATAGGAGGGGAATGTTACTGTACTTCTATGATAAGCATGATCCAGGAGGAGGGGAATGTAAAGCTAGGTACACACCTAGCGATTTTTCCTCCTGACCGACCGTTCGATACTTTCGAACGGTCGGCCAGGAGGAAGGACTGTGGTCGCGGCAAAAGCAGCCGCGTCCGATAGTCACCGCGACCGATGTGCGGTCCATAGAGGACCGCAGATCGGACGAGGTTTTCCACCCTGTCCGATCGTCCTTTCGTCCGATTGGACGAAGCGGTCGATCGGACATGGGAATTAACGGATTCGATAATTTCGTCCGATCGACCGATACACTGAACTATCGGTCGATCGGACCGAAATATCTAATGTGTTTACCCAGCTTTACTGTACTTCTATGATAAGCATGGTCCATAGAAAGGAAGTCATTGAATGTTTTTGGCTGTTCACATTTATTCTTTAAAACCATCGACTTTTTAATAATTGACTTTGTCAACCAAACTTACTACAACAACTGTTAATAGTACAAATTTCCCATAACCAGTTTCCTCAATCAGATTCTTTCTGGGACAAATCTTGCTGTTAATCTTGCCTCAAACCATTTTATCTCAAAAACAATAAACCTATAATGATTAGTGTATTTTCAGTCCATATTCCCATTTCTACACATTTTGTGATACTTTTTGGTAATCTTATCCAAGATTCTATAGATTTCATAATTACATTATCTGCATAATACATTGTCTCCCGTTGTAGCTAATCATTTCATGTGTCTGTACAATACGTGTCAGATTAATACATCCTGCCTGTTTTATTTTTAAATGAATTTTCTTTCCTGCCATCTTGTATACTCAGTCGTCCTGACAGATGAATATCAGAGGAATAATGAAATAGCTGTTTAGATGTTTATATTTGTGCAATGAATTTTCTTAATATCGTACAAGTAAAATGAAGCTCTAAAGCCTCTATGAATTGCCGGCCCAATTTGTTTTGGTAATCTGAAGTCAGAATTACACGGATATATGTCTGCTTTTCCACTATCCATTTAATTTATGGTCTTACCAATAGTTAGACGCTCTCTGCAAGGAGTTGGGGATGGAACAAAGCAACCCAGCAAGTTCTGGATCTGGAAGGGTGAGTTTTCTTAGTTTAAATGTAAATGATCAGACCAGTTATTGATTTAGGGTGAAATTAGTTTTAATAGACAGGGGCCGCCTCTATAATGAGGCAAGGTGAAGCACATTAAAGAGCAGCACCTTGTAGGAAGGCAGCAGTTTTGATGCCAGAAAAAAAAAATCTGGGCACATGATTTTTCCATGTGCCTGGGGCCCAGAAGCCAAAGGGCTCCAAAAATGCCATTTGTAAAAAAAGCACACATTTTCAGGGGGTACTGTCAGTTTAAATAGCAAGGAAACTGGACTTTCATTGCACAACAGAATGCAGTTATGACTCCTCCCCCTCATTCTGACTGGCATTTCATTTGATCAAAATCAATGTTTGTCAGCCCTGCAGATCAAAAATCCATGTTGGGCATCATTTACCAGTCATTGTGGGATTATTTACTAGTCATGTGTATAAATCCCTCCCACTTCTGGACAAGCCACACCCCACTTCTGGCCAAAGCATCACCCACTTCTGGCGGCAGAGGGAGGGGCACAGCTTTGAAATTTTTTTTCAGGTGCCAAAAAGTCTAGAGATGGCCCAAAGACAAACAGAAACATCACAACACTATTTCCAAGTATTAAAAAAAGAATTGACCCCTGATTTACAGGAATTAATGATCATACAAAATGTATAACTCTCAATGGTGTGGTTCATTCATAGCACAGAAACCAATGACCCATAATGAACTGTTTAAGACTGAATTAACTTGGATTCAGTCAGTACTGGATGAACAGTAACTGGGAGGAGATATTCACAGAGACTACCTGTATTGATGCCCTCATAAAACTCTGCCAGTTTTGTCTTTATAGTTTGCTATAGTGACTGGTCCTTCAAGGAATTATTCTGCTGATGCTCCTTCTTGAACCTGTAGAAGAACCAGTCAGCAATCCAAGATTTCTGCCCTATCTTTAGTAAGTTTGTATTAAAGGGCATATCCACTAAAAATATACAACTCTACCAACCTCCTCCCTTTCTTCAGTAATAAGGGGGAGTGTTACTGTACCCCGAACTGCTCCAGTCTTACTGCTGAAATCACATTCCTTATTAGAATCACAACATCAAAGTGCCACATGCTGCCACCTCTGCCCTCCTCCACCATCAATCATTTTACTAATGTAGCCAGTGATTTCCGTGATTCCAGAGCACGGCACAGTGTTGTGGCTTAATCTCAAGCTTAAAATTGGGGGTGGGGGCAGAGACCTTTTGAAGGACATGATTGAACTTTGAGCGGTCAGATAGATAGAAGGTTGGTAGATCAGTAAATGTTTGATGGACAACATTTATAAGCTGCAATTTATACTAAAACACCTTACAGCAATAATTTTATATTTATTATTAACATTGCACAGACAGAAAAAGGCAACTTAAATGTGTTAGAATATAGCTTGCAGCATTATACAGCTTCTTGGCTATTTAACAGAAAGATTTTTGCTTTATTCAGGCACCTCAATAACTCTACCTGGGGGATTTTCTAGACGTATAATATGTTATATCTGACAGTAGCCTTGGAATCTTTTAGGCTTTATGGTGCTTTGACTTTATAGGCTTTCCCTCTACAAGTCCAGCTTTGCCTTATCACTCAAACAGAATGACAGCATTATAGTATATAAAAGAATTAGTTGGACATTTTTCTTTGAAAAATATAGCCGTGGACAAAAAGTGTAATCATTGTTTAAACACAAAGAACCAAATAAAATCACAGCAGAGTACAAAGAGCTCTTGTAATACAATATGTCTACAACTTCAAGACTGGAATCAAGATATAACAAGACTTGGTTCGAGATAATTCATTTCCAGAAAGAAAACTCTTTATTTAAATGACTAAAAGAGTAAACAATAGTTATTCTGGTCCCAAAACTCATACACCTGTAAACATGCTCCAATGTATTGTCACAGTACATTAACCCACATTAGTTTATCTTCCAAACAAGATGGCTCCCCATGGAGATGAAAAGTTTGGCAGGTTTCCGTAGATGTGAATGAAGGTTAACAATGGCTTTTATTTTGCTCCTAAATGTAAATTGTGTGTATATCTTTGTAAAAAATTATTTCAATAGACACTGAAACATGACACAAAGTATGCAATTATGTGGTATTATGAAGAAAGCTTGTCATAATTATACAGCCCGTAGGAACAGCACCATTCTAACTGTGCTAGGCCAATTGAAAGTAATGGCACATTGGTTTAATTTGTATCAGAACTACATATGATGTGAATATGTTAACCTATGGGGATGGATAATAACAAACATAGAGCTTAGGGTTAGATAAACTTAAAAAACCAAATAGCCCTAACTGAAAATAAAATGCAGTAGATCCTTCCTTAAAGGGCAACTGTGGTCTCAAAACAAGTTATGTAAATAAAAGTCTGCAGTATTTCCTTTACACTGAGCAAACAATCACATCTCTGGCTGGAGCCTGTGAGGAAATTACATGGGGTGAATGTTCAAACTTCCTGCTTCCAGTAGGTTTAGTGACATCACCTGACCTCTGCCGGCCCTTTTCCCCCGGGGGAGGAGCATGCTCAGTTAAGACTATTGCTGGGGAAATCAGGAAGTAACTGAGGAAAAATTGACAGTTGAGAAGAGGAGCCTATTAATGCAGACAGGCTTGTCACATGACTACAAGCGGGTACACATGGCTAAAAACAGGAAGTGTTCAACCAGGAAGTTACATTGCTGAACTTTTGCAGCCAAAACTTCTCACAAATTTTATCTAAAGATGTGATTTAGGTTTTATTTTGAAGGTACGATGGAAGGTTTTTATATAATTATTACTAGTTTAGAAGAATTTGAGACCACACTTACCTTTTAAATAAAATCGCATCGTCCTTCAAAGAAATAATGCATACCTCAATTTTATAACTTTTCATGCCAACTCCAGGATTGAAGACTTATTGCTTATTTCTTTGAAATGTTGGCAACCCTATTAAATACCATAGCGAACGGGTGTAAAATACTTATTTAAAAAAATAGGCCCCCTAAGATATACCGACATGTAAATCCGAGAGAATGTATGAACTATACATGAACCATGTGTAAAATGGTATCATCATCTTTAAACATTACCTTATAAGGGGAATATGTTTTTGTAAGGGAGGTTACTGTCTGTGTTATTAGTAATAAAGACATTTGAGGCCACTGGAGGAGTGTTAGTGCTGGATTGTGACTAGGCTGGTTTTACCATAGAGGCAAACAGGGCAATGGGCTCAGGAGACTTTTAAAAAACCTTGCAATTGCCTGTAGTCTGCCACAACGGAATGTTCTGCCTACAAAACGCCAAACATATACAATCTCAGATGCTTCATACTGGCGCAAACATATATGGTTTAGTAGCTACACAAGGAGGATATTCACTTTACATTCTATAGTGCTGTGAAACTGGCAAAATCAATCAAAAATCCATTTCAAAATATATTTTTGACATAAATTATAATTAGGCTGACAAAAATATTATGGTCAACACAAATTTGGAGGCACACCTCTGACACCGTTTGAGAAGCTCTTTCCTAAAGAACATGTTGGGCATTTCAATGTCAAAAACCTTATGCCTATGAATTTTTTTATTTTGAAGGTAGTGTTGTGTATCAAAAGTTCTAAGGGATCTTCTTCACCAACTCCTAACTCATAAATTCCCCCCTAGCCACCATGTGACACATCATTTAGGGGTCTCTTTCTTTGTCCTGACAAGTCAAAAATATACTTTCTTATCAGATGTACCACACATCTTATAGGCCAACGTTTAGCATTTGTTGGACAGACAAAATATCTCACAAGATGTGTGCAAAGAGATCCGATGATCTGTAGTTCCCTGAGGCCACCCCTTAGATCTTGATTATGTCTTCATCCAGTCTCTCAGTCTGTTTTCCACTTACACCGAGTCTCATGATAATAAATAAAATGCCTGGCAGCTCTAGAAATTTAAGTTTAGGAAGTAATACTAAGTTGTAAGAAAAAACTAATCTAAAAACAATGCTTCAATGGTTTCTATAATATTTAGACATACTCTAAATGTTGATGGTATGTTTCCCTGAAGGTAATAATTTATTGCTTCCTTTTGTCATATTCTTGTAAGGGAAGATACAAGAGTGTTTACCATATCATGTTTCATATCTAGAATGGTTTTGAGCTGCTGTTCTATTTAATGGGGTTTTACAGAACCTCAAACCAAACTCATATACAGAGTCCAATACTTTAAAGGTTTGACCAAATTCATGGGTCTTGTGTTCTACAATAGTCGGTTGAGTGCTCAATGAGAGAAATAATTTCTCTAGTATAATAAAAATGAAGCTGAACTTTCAGCTCAGTCAATGCAATGCAGGGTGCCAGTCTGTTTAAGCTTATTATAAAAACTGGTATTTTGTTGCTTTCCATGGACATGTCCACACCTTCTGGGGAGGAAACCCCAGGCGACCCTCTGACTACATTCATCAGGCCTATGACTGACATGTCTACACAGAAGAGCCAGGAAATTCACTGCAGGGCACGAACATCAGGCTAAACAACTGCTTGTGGAAGTACTTGGATGATTTGCTTATCTTACAGGCTCTCGGTTTGAGGGAGTGCTAAAATGTTCTTTAAAGGGCTGTCCACCCTTAAAACAAAAAATTGGTGATTGTCAGTTATCTTCCCACAACCCCAAATGCTATTTCTACCAGTTTATTACATGTATTGTGACCAGATATTTAAACATAGGTTCTATTCCTTTCTGGCAAAGGTATTGTCTCATCCCTCTGCTCAATGAGCTTTTTATAGTGTGAGCATGTGCAGAGTAGGAAACAGGTGAAACAGCAGTCTATCATTGGTTTTGATGTCATATGTCACAGTTTTAATGTTGCATGGAGGAGCCAGCTTACTCTGCCAGAATGGGGACAATAATTATACTTAAATATCTGGTTAGTAATGCAGGCAATAAGGGGAAAAATATATCAGTTGGGGTTGGGGGAAGGTTACTGACAACTTACCAAATTATTTTTGTTTTAAGGGTGAACATTCCCTTTAAACATGTTTTTCCCCACCCACATGTAAATTCAATTTTCTTGAAATGCCTGAGAATCGTAAGACTTGCTTCATATTTCTGAGATCCAAGTCTCGTGTTGTTCTTTACACTAAAAGCTTACAAAATACTAAAACAACTCTTGCTTGGCCTGAATCACCTTAACATAACTTTACTGTGAATCTGCAACTGCATCTTCTGGGTGTTACTATAGAACCAAATATATAAATTATTCAGTGTTGTTTCTTGTTCCTGGTGCTTTACTGTTTATCTAAAGTAAGAAAAATGCTAGTATTAGGTTAACGTAGGTTAGTTTATACCCTAACCACTATATTTATAACTTTAATTACGCTATGTCTACTGACATCACGATTCGTTAAAGATGTAAACCTAATGTGTGCAGACCATGTAAGGGAGAATTTTGATAAATATTCCTGAAGGGAACACAAAACATTTAGCAAAATGAGAAAATGTTGAATATAAAATTTCCCCTTATTCCATTAGAGTTAACATATATAACAAAAGCATGCAAATGTTGTAGGTTGTGCTACCCTGAGACAATCCCTACTGATAGTAATCCCCCCCCACTTAGATTGTAATCTCTTCGGGGGCAGGGATCTCATTCTAATGTGTCGAGGCTTGTTGCACTTATATCAATTATACATAATTTATATATATGCTTTCTTAACCAATGTATGAAATTGCATTTAATTTAATTTTTGTCTGTCTGATAATGGCTTGCACTTATCCCTTGTTTGTATAATGTGTATATTATAATGTACAGCACTGTGTCCCCAAGTGGCGCTATAGAAATAAAATTATACATACATACATACAATGCGTTATGTACTATACTGGTAAAGGCAAACAGAATTGTTCAGGTTTTGTTTTGCTGTTGGTTTTGCAAAATGAAGACAAAGTTTATTAAACCAAAATTTCACAGGCAAAACTTAGTCAAAGGGGGAAAATTTTGCATCTCGTAGGTGTATCTCAGGTGATATTTTAAAGGATGGATCTATCCCATACTTTACCCTATGATATGTAGGCCTGGTAAAGTCATGAACTTCAATAGATTCAAGTTAGAAAAATTTTATTCTCCCTCTTTACAAGGTCTCATTTGAAATATGCGGTGCAGTTTTGGAATCCCATGTATAAAAGGGACATCTTGGAAATAGAAGCAGTTCAGAGAGGGCAACTAAATTAATAAGGGTAATGGAGGGCTTGACTATGCAGGCAGATTAGATAAGTTTGGGCTGTTTACATTAGAGAAGCGACTTTGCGTGGGGACATGATAACCTTATATAAATATATTAATGGCCCATACAATGAACTCTCTGGTGCATTGTTCACTAATAGGTCATATCAGAGGACTCGTGGACATCCTTTAAGATAGAAGAAAAGAAGTTTCATCTTAGATTAGGAAAGGTTTATTTACAGTGAGAAGGGTGAAACGGTCGGACTAAATGGATGTATGTTTAATTCTACCCCCAATACTATGTTACTATGTAACTGTTATACAGACATTATGGGTAGGGTATAAAGGTTGGACTAGATGGACGTATGTCTTTATACAACCTCCAATAATTGTTACTATGTAACTGTTATACAGACATTATGGGTAGGGTATAAAGGGGTGACTAGATGGACGTATGTATTTATACAACCTCCAATCTTGTTACTATGTAACTGTTATAGACATTATGGGTAGGGTATAAAGGTTGGACTAGATGGACGTATGTCTTTATACAACCTCCAATACTATGTTACTATGTAACTGTTATACAGACATTATGGTGGGTATAAAGGTTGGACTAGATGGACGTATGTCTTTTATACAACATCCAATACTATGTTACATGTAACTGTTATACAGACATTATGGGTAGGGTATAAAGGTTGGACTAGATGGACCTATGTCTTTATACAACCTCCCAATACTATGTTACTAGTAACTGTTAGACAGACATTATGGATAGGGTATAAAGGTTGGACTAGATGGACGTAGTCTTATACAACCTCCAATACTATGTTACTATGTTAACTGTTAGACAGACATACGGGAAGGGTATAAAGGTGGACTAGAGGACGTATGTCTTTATACAACCTCCAATACTATGTTTATATGTAACTGTTATACAGACATTATGGGTAGGGTATAAAGGTTGGACTAAATGGACGATGTCTTTATACAACCTCCAATACTATTGTACTATGAAACTGGATACAGACATTATGGGTAGGGTATAAAGGTTGGACTAGATGGACGTATGTCTTTTATACAACCTCCAATACTATGTTACTAGTAACTGTTATACAGACATTATGGGTAGGGTATAAAGGTTGGACTGAGGATGTATGTCTTTATACAACCTCCAATACTATGTTACATTGTAACTGTTATACAGACATTATGGGTAGGGTATAAAGGTTGGACTAGATGGACGTATGTCTTTATACAACCTAATACTATGTTACTATGTAAATGTTATACAGACATTATGGGTAGGGTATAAAGGTTTGGACTAAATGGAAGTAATGTCCAAAATGTCCAAGGCACACCCCTGGTGGTGTGCAGACTACACCAAACTATTTACTCCAGAAAGAAGCCTAGTATAACCATAGGAAATAAATGCGTTTGCCGCACTCCAAATAATTGTGAATATTCAAACCGCATAAGATACCGTTTTGGGGTATTAGCCCCTTCTTAGGTGATTGAAGAAGGGGCTAATACCCCCAAACGTTGTATTCTATGTGTGAGTTTGGAAAATTAAATATTATTTGGAGTGCGGCAAACAGCATTTATTTCTTAGGTTGGACTAAATGGATGCAGCTATTCAACCTCCAATACTTTGTTGCTATGTAACTGTTATACAGACATTATGGGTAGGGTTTAAAGGTTGGACTAGAGGACGTATGTCTTTAACAACCTCCAATACTATGTTACTATGTAACTGTTAGACAGACATTAGGGTAGGGTATAAAGGTTGGACTAGTGGAAGTATGTCTTTATATAACCTCCAATACTATGTCTATATAACTGTTATACAGACATTATGGGTAGGGTATTAAGATTGGACTAATGGATGTATATCTTTATACAACCTCCAATACTATGTTACTTTGACTGTTATACAGACAATGGTGTAGGTAGGATATAAGGTTGGACTAGATGGACGTATGTCTTTATACAACCTCCAATACTATGTTACTATGTAACTGTTATACAGACATTATGGGTGAGGGTAAAGGTTGGACTAGATGGAAGTATGTCTTATATAACCTCCAATACTATGTTACTATGAATTTGATACAGACATTATGGGTAGGGTATAAAGGTTGGACTAGATGGACGTATGTCTTTATACAACCTCCCATTCTATGTTACTATGTAACGTTAGACAGACATTAGGGTACGGTTAAAGGTTGGACTAGATGGACATTTGTCTTTATACAACCTCCAATACTATGTTACTATGTAACTGTTATATAGACATTTTAGGTAGTGTATAAATGTGGACTATAGTGACATATGTCTTATTACAACCTCCAATACTATGTTACATGTAACTGTTACAGACATTATGGGTAGGGTATAAAGGTTGGACTAGATGGAGTATGTCTTTATAAACTCCAAATATGTTACTATAACTGTTATACAGACATTAGGGTAGGGTATTATATTGGACTAGATGGATGTATATCTTTATACAACCTCCAATACTATGTTACTTGTAAATGTTATACAGACATTATGGGTAGGATATAAAGGTTGACGTAGATGGACGTATGTCTTATACAACCTCCAATACTATGTTACTATGTAAATGTTATACAGACATTATGGGTAGGGTATAAAGGTTGGACTAGATGGAAGTATGTCTTTATAACCTCCAATACTATGTTACTAGCAACTTTGATACAGACATTATGGGTAGGGTATAAAGGTTGGACTAGATGGACGTATGTCTTTATACAACCTCCCATTCTATGTTACTATGTAACTGTTAGACAGACATTATGGGTAGGTTATAAAGGTTGGACTAGATGGACATTGTCTTTATACAACCTCCAATACTATGTTACTATGTAACTTTATATAGACATTTTAGGTAGTGTATAAATGTAGGACTATATGGACATATGTCTTTATACAACCTCCAATACTCTGTTACTATGTAACTGTTAGACAGACATTATGGGTAAGGTTATTTAAAGGTTGGACTAGATGGACGTTATGTCTTTATACAACCTCCAATACTATGTTACTATGTAACTGTTATACAGACATTAGGGTAGGGTATAAAAGTTGGACTAGATGGATATGTCTTTATACAAAACTCCAATACTATGTACTATGTAACTGTTAACAGACATTATGGGTAGGGTATAAAGGTTGGACTAGATGGATGTATGTCTTTATACAACCTCCAATACTATGTTAATGTAACTGTTAGACAGACATTAGGGTAGGGTATAAAGGTTGGACTAGATGGACGTATGTCTTATACAACCTCCAATACTATGTTACTATGTAACTGTTATACAGACATTATGGGTAGGGTATAAAGGTTGGACTAGATGGACGTATGTCTTTATACAACCTCCAATACTATGTTACTATGTAACTGTTATACAGACATTATGGGTAGGGTATAAAGGTTGGACTAGATGGACGTATGTCTTTATACAACCTCCATACTATGTTACTATGTAACTGTTATACAGACATTATGGGTTAGGGGTAAAGGTTGGACTAGAGGGGACGTATGTCTTTATACAACCTCCAATACTATGTTACTATGTAACAGTTATACAGAAATTATGGGTAGGGTATAAAGGTTGGACTAGATGGACGTATGTCTTTAAACAACAATGTATAATGTTACTATATTAGATTTCTAGAGACAAGTACCTGCATGAACAACTTAAAAAAATAATTCAGAAGAGGAAAAATGGAAGATAACCCAGAATGCAAGCATGTAACACAGTAGCTAGACCAAAGCTAGGACAATTTTCTAGATTCAAAATGTAAGAAATGTGATATCCTGATAAATACAGAAATAAATGAAAATGGAAACAATATGAAAGAAAAAGGTAAAATTGCTGATCGGTGACTTATATTTTTCTCTTCTGCTATTATCCCACACGGGTACTTTTCAACTAAAAGAAGTCAGCATTGTTAGTACGGGTTTCCCTTATTTCCAGATCATTAAAGTTCTTTATTGTATGAAAGTCAATCAGAAGTCACATGAACACCACCTTTCTAGATGCCAACAATTGGTTTCTGTCCTTGCTAGAGTTGAAAAATAATAGACATTGAAAACTAAACACGTGTGGCTCCTTTTAACTTTAGCTCCAATGGTGTTTTCTTTGCAATGTTTTGGTCAATCACAATTTCTCACCTGTTGTTTAGTGTTTACGGGACGTATTTTAGCGGTGTTCTCTTCACAAACTGTCATAGCATTGTAACATGTAAGACTGCAGATTGGTAGGTGAAATAATTGCAATAAATTCACAGCCAAAACATATCTCCTCAGCTTGACAAAGTTCTAAATATGCAATAGCCCCTGGTTGTTTGTCTAACACACTTTCCTTTAAATGCAACATTAATGAGGATTTTGGTTTTATCGAAAAGGTTTTCTGGGCTCTCCAATCAATTTCTACAAATCAACTTCAACTGACTGTCCTTGGTTTTCCAGATTTTCATGTCAGTCTGTATTCTAATGTCTGAAATCCTTATAGCATTTTTTGTCTTCGTCATTTAGAGACATCGAGCAGAATGCGCCCAGCAAGACATTACAATCTCTTCTCAGCCGTGAAAAGAACAGACAGAGGTTGGAGGATAGCGGACTGTGGCCGTGCACAATTCCCGTGGATCTACATAGGAAGGAAAGAACATTTTGCAAGGTTGTTTATAACAAGGTCTTTTCCTGTTGGTGTTTGTTTGGTTTTCAGTTCTATGAAACATTAATAGCACGGATACCTGGGTCCATCATAATTAGAAAATAAGAGCTTTGTTAGTAATACAGAAGACACTATATAGTTTAGTGGTTGTCCCCAGACAACAATGAATTATAGCAGAACCGTAGGAGGATTTTAAACATATGTAATTGCTAGATAAAATGTCAGTTTATTCTGTAATTGCCATGATAATATAAAAAGTGTTGTTATAATCCTATTGTAACAACTCTAGTGGGAACTTGGGCATTTAAAGGGCATGTCCACTCTCAGACAAACTTTTTACCCCAAAACCAGGACCCCTAAAACCCTACTTTCACAATGCTTACCTTGTTCCCCTGGATTCCTGACAAAAAAATAAAACACCTGCTCTACCAGGTGTTATATATCAGCCACAGCTGTAACCAATCACTTGAGCTTCATGAGCTGCTTGAGCTTCTTTCAGGAATGCTCCAAAGCAAGGTAAGTATTGTGAAAGGAAAGTTTTTAGAGGTTCTGGTTATGGGGTAGAATGTTTGTCAAGGGGATGTATGCATCCTTTAACAAATTCCTCTTTATATAGTGCTGGAGAATAATACAGCCAAGTAACTTCTAATCAAACCAAGTAACTTACTACTGAAAGGTAGTAGAACATCTTCTGAAGAACTCGACAAGTCCAGTTGCATTTGACTTACTGTTATTAAATACGTTTATTAAATGTTCTCCCTTTATAAATTCCATGCACATATCTCATAAAAATATTCAAAAGATACCATGCAGATGCCTATAAACCTTAACTTAACATTAATCGCACAAAAACAAACTCTTCCGAACTTACCGAACTATGAAATAGTTTGGTTTTTTCGAATTTGCGGACTATTGTTCGACATTTCTCGAATTGGTAACCCTCAAATGTTTCCTTCAATTTTGGTAACCTTTGAATGTATCCAGATAATTCGGAAACCCTTGAATGTATTCTTTGATTTCAGTGACCCTTGAATGTGTCCTTTGGTAACCCTCAAATGTAGCGTTCGATTTTGGTAGCCCTTAAAAGTATCGCTCGGCAACCCTCAAATTTAGCCTTCGACTTCGGTAACTCTCGTATTGCCCATAAACCTTGAAGGTAGCATGTGGAAACACAACAATTACCCGATTGTGGGGAAAGTTAGTGCTTAAACAAGCTTTAATGATAGGTACATGTTCCCCAGACCATTTCCCAGGTCGCAGACCATTTACAGTAAGTTACAATTGCTATTTTAATTGTATTTAATCCATACTTTTCAAACTATTTTCCCCCCTTGACTTTAATGGGTTCATTTTTGAACTTCAAGTTCAAATACGAACCAAAGTTCAGGAAGTTCTGCCTTCTCTAATTATGAGCCATGAATTAACATTGACTTATGTCAAAACGTATTCCATATTATTGAGTTTTCTTGTAACAACAGTAACAGGGAAAACCAATTTATTTTATATATAGGACCCCCCCCCCCTTCTTCTAAGTAACATCTTACAACCTTACTGAGCTCCTGTGGGCTCCTGTGGGCTCCCATATGGTTCCACGTCTATTTTATTTCTGCTCTATTTGGAGTTACAACCTAAAATACAATTATCTTGTCTAATACAAATCCCTGTGTAACCTTAATACAGAAACATGAAACCTTTCTATTCTTACAGTTTGTAAAATGCAGAGAAAGAGACTTCCATCAATGTATAAAAACATTAAGCCCTGTTCTTCAGCCGATCTCTAGTGTATAGTTCCACATACTTATTTCTGTACCTAGCACAAATAATGAAATTTTAAGTAGTATAAGAGTTATTTGAATTCCTGTAACTCCCACAATAATACATCTGACCTACAGTATAATACACACACACACACACACACACACACACACACACACACACACACACACACACACACACACATATCTGTTGTATTCAGTTAGTTCAACTGGACTTGAAGTTTAGTTCTTGAAGACGTTTCGCTAGTCATTCGACTGGATATCTCAATTCTGAATGACTTGTACAAGAATCTGTTGGCAATTAGAAGAGCCAATTCCTTGGGTCAGGACTCAGCAATGTACCTGCATCTTAAGGAAAAAGGACATTCCTTAAAAAAATTTAATGTTAAAGGGGAACTGTGATCCAAAAATGTCTTTAGGTAAATTGAGGTAAATTGATAGGAATTGCTCCCCTGAGAATTTTTGCAATTTATTTCCATTGTTTTTGAAGATATTTAAATTTTTGTGTGTGATATGGCAGCAGCATCACCAGGTCCCCTGCACTTCCTGCTTCCTGCTCTGAAACTGTCAAATTACTGCAAATGGCTCAGGGACCTGGGAAATGGTTTGGGGAACACGTATCAATGCTCGGAAAAAAAAATTATGTTCAATAATTATCCGAAAAAGTAAAAAAAAAAGTCCAAATTCCAGCGGATCTGAAATGTGCTGCGTGTTCAAATCCATCTCTAGTTTGGATCCTTGTTTCCTGCTACCTAATGTGTCTACATTACATCACTTGTACAGTTAAAGACATCTAGAACCTGTTTGTGCTACTTACTGGTCTTAATCATGGTTCCTGTTTCTCCTGAACTCCTCTGGAATTGGTTTCAGCTCCTAGTAACTTTTTCTGTTTATTTCCTACTTTTGAGCTTAAAGGGCAAGTCCAGCCCTGAAATGAAAACTTACATACAGGTAAATCACCCCCCAAAACCTTAAACGGTAATAGTTTAAAATCTGAAATATATAAGTCTAACCTGAAATCCTGCACAATGTCCTGTTTCCCGTTTCTGCTTCCTGGTTCTTCCAGTTAGCAACTGTCAGTTATGGATTTGACAATTGACGTGACAGCCAATGACTGAATGTTAATCCCCTGTCTGTCTCTTCTGAGCATGCCCAGGCTCAGTACAGGCTCAGTACAGGTTTCTAAATTGCTCAGTTTCCATGAGGCATCCAGAAGCATAGCAGGCATACAGTAATGAATTCATAGGACAAAGTATGATATATCAACATATTTTAAAAAAATGTTCTTTCGAGGGTGGAGTTGCCCTTTAACCTGTATTTTTTTTTCTTTTGTAACTTTATCTGTTTGTCCTGATAAAGACCTGATCAGAATTGTCCCACAATATTCACTTTGATATTTCCTTTTTATTGGCTTTCCTTTACATATACATCCAAGTAAATCTTCTTCTTGGGGCCATCCATTAAATTGAATGATGTCTCTATACCCTCTTGTTCTTAAATGCAATTGACAGAGCTATGATTGGAGTTTAAATTAATAACACTCTATATTTTGGGGTGCCATGCAATGAAATATGAATTCCTCTGCTACGTATTTCTTACGTATATTTTTTATTCATAAAGTGTCATAAAGTGATTTTTCAACATCAGATTCCAGACAAATCAATTCACTTCTATCAAATCATAGGGGGGAAAAAACCATAATACTTTTTTTTTGTAATGGAAAAATGTGAAGCGTTTTTTGATTAAATAGTCGATCCTTTCAGCACCAACAGGGTTTAGTAATCTCATCAATTATACACTTATGCATCTCCGCTTCTAGTATCTTCAAGGGGTAAATCAATCAAATGTTGGTTGAGCAAAAAAACAACTTCAAATGGTGAATGTTCAGGTTTATCATGTCAAGAGACGAAAATAAAAAACACATTGATATTCATGTATTGTAGGTAACCGTATCAATTCACAAAAGTAATGGTCACCTACAAAGTTTGTTGGACTCTGGCTAGGTACACACAGGTCTATATTGTATATGGTCAGGTGGAAATATTTCACAGTGACTAATATTTTATGGACAATTTCTATTATCAAAACCGTGTGAAAAATTGATGGGACGTATGATAAATTCCAAACGAATGATCTACAATAGACCATGCGCCAAATTACTAGTGATATCGATTTTATTTCTGAATGAAAGACTGACATTCTAATTATTGATCGTAGTCTGATTAGCAGAATTATCAGGTCAAAATTGACCCACATGTACCAGGCTTGATCTTTTATGTTCTATTAAAAAAAAAAAAAAAATCATTAGTCACTTGGCTTTAATTTATCTTAGTGCGAATCAGCAAATTAGCTTGGGAGTTTTAAAAGGACAATTAGGCTGCAAGTTAAGAAGCCATTAAGATTCTCAATTAGTGGAGTGAAGCCAAAAATTGAGGCTACTTGACAACATGCCAAATACCTCCTACCGATCAAAGACCAATATTCAGGGATGTAATGACAAGCCATTTGTATTCAGCCTCTCAACATAGTCTCTATTCCTGCCTGGCAACTCGGTAATTACTCCTTATATTGTCTCCATTCCTTGGTCTCTCGTTTCCCATTGTAACAAAGTATGTGGAAGATATTGATGTTTGTTTCCAGTAAGTCTGTGATCTCTATTCTTCTTCTCCTTTGTGGAACATACTAATAGGAGTGAGGGAACAGGCAAGGACTCAGGGAAGGGGTCATCAGTAGTCATGGCCCAGTTCGCGGATCCGAACCCGAATTCGTGGCGGATTTACCTCGTTCGCGAACGGCGGATATTGCAGATTTTCCGTTTTTCCGCCTTCCGAACTTTTCCGAACCGCGTTTTCGAAAATTTTCGAAATTACGAGGATTTCTCGTATTTTCGAAAATACACGGAAAAACTTATTTTTGTAAATTTTCGAAATTACGAGGATTTTACGTATTTTCAAAAATGCGGGAGGATTTCTCGTATTTTTCGAGGATTTTTTCGTTTTAATGGGTTTTAATGGGTCTGCTCGTGGATTTTCGAATTTTCGAATTTTCTCGAAAATTCTCGGATCCTCGAGCGGACCGGATTTTGTGAAGTTCGGACATCTCTAGTCATCAGTAGCAAATAAGGAAAGGGTTAGAAGGTGAAGAGGGTCAAACTGGAACATTGTAAATGGAGGGAAATTACTTTATTTGAAAATAAATAAATCAATGATGTAAAAAAAAAAAAAATACCCCACAAACCTGCGGAAAAAAATCTAAGTAAAACTATACCCAAATGTGTATATTTCTATACTCTGAAAGCTTCCCAAGTAATAAGAGTAAAGGAGTGTTACCAGTAAATATCATGTAGCTCTTGTGATGTGCCCGACAAATCCCAGTCTTTCCTTTAGTGCTGAATCCCCAATCTTCAGCACCGGCTTCACCTTTAGACAAGCCCCTATTTGTCACCAGGACTTCAGGCACAAGGAATCAACACTAGGGCCGGAAAAACCTCGAACGTGTTATGCACAGGAGAGAATCAGGCCCAGAGGAGGATGACAAGAACAGGCTTAGCAGACTAGAGGAGAACGAGATTAGAAAAGTATAGAAGAGACGAGCAGAAGAAACAGAAGGTCAGTAATGGACCGTCAGGCTGGCCAAACAAATAACAAGGTCAGTCAATAATGGAGTCAGGTCAAGACCAGAGGTCAGAAATAACATAACATAGCATGGTGCAAAGGGGTGAGACAAGGATGTAGTAAATACAAGCCGGATCAAACCCCAAAGTCAAGCAGCGCAGGCGAGGTACAGAAGGGTTGGGCAAAATCAACGTAACAAAGGTCGGTCCACTACACTACAGAAAAGCATTTAATGCTAAGGTACTTGCTGCACTGGGCAAGTCAGAAACCTCTCAGAGGAAACGTTAGAGGTGGAAACCTTTTCACTCACAGTCAGGCTCCTGCTCTTCACTTTCTAGGACTTTGGAAAGACATTGCAGGAGAACCATTTCGAGCAGTGAGGTAAGGTAAGGATTTTTAAACACTGCACAGTGGGGCCAGTAGTGAGGAAATTTTAGTTTTTGGGGTGGAAATGCCCTTTAAATATGAATACAAAAGCAGGGAAATAGCTACATTTTCCCAGTGAGACCACATTATAAACAGAAAATGAAAGTATTTTAATGAAAGTCTAATTCAAGCAGAAACAAAAGGGTTAATTACTTCATCTGTGTCTCCTGGTTCCTTAAAGTCCCTTTGCAGACTGCACCTAATCCTATAAGATGAAACAGGACATTCTGACCTATCATAGAAGGCAGGCAGCAGATAACATTCCTCTGTCTATTATTGGTCAAAAAAGTATTGATCCAGACATACCTGGGTTGGTATTTCTGTTCAATTCGATCAGTTTGTATGTGGCAATATTGGCAGTCTATCGAGCTGAAGGGGTTCAGACCAGGCAGAACATTTTCAGAGGATCCCACCTGCGGTTGCAGTTTCTAGCACAGAATTCAAGGGAAAATCAACCAAAGATAGATGGTGCAAATTAGTTCAACTCGATCGAAACTGCACCAACTTGCAGTCATTGAGTTTATTGCAGGCTTTACAAGGACTAACCCAATTCACATCATACGTGTAATTAAGACATACATGTCTTCACTATGTGGGAATGGCGCCTCCCTTTTCATTTTATTTCTATATATACAGTTTGGCCCGAGACCACACTGTAGTGCTGAGAAGCGCTTCAGAAACAGACACACAAGCACTTGGGTCACGCGTTACCTTTGGGCTTGGGTGTGTTGCGATTGCAGATTGCAGCGCAGACGCACAGCAACACGCTAGTGTGGCCACCACAATTGGACCATACTAGTGTGCACTTTTTAACACAGGATTAGAGATGGGGTTTTCAGAGCTTACAATCGGGACTTCACAGCGCGTTTTTGATTTTTATCGAACCTTCAAGGCTATTTTCGAAAATAGCCTTGAGTGTTCGATAACTCCCGAAAATACGATCGGAAACTATTTTATTTCCAATCGTATTTTCGAGGATTATCGAACATTGGAGGCTTTTCAAAAATAGCCTCAAACGTCCGATAATAGCGAAAACGCGCTCCGAAATCCCAAAATTCGAACGATCCATCCGATCGTATGTTCGGATGGAACATTTGGTTTTCAGAACTGAGTGGTTCCATGTCGGATCTGGATCCGAGTCCCATCTCTATGGGATCAGATCAAAATAGTGACAGCTGCACTAGTTTAGAAAAGAAAACTGCATAACCAGCATTTGTGTTGTTAACATAATATTGAATCAGCCATAGCTAAGTGACTGCAGCTCTGGGTAAAAGTCCCTGTGTATGTTTTTACGAAATGCACTGGCACACTGGTTATATATGGTTATCCTCTCATCCTATCACGCCTGAACTATTGTAAGTTTCTGCTTTCTGGTCTTCCTGCTTCCACTTCAGTCTATACTTAACTCTGCCGCACGCATTGTCTTGCTCTCTTCCAATCAATTAATTATATCTCCTCTGTGCCACACATCTAACTGGCTCCCCATTAACCAGCGCATTATCCACAAAATCCGTCTCTTAACATTTAAATCCCTTCGCTCGGCTGCTCCTTCTTATATTTTTTCTCTAGTCTCCCCATATGTTCCTGCATGTCCCTTCCGCTCATCACAGAACCATCTCCTATACAGACCCCCAGTCACACTGCTTCCTCCTACCTTAAACCTTTCTCTCTAGTGTTCCCATATGTTCCTGTCTGTACCCTGTACCCATCACAGAACCATCTCCTATACAGACCCCCACTCACACTGCTTCCTCCACATTATACCTTTCTCTCTAGTGTCCCCATATGTCCCTGTCCGTACCCTGTACCCATCACAGAACCATCTCCTGTACAGACCCCCACTCACACTTTTTCCTCCCTCCCTTAAACTTTTCTCGCAGTGTTCCCATAGTCCCTGTCCGTACCCCTGTACCCATCACAGAACCATCTCCTATGCAGACCCCCACTCCCCTGCTTCCTCCCACCTTAAACCTTTCCTCTATGTGTTCCCATATGTCCCTGTCCGTAGCCTGTACCCATCACAGAACCATCTCCGTACAGACCCCCACTCACACTGCTTTCTCCTCCCACTTATACCTTTCTCTTAGTGTCCCCATATTCCTGTCCATACCCTGTACCCATCACAGAACCATCTCCTATACAGACCCCCACTCACACTGCTTCCTCCTCCACCTTAAACCTTTCCTCTAGTGTCCCCATATGTTCCCTGTCCTTACTCTGTACCCTCACAGAACCATCTCCTGTACAGACCCCACTCACACTGCTTCCTCTCGCCTTAAACCTTTCTCTCTAGTGTCCCCATATGTCCCTGTCCTACCCGTACCCATCATAGAACCATCTCCCTACAGACCCCCACTCACACCTGCTGCCTCCCCCTTAAACCTTTCTCTCATAGTGTCCCCATAATTTCCTGTCCATACCCTGTACCCATCACAGAACCATCTCCTGTACAGACCCCCCCACTCACACTGCTTCCTCCACATTATACCTTTCTCTCTAGTGTCCCCATATGTCCCTGTCCGACCCTGTACCCATCACAGACACACTCTCCTGTACAGACCCCCACTCAACTTTTTCCCCCACTTCCTTTCCTCCTAGTGTTCCCATATGTCCCTGTCCGTACCCTGTACCCATCACAGAACCATCTCCTATGCAGACCCCCACTCCACGCACTGCTTCCTCCCACCTTAACCTTTCTCTATAGTGTTCCCATATGTCCCTGTCGTAGCCTGTACCCATCACAGACCATATCCTATACAGACCCCCCACTCACACTGCTTTCTCCCACATTATACCTTTCTCTCTAGTGTCCCCATATGTCCCTGTCCATACCCTGTACCCATCACAGAACCATCTCCTATACAGACCCCACTCACACTGCTTCCTCCCACCTTAACCTTCTCTCTAGTGTCCCCATATGTCCCTGTCCTTACTCTGTACCCATCACAGAACCATCTCCTGTACAGACCCCACTCACACTGCTTCCTCTCGCTTAAACCTTTCTCTCTAGTGTCCCCATATGTCCCTGTCCATACCCTGTACCCATCATAGAACCATCTCCTATACAGACCCCCACTCACACTGCTGCCTCCCGCCTTAAACCTTTCTCTCTAGTGTCCCCATAAGTCCCTGTCCAACTACCTGTACCCATCACAGAACCATCTCCTGTACAGACCCCACTCACACTGCTTCCTCCCACCTTAAACCTTTCTCTCTAGTTCCCCATATGTCCCTGTCCGTACCCTGTACCCACACAGAACCATCTCCTATACAGACCCCCACTCACACTGCTTCCTCTCCTTAACCTTTCTCTCTAGTGTCCCCATATGTCCCTGTCAGTACCCTGTACCCATCACAGAACCATCTCCTTACTACCCACCCCCACTCACACTGCTTCCTCCCACCTTAAACCTTTCTCTAGTGTCCCCATATGTCCCTGTCCGTACCCCTGTACCCATCACAGAACCATCTCCTATACAGACCCCCACTCACACTTCTTCCCCTCCCACCTTAACCTTTCTCTCTAGTGTCCCCTATGTCCCTGTCCGTACCCTGTACCCATCACAGAACCATCTCCTATGCAGACCCCCACTCACACTGCTTCCTCCCACCTAAAACCTTTCTCTCTAGTGTTCCCCATATGTCCCTGTCCGTACCTGTACCCATCAGACCATCTCTGTCAACCCCCCACTCACACTGCTTCTCCCACATTAACCTTTCTCTCTAGTGTCCCCATATGTCCCTGTCCTACCCTGTACCATCACAGAACCATCTCCTATACAGACCCCCCACTCACACTGCTTCCTCCCACCTTAAACCTTTCTCTCTAGTGTCCCCATATGTCCCTTTCCTTACCCTGTACCCATCACAGAACATCTCCTGTACAGACCCCACTCCCACTGCTTCCTCTCCCTTAAACCTTTCTCTCTAGTGTCCCCATATGTCCCTGTCCATACCCTGTACCCATCACAGAACCATCTCCTATACAGACCCCCACTCACCACTGCTTCCTCCCCACCTTAAACCTTCTCTCTAGTTCCCCATATGTCCCTGTCCGTACCCTGTACCCATCACAGAACCATCTCCTATACAGACCCCCACTCACACTGCTTCCTCTCCCTTAACCTTTCTCTCTAGTGTCCCCATATGTCCCTGTCCTACCCTGTACCCTCAAGAACCATCTCCTATACAGACCCCCACTCAACTGCTTCCTCCCGCCTTAAACCTTTCTCTCTAGTGTCCCTATAGTCCCTGTCCATACCCTGTACCCTACACAGAACCATCCTATACAACCCCCACTCACACTGCTTCCCCACATTATACCTTTCTCTCAGTGTCCCCTATGTCCCTGTCCATACCCTGTACCCATCACAGAACCATCTCCTACCAGACCCCCCACACCACTGCTTCCTCCCCCTTAAACCTTTCTCTCTATTGTCCCCATATGTCCCTGTCCTTACCCTGTACCCATCACAGAACTATCTCCTGTACAGACCCCCACCACACTGCTTCCTCTCGCCTTAAACCTTTCTCTCTATTGTCCCCATATGTCCCTGTCCATACCCTGTACCCATCACAGAACCATCTCCTATACAGACCCCCACTCACACTGCTTGCCTCCCCCTTAAACCTTCTCTCTAGTGTCCCCATATGTCCCTGTCCATACCCTGTACCCATCACAGAACCATCTCCTATACAGACCCCCACTCACACTGCTTCCTCCCACCTTAAACCTTTCTCTCTGTATCCCATATGTCCCTGTCCGTACCCTGTACCCATCACAGAACCCTCCTATACAGACCCCCACTCACACTGCTTCCTCCTCTCCAACCTTTCTCTCTATTGTCCCCATATGTCCCTCCCTGTCTACTCCCTTTTCTCTTTATGTCCCTGTTTCACTTCACTCTGTCCCTATTTCCCTGCTCCCCTTCCCCCAATCCTCTCCTCCCGTCCCTTCCCTGCATACCCTGTACCCATCAAGAACCATCTCCTATACAGACCCCCACTCACACTGCTGCCTCCCCCTTAAACCTTTCTCTCTAGTGTCCCCATAGTCCCTTGTCCTACCCTGTACCCTCACAGAACCATATCCTGTACAGACCCCCACTCCCACACTGCTTCCTCCCCCCCTTAAACCTTTCTCTAGTGTCCCCATATGTCCCTGTCCGTACCCTGTACCCATCACGAACCATCTCCTATACAGACCCCCACTCACACTGCTTCCTCCCACCTTAAACCTTCTCTCTAGTTCCCCCATAGTGTCCCTGTCCGTACCCTGTACCCATCACAGAACCATCTCCTATACAGACCCCCCACTCACACTGCTTCCCCTCCTCCTTACCTTTCTCCTATTGTCCCCATATGTCCCTGTCCATACCCTGTACCCATCAAGAACATCTCCTATACAGACCCCCACTCACACGCTGCTCCTCCCCCTTAAACTTTCTCTCTAGTGTCCCCTATAGTCCTGTCCATACCCTGTACCCATCACAGAACCATTCCTATACAGACCCCCCACTCACACTGCTTCCTCCCCATAAACCTTTCTCTCTAGTGTCCCCATATGTCCCTGTCCATACCCTGTACCCATCACAGAACCATCTCCTATACAGACCCCCACTCACACTGCTTCCTCCCACCTTAAACCTTTCTCTCTAGTGTCCCCATATGTCCCTGTCCTTACCCTGTACCCATCACAGAACACTCCGTACAGACCCCCACTCACACTGCTTCCTCTCCCCCTTAAACCTTTCTCTCTCTAGTGTCCCCATATGTCCCTGTCCATACCCTGTACCCATCCACAGAACCATCTCCTATACAGACCCCACTCACACTGCTCCTCCCACCTTAAACCTTTCTCTCTATGTCCCCATATGTCCCTGTCCATACCCTGTACCCATCACAGAACCATCTCCTATACAGACCCCCACTCACACTGCTTCCTCCCACCTTAAACCTTTCTCTCTAGTATCCCATATGTCCCGTCCGTACCCTGTACCCATCACAGAACCATCTCCTATACAGACCCCCACTCACACTCTTCCTCTCCCCCTAACCTTTCTCTCTAGTGTCCCCATATGTCCCTGTCCATACCTTTACCCATCATAAACCATCTCCTATACGACCCCCACTCACATGCTTCTGCCCCCCTTAAACCTTTCTCTCTAGTGTCCCCATAAGTCCCTGTCCATACCCTGTACCCATCACAGAACCATATCCTGTACAGACCCCCACTCACACTGCTTCCTCCCACCTTAAACCTTTCTCTCTAGTGTCCCCATATGTCCCTGTCTCTACCCTGTACCCATCACAGAACCATCTCCTATACAGACCCCCACTCACACTGCTTCCTCCCACCTTAAACCTTTCTCTCTAGTGTTCCCATATGTCCCTGTCCGTACCCTGTACCCATCACAGAACCATCTCCTATGCAGACCCCCACTCACACTGCTTCCTCCCACCTTAAACCTTTCTCTCTAGTGTTCCCATATGTCCCTGTCCGTAGCCTGTACCCATCACAGACCATCTCCTGTACAGACCCCCCACTCACACGCTTTCTCCCCCACTTAAAACCTTTCTCTCTAGTGTCCCATATGTCCCTGTCAGTACCCTGTACTCATCACAGAACCATCTCCTGTACAGACCCCACTCACACTGCTTCCTCTCACCTTAAACCTTTCTCTCTAGTGTCCCCATATGTCCCTGTCCCTACCCTGTACCCATCACAGAACATCTCCTGTACAGACCCCCACTCACACTGCTTCCTCCTCCCTTAAACCTTTCTCTCTAGTGTCCCCATATGTCCCTGTCCTACCCTGTACCCATCAAGAACCATCTCCTATCAGACCCCCCCACTCACACTGCTCCTCCACCTTAAACCTTTCTCTCTAGTGTCCCCATATGTCCCTGTCCATACCCTGTACCCATCACAGAACCATCTCCTATACAGACCCCCACTCACACTGCTTCCTCCCACCTTAAACCTTTCTCTCTATTGTCCCCATATGTCCCTGTCCGTACCCTGTACCCATCACAGAACCATCTCCTATACAGACCCCCACTCACACTGCTTCCTCCCACCTTAAACCTTTCTCTCTAGTGTTCCCCATATGTCCCTGTCCGTACCCTGTACCCATCACAGAACCATCTCCTATACAGACCCCCTCCACTGCTGCTTCCTCCCACCTTAAACCTTTCTCTCTAGTGTCCCCATATGTCCCTGTCATACCCTGTCACCTCCACAGAACAATCTCCTATACAGACCCCCCACTCACACGCTTCCTCTCACTTAAACCTTTCTCTCTAGTGTCCCCATATGTCCCTCCGTACCCTGTACCCATCACAGAACCATCTCCTTACAGACCCCACTCACACTGCTTCCTCCACTTAAACCTTTCTCTCTAGTGTCCCCATATGTCCCTGTCCGTACCCTGTACCCACACAGAACCATTCCCTATACAGACCCCCACTCACACTGCTTCCTCCCACCTTAAACCTTTCTCCTAGTGTCCCCATATGCCCCTGTCCGTACCCTTTACCCATCACAGAACCATCTCCGTACAGACCCCCACACAACTGCTTCCTCCCCTTAAACACTTTCTCTCAGTGTCCCCATATGTCCCTCCCGTACCTACCCATCACAGAACCACTGCTATACAGACCCCCACTCACACTGCTTCCTCCACCTTACCTTTCTCTCTAGTGTCCCCATATGCCCCTGTCCGTACCCTGTACCCATCACAGAACCATCTCCTGTACAGACCCCCACTCACACTCTTCCTCTCGCCTTAAACCTTTCTCTCTATGTCCCATATGTCCCTGCCCGTACCCTGTACCCATCACAGAACCACCTCCTATACAGACCCCCACTCACACTGCTTCCTCCCACTTACCCTTTCTCTCTAGTGTCCCCATATGCCCCTGTCAGTACCCTGTACCCATCACAGAACCATCTCCTGTACAACCCCCACTCACACGCTTCCTCCCCACCTTAAACCTTTCTCTCTAGTGTCCCCATATGTCCCTGTCCGTACCTGTTACCCATCACAGAACCATCTCTGCATACAGACCCCCACTCACACTGCTTCCTCCCACCTTAAACCTTTCTCTCTAGTGTCCCCATATGTCCCTGTCCGTACCCTGTACCCCACAAACATCTCCTATACAGACCCCCACTCACACTGCTTCCTCCCACCTTAAACTTTTCTCCTAGTGTCCCCATATGTCCCTGTCCGTACCCTGTACCCATCACAGAACCATCTGCTATACAGACCCCCACTCAACACTGCTTCCTCCACCTTATAACCTTTCTCTCTAGTGTCCCCATATGTCCCTGTCAGTACCCTGTACCCTCACAGAACCATCTCCTGTACAGACCCCCACTCACACTGCTTCCTCCCACCTTAAACCTTTCTCTCTAGTGTCCCATATGTCCCTGTCGTACCCTGTACCCATCACAGAACATCTCCTGTACAGACCCCCACTCACACTGCTTCCTCCCACCTATACCTTTCTCTCTAGTGTCCCCATATGTCCCTGTCAGTACCCTGTACCATCACAGAACCATCTCCTATACAGACCCCACTCACACTGCTTCCTCCCACCTAACCTTTCTCTCTAGTGTCCCCATAGGTCCCTGTCCGTACCCTGTACCCATCACAGAACCATCTCTATACAGACCCCCACTCACACTGCTTCCTCCACCTTATACCTTTCTCTCTAGTGTCCCCATATGTCCCTGTCCGTACCCTGTACCATCACAGAACCATCTCCTATACAGACCCCCACTCACACTGCTTCCTCCCACCTTAACCTTTCTCTCTAGTGTCCCCATATGTCCCTGTCCGTACCCTGTACCACACAGAACATCTCCTGTACAGACCCCACTCACACTGCTTCCTCTCGCCTTAAACCTTTCTCTCTTTTGGCTCCCATCCTCTGGAATTCTATTCCCCTCTCTCTAACGTCAAGAAACCTCAAAACAAGTTTAAATCTAACCTCTCCAATAACCATTTATCGAAAAGCAGAAGGATATCTGGCTTAACATCTTTTATTTCACATATTAAAAAATATCCAATAGTTACCAAAAATAGTATGTTTCAAGGAACCCAAACACCTAAAACCTTTTAAAGATCCCCCACCACAGATGGATAACCAAACAGCATGAATACACAGTCAGAAATAACCTGTGGCCCCATATAAACTAAGCAATAGTAAGTGTATGTTACAAGAAAGATGTTCGCCGCACCAATCACGTGTGTGTATCCGGTCCGAACAAAATCAGACGGAAGTTTTTTACCCTTTAAAAAAACATCTTTTATTTTCCAAAATTGTTAAAAACCAGGTGGCACCGGGTGTGTATCTTAGCAGTAAAGTCATCTCTCAAAGTCCGTGCATGGAGGTTACAAAGTAATCAGAGGATGAGGCTACTGTACAGGAACCAGAGACATGATGCAAGTAGATGGGGGACCCAGCACCCCAATATGTTTATTGATTGATTTTCTAGGATTGACTATTACTCTGGGGAGTATATTGCACTTATTTTTGCTTAAGTGTAATCTAACCTCCATTCTACTCACTGAGCACAGCACAACAAAGGGCTGTTCACACTGCACCCAGTATTATACTTTAGCACTTCCACCACTTTCCTATATATCTGTGTGTTTACCCCACCTAAGTAGATTGTAAGCTCTATGGGACAAGGACCTCTTTTCTTATGTTACATGTTTCAACGCACTTGTATATTTCATGATGCTCATATTTATTTATATATTTATGTATTTATGTCCCCCTTGTAGGACTTTTTGTATTCTATATTGTAAAGCGACGCGCTATTAATAAGTATATACATACAATCTGTACTATGGAAGCCCTGAAATGTCCATTGATCACCTTCTTCTCTTGTACTGTGAATTGGTTTCTCAAAATAGTTACAGTGTGTGGAAAACACATTCACCCAGGGTGCTCCTACCCTGAACAAACTGAAACATTTGCTCGGCCGCAAATGGTTTTTTAAACAAAGGCGGCAGTTTAAAAAGAAACTTCATCCTGACTACTGCATTTCAGCACCATCCACCAATTATTTTAATGAGCCCTTTGGTCCACCAATCGATGTTAGTCAGACCAACATGCCCACCTCCAACCTCACCTATATTATCTGATGAAGCCCCACCCACTTCACATGCCACCATCCTCTGCCAATAGGCGCATTCAAAATTGTTTCAGGTGTCAAAAACCCTAGGAACACTCCTGCATTCACCTTTCCTATAAAGGCAATGACATATAATGGAGATTATGTCAGCTATAGTAGGAGTCCTTTATTTCCTATAGCTAATTTATGAAAATACTTATTCCATCAACACAAGGAAACCAAGAACCTTACGGTTCATAAACGGTGATCACAGGGCGGACACATAGATTTCAAACTTGCGTTTTACTGGAATGTGAAGTCGACACCATAGACATTCAATAGAACAGCGAATAGAAACAGGGAAAAAAAGTACATAAACAAAATTAGACATGGTTGTCTGATCGTCTTATATTGTACCAACGGTAAGTTAACCAAGCAAGGTAAGCGTAGAAACGTCAGTAAGGTAATGAAAAAAATGTTCGGAATCGCGTTCCGTGTAGTTAAAATCTCCCCGAGAAAGAAGATCAATATTTTTCTATCTCGCCTTTTTTTTTTCCAGAAGATATTAATATTTAAAGTCCCACTGAGTCTCTCATATGTTCTATTTCTTCTGATTATAGTGGTTAGGATGGCGTAACTGTAAATGCCAACGCACGAAGTCCTTTTAGTACACCAGTAAAAAAAATTTAATAAGAGGGGGGGGGGGTTTCAGGGGAAGTCAATGCATGAAAAATAAATAGTCAATCAGTAAGAGAGATCTTTATAGCTCTGATGTTTTGTTTCAGTGGTAAAAAAACACTTCTTCTCTTGACACAACCATAGGGTAGGTAAACACTAGGGATGGCCGGTTCCGCGGATCCGAACCCAGATCCGCCGCGGATTTATCCCGTTCGCGAACGCGGATTTTTCCGGATTTTCCGCCTTCCGAACTTCCGATTCGCGATTTTTCGTATTTGAAAATTTTCGAAATTACGAGTTTTCGCGTATTTTCAAAAGAAATTTTTGTAAATTTTCAAAAATACGAGAAAACATGTAATTTCGAAAATTTTCGAAAATACAAGGATTTCTCTTATTTTCATTTATACGTTTTTTCGAAAATTTTCGAAATTACATGTTTTCTCGTATTTTTGAATTTTTGAAAATACATATTTCGGAAAATCGAAAATTTCGAAAATACGTTAAAACTCGTATTTTGAGGGTATTTTTCATTTAATGGGTCCGCTCGATTTCGATTTTCGGATTTTTTCGAAAATTCCACGGATCCTCGAGCGGACCGATTTGCAAGTTCGGACATCTCTGGTAAACACAACAGTATGATTAAAAATAGGAAAACCAAATTTACAGCCTTTTAAATTTACGGGCTTTTTAAGCCCGTACACACGCTAATTGTTGGCCCACCTTGGAGAATCACCGCTACAGGTGAGAATTTGACATGTTTTAATGAGGTGCCCTGCTGACAGTCTTTGTTCTTCTGTGCCCCAAAGGTCTTCCAAAATGTCCCCCCCTCTCCATAAAAAGAACAGGATGTGTGGCTACCTGAGTAGCTTGTCGGTCTGGAAGACATAGATTGGTTGTCTGCTTGAATCCAATCCTTATTTGCATGTTCTACTGTGTGTAGTGTATGTAACTTTATACTGTATGCATTGTTTGTACAATTGGGTGGGGGGGGAGAATTATTACGCAACCCTAAGGTAAAGTTATAATTTTGTCAATATCTGTTTATGGACTCCTTAAGGATTTTTTTTTTTACCAGAAAAACAATAGGGAGAGAAATCACTGTCCTAAAATTCCCCTTGAATTTATCCCAGATTAGAAACTATTCTAATAGCTATTATGCATTGACATATCCCCTTGTAACTGTCTCCTTCCTTTATTATGGGAAAGGCATCATTCTATTTAACTGGAGGTTTGAAAAATAAACCTAGGAGACATTAGGAGACACTCAGGGAGATTCAATAAAAGTTCTTATATTAAATGGTGCTAATTTGCCCACCAATCAACATCAGATCTTATTTAACGTTTGATAGATAACATCCGATTGGTTGGGCAAAATTAGCACCCATTTTTACCGATAAGGGGCCTTATTTACCCAGAGCTGCAATTGCCCAGGCAAAATTGTCTTCCCGTATTTACTACTGGATTGCAACCTGGTGGTAATATCCAAAAGGGTTTTTACCCCAGCGCCACTTACGAACCAGCCATTAGCTGTGTTAAATTGTGGAGTTAAACAGTGGTGCAAATCCTTTATTTATAGATCGCTTTGCACTGGTGTCTTTAGTGAAACTGGTGCAGCCACGAGTTTGTACTGGTTAGCACAAGTTAATACCCTGTTATTAGCACAGCACATGTGGGTAAATCAAGCCCAGAACTTTTTATTAGAATAGGAGGGAAAAGAAAGACAAAATATCAAAATGTTTGTTTCAACAGTTTAAAAAAACACCCAAGGAGATCAAGTGATACCAGCATTGTGGGACACTTACACGGAGATTCACAAAAAGCTCGAATCGATAAAATGGTGCTAATTTTGCCCCAACCAATCCAGATGTTAGCTTTCAAATGTTAAATAAGGTCTGATTGGTGGGGGCAAATTAGCCCCATTTTAAACGATAAGAACCCTTAACAAAAAATTGGTCACATGTCGGTTACCTGCCCCCAATCACAATGATATATTCAGCACATTATTAGATGTATTACTAACTGGAGTGATCAGTCAATCAAGGGCTTTACCTGCTGACAACACAACCGATGATTGACTGCTTTTTTCCCTGCTGCCCTCTCACCACTCCTCCTCTTCCCTGCACATGCTCAAGCTTTATAAAAGCTCTTTGAGCCGAGGGACAAGGCAGATAACTAAAATATCTGGTTAAAATTCATGGAATAAACAGGTAAAAAAGCGTTGGGATTGCAGGCAGATACTGAAAGTCACCAGCTTTTCGTTTTAAGGTTGGGACATTCCCTTAGAGTGATTTTGCATCTGCCCTAAATTTGGGATGATGGATTATTCCTTATTTCATGTGTTGTCTCCGAATGAGTGTCTCATAATGAAAAATCAAGAGGATAAGGAATTGGAAGATTTCTACTGTTGAGAAAATAGAAGCCAACCATTAGTACACTGTATTTATGCAGGATTCGGATCTCTGATTTGATTATAAGTGATACTGGCAGATCACTGGGTGAATGACTCAGTATTCATTGGCCAAGTGATAGTTACGCTGATTGGTCGACTGACTTTAAACAAGGACAGTTACAGTGATAATCTTACTGGCTGACAGCATTCTAGATCTTTTACGGCGCAGAGAAACGCTCCTTCTCCGGAATCCCATATTTTAATCTCTGATATTTCTGGCTCTTGCAAAGTCACTTACATTTAAGCACATCCAAATAAACATCGAAAACCGTTGATGAAACAGGACACTAATGCACATTGGTTTAAGTTCTAATCACAAGAATTATCTTTGTATTAGCACACGTGGACAATCCTTGTTACTCGAATAAAAATACAACTGGAAGTTTGCATGAGATAATTCTCATAGGAAAGATATTCCCCACGGTTTTTTTCAAGGTAACATGACACGTTCAAATTGATTGACAAGCAGAGACCAGAATAACTATGATGGTGTATCTGGGTGTTTTCCCTCACTGATGGAGCCACGTTGGCAACACAGAATGTAAACAGAATTATGGGGATATGTGGTTGGTCCATGAAAAGACATTTATAGTATATGCTGCAAAGATCTCCAGAAGGTATCAAAGGGCCATATTTCTAGGGTTGTTTATTTATCGGTTGCTGTCATAATGTAGATCGCGATCGTAAATTTATGGCCGATCGTTAATTTAACGAATGTTCGATCGTAGAATACCGTGTATAGAGTAAACTACCGCAATGGTATTCTATGGGGATTGGTATCTAAATTTACGATGTTATACTGATCTTTATCTCCGATCAGTTTAACGATCATAAATTAAACGATAAGGATCGTTAATTGAGAGCTGCGGCCAATCGCTAGAAGAGCGATATCGCGGCTTTTAATATGGCCCAGAATGTTATTGCAGTTCAGATGATAGATCTACCATTTCAGTTTCATTTCCAAAATGCAGATATTTCCCATTCCTCATTTGTGCTTTGTATAAAATGTTGTGAAAGACATAAATATATCTTATTGTGCGTAATGATAGTCATAATTAGCAATAATCTTATAACATGTACATGTACTATGGGGAATCTGCATTAGATAAAAATAATATCTCCAGTATTATATCCTTGGGTTGACATCTTCATTGTTACACACTGATCTTGTTTATAGACCTTATCCGACTTTTCTACATAACCCAAACCCCTACTTATCAGATTGATTGGATTTCCCCACACTCCATTACAGTTATATTGTTTATCACCAACCGATGCTAACCTCTTAAAGGGGAGATGTTGACCTCCCAAAAGTTTTCAAGATATGAACAAAAAACTAAACTAGTCAAGTTGATCTAACTAACGCACAAAATAACCAAATCTGGAAAGTTTTTGTTCCAACAGGTGGTTCCAAGGAACCGAAAATCTGACTGTAACCCAATTAAAGTTAGAATTGTTTAGAATTTTCTATCGCAATTTTTTGTCGACTATACAAAGCATCTTTCCAATTCACTGGGGATTATCGATTTTGAAAGAATTTTTACATATTCGAATTAATTTTTTATGTTCCAAAAACTTTGAAACTTCAGATCCGCAACTTTCCAAAACCGGCAGTTTCCACTGGTTTTTTGAAAACATCACTAGTTTTAACATTTATATCTAAAACCTCTTCACCTCGAGTCACTGTTGTGTGTGGTATTTTGTGAGAAAGACACAAGAAACCAAAAACATTTCAACATCATAAAAAGTCTTTAAATGACAATGAACTCACTTTATCAGTAGCAAAACACATCAAACCAATAGAGAGTGCTTTCCCCTGGTATAGATGCCAATTCATATTACAGAATATATATCCAATGCCTCTAATCTATGTTGGAGGTGTGAAGACAGATGAAGGTCCTCTTTCTCTGGGGCATAGCTACCAGGGGTTGCAGGGGATGCGGCCCCTGGCCAAGAAGGGGCCCCATTTTGTGCTAAGGTTCCAAAACTACCAGTCTGTGTGCCAACTGTTTTGCCAGTGTCCTGTGTACAAAGCATTTTTAACCATTGTCTGTGCTGCCAAGTATTTAATCAGTGCCTGGCTGTGTGCAGTGCCGGTTTCCCAACCAGTTTATCAGTGTCGCATGCCAAGCATTTAACCAGTCTTTGGCCAACTAGTTACAGTGGTTAGATACAAAGTGTTTTACCACTCGCTGTGGTGTCCAATCATTTTACTAGTGTCAGATGGTTAGTTATTTAGAAAGTTTGAGGATCTGAGTATAGAAATACTGTATGGTAAAGCATGTTTGTGTTTTAAACATGTTAATGACGAATTTGGATGTTTTTTTATGGAAATGATTATTTGGTTTTCGGTGCCAATTTTGTGTTTGCGGCAGTGTTGGGGGCCCAATTTTTTTGCATCAGGGCCCATAAGTCTTCAGCTACGCCACTGCTTTCTATATGGGCACGGAGAATCTGAACGTTCTACAAATTTATTAATGGGCGACAGGAGTTCATTGTTTTAAGGTGAACTGCGGGTTTCAAAAATTTGGGATCTGGTAGAACTTTTAGAATTTTTAGAGGAACTTTACATAATTATACTTACTTATAGGGCAAGTTCTCCTCTCACAGACTAAGTTCTTTCCCACTCCATCACATAAGAATTTATCCCATATCTAATACTACTTTCCAACCGTATCCATTAGCTCCTCTTTCCCCTTCCCTTTCTATTTTTATCCTAATTTTGGTGCACAGACACATTTCATTTCCCAGACACCGGTATTGTTTGCCATCTAGCGTAGTGTGGCCTCAGCCAGGGCCTTACTACCAGGGAGCAGGGGGCCCCTATCTAGCTTTGTTGGGGGCCCCAGTGATTCAAGTTACGCCACTGCCCTCAGCCTAAGGTTAATGTGCTTCAAAGGGAACTAGGAACGTTTTACTTTTGTTCTTAGTGGCATATAAAGTAGTTAAAGTGATATGGGGAGCAACAAGTGCATATATCTTATAAAATCTCTCTCTCATCTCTCTCTCTCTCTCTCTCTCTCTCTCGATATATTATATAATTATAGTATTAAATTGATTGGTAAGCTTGTAGTGGCAGAAATTCACACACACACACACATTCTTAAACTTTGTATTCTTCAGCCTTCATTTATCTTTAATACCTTACTGAGAACCGATATATTTTATACACTACCTGTTAATAATATCCTTATGAACATTTATTAGTGACACGATTCATAGAAATATGTTGTATAATAGGCAATATCTTCTCAGTGACTTCACTACCTTTATATTCAACTGTGCAATGCCCCAATTAATTTAATTTAATGCCAAAAACTGTTGCAGCATACAGCTCATGGTGTTAGTATGAGTACCAAAGCCTGGCACAAGCAATACAGACATATGAAGAACAATAGAAACCAAGACAAAACTCATGCAACACACGTTTATGACATGATTTGAGACATCATCGAGCACAGGCAATTCAATGCCATTTATTAAAACTAGTGGGTGTTATTAGTTCTTTTCTGGAACTCTCTTTTGGGCCTGGATGTGGTTGATTTTGCAGCGTTAATTTAAACTAGGCCATCCAAGATTGAATTGTAACAAGAAATAGATTTCACGGATGGCTAGTAAAAGCGTTTGCCTTTATTTCAAACATGCAACCTAAGCTAGATGTTCGAGGTAGGTAGATAATAAAATTGTAAGAACACTTGTATTTAAAAGAATGTAAACATATATTTTATTCAGGAACAGTTCACAAATTGAACAATACGTGATTTGTCTTTGAATTCCCAATTCTAGACAAGAAACCCAATACGCTCTGCAGCCTCATGTAAACCATTATCCTTGTGGTAGAAAGTTTACTTTTCGTTCTTTAAACTAAGATTATAAATTTACCAATTTCTCTGAGTTCGTTTTTTCTTAAAGCGCCAATTTGTGTTTTAGTTGTTTGCTTAGGAACACAATGCACTTCTCCCCCTTCTTTTTTCTCCTCTCTATTCCATGTTCAGACGTCTATTAAAATTCTAAAATAAAAAAAAAACATTTCGTTCCTTACTATGCCGTTAAAGTGAGCCCTCTAGAGTTATGAGCCTTGCCATAACCAATACATTTCCCATCTCGTGCTATTGATTTGCACAGTAATAATACATAGAAACTTTTTCCGTGGATAATTGCCAAGTATGACTCTGTTTTTTCCTTCTTATTTATTTTTGCCATGCTAATGCTTTTATCGGGAGAATATATGGTATTGTACACCTGGATATCAACAGTCTGGTGTGTTGGTGAGTTGTTATTAACGTCCAGTGACTTTGTTTTTGGATCATATTTTTTTAATTTATCTTAGCAATTCTTGATTGAAAAGGACGACTGTACAGATGGAAAGAAATTGTTTCTTTTAACAGATCTCCTCTGCTAGTGAGGATCTCATTCATCCAGTCATGTCTCGTAATTATCTCTCATGTAATGATATTCATTCATACAGGTCATGGTTATATCTGTAATATTCACATCCAGGTACATGGTAGTAATCTGTAATATATTCACCCATCCAGGTTCATGGTGTATATATGTAATTTGCATCCATCCAGGTCCACGGTAATATCTGTAATATTTCATTCAGTCGTCTATTCATCCGTCATGGTATATCTGATAAACATTATCCATCCAGGGCCATGGTATATCTGTATTACTATTCATTATCAGTTCATGGTATACGTAATATATCCAAGGCTGTTCGATATCACCCCAGGTCATGGTATATCGTAAATTCATCCACAAGGTATGGATATCTGTAACTATATCCATAGTCATGCGGTACAATGTCATTATTAGGATCATGTATATCGGTAACATTCATCTCCAGGTTCCGGTATATACTGTAATATTCATTCATCCAGGTCATGGTATATTTTCTTGTATATTCATTCATCCAGGTCATGGCTACTATCTGTAAATATTCAACCATCAACGTCATGTGTATCTTATAGCTTCATCCATAAAGGTCATGGTAATATCTGTAATATTCATTCATCCAGGTCACGTTATATCGGAAATTCATCATCCAGGTCAGGTATATCGTGTAATATCTCCATACCAGGTCATGGATATCTGTAATATTCATCCATCCAGGTCACGGGTAATCGTAATTCATTATCCAGGTCATGCTACTATCTGTAATATTCATACATCAGGTCTGGTATATCTGTAATATTCATTCATCACAGGTCTGGTATATCTGAATATTCATTCATCCAGTGTCATGGATATCTGTAATAGTCATTCATACCAGAGTCTGGTATATCTTGTAATATTCACCATCCCGGTCCATGGTATATCTGTATATCATCCATAAAGGTCATGGTAATCGTGTAAATTCATTATCCAGGTTCACGGATATGCTCTAATATTTCATCCGTAATGGGCTATCATGAAGTATTCATTCATCCAGGTTCAACGGAATAGCTGTAATATTTATCCATTCCAGGTCATTGTATATCGTGTAATATTCATCCATCCAGGTACAGTAATACGTGTAATTTCATTCATCCAGTTCATGGTAATATCGTGAATATTCCCATTCCATCCAGGATCAATGTAGATCTGTAAATTCATTTATCTGGTCATGGTATATAATATCATTCAGGTCAATATGAATATCCATTCATCCCAGGTCATGGTATTCTGTAATATTCCTATCCATCCAGGTCAGGCTTATATCTGTAACTCCACCGGTCACGGGTTATCTGGATTCCATCCAGGTCATGGTATCTTAGTCATCCAAATAGTCGAACGTATTTCATCATCCAGGTCATGGTATATCTGTAAGATCTCAGTCCATCCAGGATCATGGATATCTGGAATATTCACGTCATCCAGGTCATGGTATATCTGTAGTATTCATTCCTCCATGGTCATGGTAGATCTGTAATAGTCATTCCATCCATCAGGTCCATGATATAGTTGTAATATTCATGTCATCCAGGTCATGGAATATCTGTAAATTTCATTACATCCAGGGTCAAGGTAGCTATTGAAATTAATATACAGGGTCCATGGAATACTGTAATATTCATTCAGGCAGTGTACAGCGTATATCTGTAATCTTTATCCATCCAGGTTCATGGTGTATATGTAATATCATCCCTCACAGGTCACGGGTATACTTGTAATATCTTCATACCAGGTCATGGTATATCTGTAATAGATACATGTCTCAGGCCATGGTATATCTGAGTATTTATTCATCCAATCATGGTTATATCTGTAATTTCTTCATAGCAGGTCACGGATATCGGTACTATCATTCATCCAGGTCACGGTATATATAATATAATAATATATTATTATATATATATATTCATCCCTCAGGACATGGTTATCTGTAATGGGTCATTCAATCCACGTCCATGGTATATCTGGTAAATGGTCTGGAGATCATCCACGTCATGGTATATCTGTAATATTGTCATTCATCCAGGTCATGGTGATAGCTGTAATATTCATATCATCCATCCAGGTCAACGGTAATAGCTGTAATATTCATGTCATCCAGGCACATAATAGATCTGTAATTTCAAATCCATCATGGTCATGGTATATCTTATATTCATCCATCCAGTCACGTAATATCTGTAATATTCATCATCCAGGTCACAGTATATCTGTAAATATTCATCCATCCAGGTCATGGTATCTCTGTAATATTCATCTCAGGTCATGGTGATAAATCTGTTATATTCAGTTAACGTTTCCATGCACATTCCAAAATATTCAATTGATGCCCAGATCCTCTAAAGAGCTCACGGCACTGCCGAATTGACAACACGCATAAGCATGCGTAGGTCTTTGGCTGTAAATCATCTGTCCTGCTCCCATGGAACGAGTTAACTGGCAAAACAAGAGGACCGGAGTGATCGACAGGAATAACTTTATCAGGGACGCAGGAACAAAGATGATTATTAAGGTGTCCTGGGTTCATCCATAATGTATTTTTCACTGACCTGTCGAATCCCCTGTTTTCACATATTAGTAGTTTTTGATTCTTCAATTACTGAACAACAAAACCTTGACATGTACACTGAAATTAATTATGAAATTTGTTGCAATGGAAATTTCACAAACCACAAATTATAATTTTAGCCATCAAGTTTTTCTGCATAGAACCAAGAAATTTTTAATGTCAAATTTCGGAATTGAATAGTTTAAAAAAAAACAAGCTGGATGAGTTTCTGCAAACAAGGAATGTTGCAGTACTGGTATTGTTACATAAAGTCGATTTGGGAAAGGGTTTGTCACTGTAGAACGGTAAAGCTATGGAACTGTCTTCCAGTTGACTTGTATGGTCAGGTTCATTTGTCAGTTTAATAAAAGCTGGATGATTTCTTCTACAACAAGGTACTGGTTACAAGTTACTGGTATTGAACATAAAGTAGAGTTTGGGAAAGGTTTTTCACTGTGAGAACGGTAAAGCTAATGGACCTGTTTCCAGGGATGTTGTTTGCGGTTCATTGGTCAGTTTTTTAATCAAAATCTGATGGTTTTCTGCCAAACAGGAAGGTTAAAAGTTACTGGTATTGATTCATAAAGTAGATTTGGAAATGTTTTCACTGTGATAAGGTAAAGCTATGAAGCTTCTCCCAGTGGACGTTGTTATGGCAGGTTCATTGGTCAGTTTTAATAAAAAGCTGGTGAGTTTCTACCAAACAGGAATGTTACAAGTTAACTGGTATTCAGATAATAAGTAGAGTTGGAGGGTTTTGTCACTGTGAGAACGGTAAACTATGGAACTGTCTTCCAGTGGACCGTTGTATTAGTGGCAGGTTCATTGTCCTTGTAATAAAAGACGGAGAGTTTCTACAAAAAGGAATGTTACAATTACTGGTATTGATACATAAAGTAGAGTTGGGGAAAGGGTTGTCCACTGTGAGAAACGTAAAGCTATGGAACTGTCTTCCAGTGGGATTGTTGTTTAGGGCAGGTTCATTGTCAGGTTTACTAAAAAGCTGGATGGTTTCTACAACAAGCATGTTACAAGTTCTGGTTTGATACATAGGTAGAGTGGGAAAGGGGTTTATCACTGTTGAACGGTAAAGCTATGGATCTGTCTTCCATTGGCGTTGTTATGGGCACGTTCATTGGTTCATTTTTAATAAAAAGCGGGATGAGTTTCTAACAAACAAGGAATGTACAAGGTTTACTGGTATTGATCATAAAGTAAGAAGGTTGGGAAAGGGTTTGTCATTGAAGAACGGTAAAAGCCTATGGAAAACTGTCTTCCATCTGTCCTTCCAGTGACGTTGTTATGGCAGGCGCCTTCATTGGTCATTTTTTAAATAAAAAGCTGGATGAGTGTCTTCTACAAACAGGATTGTTAACAAGTTACTGGTATTGATACATAAAGTATAGTTGGGAAAGGGTTTTCACTGGGAGACTAAAGCTATGAACTGTCTTCCAGTGGACGTTGTAATGGCAGGTTCATTGGTCATTTAATAAAAAGCTGGATGAGTTTTCCTACAAACAGGATGTTACCAAGTTACTGGGATTGGATACATAAAGTAAGTTTGGGAAAGGGGTTTGTCACTGTGAGAGCGTAAAGCTATGGAACGTCCGTCCCAGTGGACGTTGTAATGGCAGGTTCATGTCAGTTTTTTAATAAAAAGCTGGATGAGTTCTACAACCAAGGAATGTCCAGTTCCTGGTATTGATACATAAAGTAGAGTTGGGAAGGTTTGTCACTGTTTGATAGCGGTAAGCTATGGAACTGTCTTCATTGGACGTTGTTATGGCAGGTTCATTGGTCAGTTTAATAAAAATCTGGATGTGTTTCTGCAAACAAGGATGTTACAAAGTTACTGTATTGATAAATAAGTAGAGTTGGGACAGGGTTTTCACTGTTAGAACGGAAAGCATCGAACTGTCTTCCAGTGGATGGTTGTTTGGCATGTTCACATTGGTCAGCTTAATAAAAGCTGGATGAGTTTTTCTAGTCTACAAACAAGAATGTTCAATTTTACTGGTATTGATACATAAAGTAGAAGTTGGGAAAGGGTTTATCACTTGAGAACAGCGGTAAAGCCTATGGATCTGTCTTCCAGTGGGCGTTTGTTTAAGGGGCAGGTTGTCATGTCGTTTAATAAAACTGGATGAGTTTCTACAACAAGAATGTTTACAGTTTACTGGGTATTGATAATAACGTAAAGTTTGGAAAGGTTTGTCACTGTGAGCGGTAAAGCTATGGAACTGTCTTCCAGTGGCGTTTTTATGGCAGGTTTTCATTTTCAGATTTTAATAAAAGCTGGATGGGTTTCTACAAACAACAAGGAATGTTACAAGTTACTGGTATGATACAATAAAGTAGAGTTGGGAAAGGGTTGGTCACTGTGAGAGACGGTAAAGCTAATGGGAACTGTCTTCCAGTGGACTTTATGGCAGTTCATGGTCGTTTAATAAAAAGCTGGATGAGTTTCTACAAACAAGGTAATGTTACATTACTGGTATTGAGTACATAAGGTAGAGTTGGGGAAAGGGTTTTTGTCCCTGTTGAGAACGGTAAACTATGGAACTGGCGTCCATTGGACGTTTGTTATTGCAGTTCTGGTCAGTTTAATAAAAGCTGATGAGTTTCTGCAAACATGATGTCCAAGTTCTGGTATTGATCCATAAAGTTAGAGTTGATCCAGGGAAATCTCCAATTGTCACTTGGAGTCAGGAAGTAATTTTTTTTTTTCCTCATCATAATTTGGTGGGTTTTTTTTTTGTTTTGCCTTCCTCTGGATTACAGTTTAGCAGGACCTATGGTTTGTGCTGCTAGGTTGACTGGATGGACGTATGTCTTTATTCAAACCTCGAGTCAAACTATACTATTATGTACCTACTATCCTAATACATTACATCTACCTTTTCATAAGCACAATTCATAAAGTAAAAATTAGAAACTGATAAATATGGTTTAATGTTTCCCGGTGGGTACCAAAAGTCATATGCACACTACCCTAAAAGGGGTGCAAAGAGTCTGATTGTCCCCTACTTGGGAATGAAGTACTGAAAGAGAAACAAATAGCCTTGCACTTACAATGTGAAACGATTTTAGTTGAGCAAACATCACAGGTACACAACGTTTTGGAGGTTTTCAGTCCTGATGTAAGGTTGTATTACCCTTGAAACGTTGTGTTACCTCATGATGTTTGGGCGTCACAATAAATCGTTCACATTGGCGTGCAAGTCTATATTGTTTATCCTTAATGTTTCCTGTGCCGGGCTTTGAAAGAATCACAATGATCAAAATATCCACATTCTGCATTGCAACTTTGATTGCATTTTTGTTCAATGAATTTTTGAACAGGGTAGTTTTGAACCATAAAAACCAGGCTCCAGTTGAAACTCCTATATCCTCCATAACGTTAAAAGGTTCACCATATCACTGTAAAAAACAACTTTAACAATTATCTCAATTTCAGAGAATTAAAAATGGTTGGTACTCACATGATTTATCTGTTCTTGCTTTGTCATTCATTTTATTAATGTTTAGTGAGTGCTTCTAATCCCCCCCACCCTCCTTTACTAATCACTGTCTCTTGTAGTGTCTGCACTGCTCTCCTACCCATCTCCTCCTCGCCCCGCTACTTTCCTTTTCTCTTTTGATTTTTAATTGTTGTATAAAGTGGGCGGGCAGCCAAATATCCTAGTATAGGTCAGGGGTGGGTTTAACATAATTCTGTTTCTGCTCTGGATGACAGCGTCCTTTTCCCTGTAATGCTGTGATTTCTCATGATCAGCTTCAGATTTAAAGGGCATGTCCACCCTCAGAAAAAAAAAAAAAACTAACATATAACAACATAAAAAACATTTTTTAATATGTTATAGGGATTCTATTTTTTTTTTCTTTTTCAAGTAACTAAGCATTGGAGGGTGGCGATTGGGACCTGTAACACTACAGAAAAGGGACCTTGGGACTTAGGGGGAGGTAGAGAAAAATGGGAGGGAGAGGGAGGGTGGTTAGGCTTTACACTGGAGTCAAAACCCACTAGAGGACACATCAGAGCCAGACACCTTTCCATCTACAGCTACTACTTCCTTGGTTTCCTGGACTTTGGATGTACATTAGGTTTAATTAGTTTAGGGGGGCATGCCCGTTTTAAAGTTTTAGGGTAGTGGATCTTGCTGTATCTAAACGGTTTTTTTAGAGTAAGATACATCTTTAAACGGCGAATTCTACTCATATGCAGTAAACCACCTCTTTCTGCTCCCCCACAGTCATTGCCACTGCATTTTCCTCTTGGAGAAAATATAGGATAAGGGGGGTGGGAGCTTTATAATGGTGATTTATTCACGGGTGTGCATGAATTGAATTTCTCCTTTAAACTAACACGTATCTCTAAAAACAAAAACCGTTTGGAGAAGAAAGCCAGAAATCCTCAAGCGCAGTGTTGCGTGATTACTTAATGTGGACATATTTTTTTTCCCTTTAAAACACCCTATAAACCAAGACCCGGTTAACTGCGTTCTCCTTATCTGGCATTTAAAATCTTACTGTAATAATTTGCTTTGTGTCAGACATGTTGCTTTGTAACTGTAATTTACCCCTTGAATAAATCAACATGAACGAGTCTGAACCCCGAAATTACGATAACATTCGAAAACGTTTGTACATCCCTAATATTGGGTTTTCTTTATTATATCCCCCTTTGTGACCTGTGAAAAATATCAGGTGTCGATCTGTCCCTGTAAGCAAATTCCTTAAGAAAAGGGAAATAATAACCACAGCAGAAAAGGCTCTTGTTTATGTGTGTGCACTTGGCACGCGAGCTAGAAGCTTGACTCTTTGAAAGACAGTAGGAACACTGTTTACGGACTCACGCTCAATATGAGCACTTCTACCCCCTCCCGGACCCGGTTTCGAGATATTACAAAAACCCCTAGCATGCTGTACACAAACCTCTATCAGAAGGGCCACCACCTGTCAATTCACTATATTAAATCATATAAAGGCCAAACCGCTATCTGGTACTGTAGGGAATGCATGTAGTCGTAAGAAACATCTTTATTTGGTAAGTATACAGAGAAGAGAAGCCATGGGGGTCAAACGCGTTTCACAGTCCAAAAACGCTTCCCTCAGATGACGTAGACAAGAGGACATTGTTTACGGATGAAAAAAATTAACGGACCTACATTAATCAGAACACTTGTAAGTTGAATTTAAGAAAGGTTTCATCATTTTTTTTTTTTTGCCAAAATTAACCACATTTTGGGTAAACTGCTGACAGATGACCCATTTTTATGTGTATATACTGTATCACGTTAAGTCAACTTCCTTAGCCACCATGAGCATGTGATTAGTTTTGTTCAAAAGCTTGGATATCCTTTAGACAGTTTTTCATTTCATATTGTATAGTACCTTGGTATGTAAAAGCTGGCAATACACTATATACTTGGTTCTTGACATTTAATCGATGGTTAAAGTCACAATACTCCAATCAAAACTATACATTAGTTAAACGACAATGTGAGGGAAGTAAAATGGTGGTAATTCACCTATTTTAGTCTGTGCTTTGCTTTGTCATTAATTTTAATGTTTAGTAGTCTCCTAATTGCCCCACCCTCCCTTACTCACGGCCTCCTGCCTCCTTTTAGGGTCCTGCTACACTTATCATAATTCTGCACAGCCTACATAGACACGACTGCTCTGCTTACACATCATCCCCCTTCCTCCCACCCTTCCTTTATTTATCTGCTGATATCTTAATGCCTGCAGAAAGTGTGCTGATAGGCCGCCACAGAAATCCTGATCATCAAATGGATGGGGCATATTATAATTTCTGCTTCTGGAGTGACAGGTTTTTTCCCTGTAAATGCTGTATTTATCAAATGATAATTTCTCAGGCTCTCCAGCTCAGATTTAAATTCCAAAAAAAGTTTTGAATTAGTGGGGATCTTACTGTATCTGTTTCATTTTTGAGTATATATACCCTTTAAAAATAAACAGCCTCAATGGCCGATTATTTTGTAAACCACTATTTGACTGTAATACTTGATCGTAATTATAATCAGAAACATGATCGACAAGAAATGTCTTCATGTAAACTGCTGCTCCACTTGGTCTTACAAACAATTCAACCACATTCATCTCAGATTGAATCTGTAATTTGTCTAAATGTCGAGATAATGATGGGGTCCGAATTATACTATGTTCCAGAACACCTAATGAGACTATGAGATGTTCGAAACTTATGATGTTTCATCCCAAACAATTCGAAAATCCGAAAATTCCGAAAACGGACACCAAGTTTTGATGAAAGTTTTTCCCTATCAATTGAAGGGTGAAAGAGTAATAGTAGTTTACCTGTAAATAACCAGGACCTGGGGAATGGTCTTGGGGAACTATAAATAATAATTAAAAACCATTTAACATCTATCTTTCCTCCTCATGATCGGCTGTTTCGAGCTTTCGCAAGCTATTTTCGAGTGTTAACCGACATCGAACACTACTTCGAGGTTACTGATATCACAAGCTACAGGGTTACCGAAATCAGCTTGTAACATTCGAGGGTTGGCGAAATCGCACAAACATTCGAGGTTACCGAATCGATCCTACTTTCGGGTTACCAGGATTCGTACAATTTCGAGGTTTACCGAAATCGATCCCCACCTACGATACAATTTTTGAGGTTTACCGAAATCGATCCCCACCTACGATACAAGTTTTCGAGGGTTACCGAAAATCGATCCCCACCTACATAACAAGTTTTTCGAGGGTTACCGAAATCGATCCTGCTTTCTAGGGTTACCGAAAACGTCCACGGCGATAAAAATCGAAACTCGGACAAATTCGAGTTTTTGCTAAATCCGGGAGTTCCGAAAGTTTCGTCGGGACCCGAAACCGCCGATTCCGATTCGCAACTGGGGTCTATTAGAACCCAATACACTCTACTATGACATATTATCCTAGAATGTTACCGTGGGGATACATTATCCCTTATCAAGACAGGAGTGGTACCCAGACTTCCCTGTATACTTATCTGTGTCCCTTGTTTACTTTTTATATAACACAGAACTCCTCAGTGACTTCTAATATCCTTATAATGTACAGTAGGGATACATTATCCCTTATATACATGAGTGTACCCAGCGTTCCCTTATAACAACTCAGCCTGTGGTCCCCTGTACCTTATACGGACACAGAACTCTAGTGACTTCTAATAATCTTTAAGTACATGAGGAATACATTATCACTTTATAATCATGAGTGGTAACCCCCAGCGTATCGCTTTATAACTCAGCAGTCTGTGTCCTTGTAACCTTTATATAGCACAGAACTCCTCATGACTTCTAATATCTAGAATTTACAGTAGGAGATACCTTATCGCACTTATAATACATGAAAGTGGTACCAGAGTTCCTGTTATAACTCTCCTGTGTCCCTTAGTACCTTATTAGACACATGAACTCCTCCTCAGTGAACTGTCTAATATCCTTAGAATTTACAGTAGGAGATACTTAATCACTTTATAATACTGAGTGGTACCCAGCTTCCCTGAATAACTCAGTCTGTGTCCTTGTACCTTATTAATGACACAGAAACTCCTCAGTGACTTCTAATATCCTTATAATTACAGTAGGAGATACATTATCACTTATAATACATGATGGTACCCAAGTTTCCCTGTATAACTCTTGCTGTGTCCTTGTACTTTATATAGACCAGAACTCCTCAGTGACTTCTAATATCCTTATAATTTACATTAGGGTATACATTATCCCTTATATACATGAGTGGCACCCATAGTTCCCTGTATACTCGTCTGTGTCCTTGTAACTTTAATATAGACAGCAGAACTCCTCATGACTCTAATATCCTTATAATACACAGTAGGGATACTATCCCTATAACTAATACAGAGTGTACCCCAGCGTTCCCCGGTATACTCAGTCTGTGTCCTGTACCTTTAATAATGGACCATAGGGGCATATTTAAAAAGGGCTGTTAACTTTCATGCGTGCCGCTTTTCCTGACATTTTCGCCAAAACAGAATAACTGTGATTTAATAAAATGGTGAAAATGGCGTCAGAAAGTTAACACAATTACATCACATCATTACCGCTTTGCTTCTAATTTAAAAGCAGCGGTAAATGAGTTCTGCATACCCAGAATTTGCGCAAATGGCTGGTTCGCCGCAGAGAGGTTTGGGGAGTGTACTCCCACTCTTCCGCTGCAGGTGGTCGCACTGCCACCCAGAGAGGGCGATAACACGCCAACCCGCCGCGGGTGGGTTCGCACTCCGAGGGGTGTGGCTTGGTGTATAGCCCTTGCCCCCCCATAGTGGATACACCCACCCCACAACCCCTTTCCCATCAGCCACTCCTATCCCCTTGCTCCATGGGGAAGGGTAAGGGGGAGGGCCTCTGGGGGGGTGGAGTGCCTTTTGGGATTAAGGGGTCCTGGCGCCTCGAACCAAGGCAAACCCCTTCCTCGGCACTCAGAAATGCTCTTGTGTCCCTGTGCAAGGGCCTTTTGGGCCATGTACTGACCCCTTTTCCCCCAGTGCCATTTGTGGCAACTCGAGAAGTGGCCTTGTGTTTGGGGGTCCGGCCGCTCAAAACAGGACCCCCCTTGTGCTCTAAAAGAGCCCTTGTGCGTGTCTTTCCTTCTCCCTTCTTCCATTTACAACCTAACTCCTCTGGGCCAGTGTCCCTTCGGCCCCGCCAGGATACCTCCCGGTGGCTGGCTGCATCAACGTAGCGGATGTTGCCAGCATCTTAATCCGAAGGTCTTCTCTCTTCACAGCAGCGGCAATCAACATCCGCTTGAAGTCAGTAACCATTTACCACAGTATTTCAGAATCGAGCCGTACTAGAACTTGATGAAAAATCAACCAATCATAATTTGATTTGGTCCTTCACAAAACCTATATAAAGAGGTGCAAATCCTGAGGAGCTCAGAAGTCATCTCAGTTAATCACAGAAGAAGAAGAGGTTAGCAACATTGGCCTCCATTTGAAACCGCCAAGTGCCAGCATGGGTCCAATGGCGCCGCCATGACACCCTTGTCTGGTATTGGTGAGTTTAGCGGAGTGCCTATTATTTCCCAGTAATTGGAGGTGTGCAGAACTAAAACTATTATTAACCTACCATGGCTGGTTTATCTTAAATGTAACTTATGGAACCACGTTCTGGTTATTGGAATACAATAGGAATATCTGATACAAGAGGAAAATATAATAATATTAGCACAGACCGTATTGTTTGTGTGGTGTTTGTCTATCGTTTCTTCTTTCTTTTTTGCTCTTCTCCGTGTATTTCCACCCTGCTGGTACCGTTACTGTAGACATCCTTGACTAAGCACACCCTATTTGCGTGTTCTTTATTTCATTCCGCAATAATCCATAAACTATTATGCAACCATCTCGGAAATAAATAGTATCTGGCAAGAATTACTGTAAAAAGCCCTATGATTTCCATTTGACTCTAATTTGCTTTATTGGCCTCGTGAAACACAATACATTATTTCTTTGGAACATGATTGATTTTAGTTTTTACGGATGCAAGTCTTTAGATAACATCTACCTAATTTGCAGGCGCAAGGCTCCTTCTATTATATACTTTACCTGTTTTCCCCCCGTTACTCATAATGAACATTTATATATTTGATAACCGTTTTTATATTTTATGTATCATCAGATAAGTGTTATATTTATATATAATATACCTGTTATATTTATATATTGATAACCGTGTTTATTTATATATCGTAACCCGTGTTATATTATATTCGATCACCATGTATATTTATATAAGATCCCGTGTTATATTTATATATCGATAACCGTGTTATATTTATATATCGATATACCAGTTATAATTTATATATCGATAACCATGTAATAGTTATATATCAATAACCTTGTTATATTTCTCTATCGATAACCGTGTATAATTTAATACTATCGATAACCGTGTTATATAATATATTGAATACCAAGTTCTATTTATATATTTGAAAACCTGTTTATATTATATATTGATAGAACATGTATATTTATATTTTGGATCACCAAGTTATATTTAGATAATCGATAACCATGTTATATTTACAATTTGGATAACCAATGATTTATATTTATATTCAATAACCATGTTATACTTTATTTTGGATAACCATGTTATATTTATATATTGATAACCATGTTATATTTCATATATCGATCACCATGTTATATATTTTGGATAACCGTTTTGTATTTATTATGATAACCATGTTATATTTATATATCATAACCAGTTCTATTTTATTTTGGCCAACCATGGTTATATTTATATATATATACCATTATTTTATATATCATAACCATGTTATATTTAATATATCGATAACCATGTTATATTTATATATTGTAACCGTGTTGTGTTTATATATTGTAACCATGTTATAATTTATAGTTGGATAACCGTGTTTTATTTATATATTGATAAACCATGTTATATTTATTTGTGAGAACCATATTATATTTATATTTGGATAACCGTGTTATATTTATATTTCAAAACGTGTTATATTATCTATTATAACCCGCGTTATAGTGATATATTGATAACCGTGTATATTTAATATTGAACCCGGTTAATTTTATATTGATAACCGTGTTATATTTATAATATCGATAACCGTGTTATATTTATATATCGAAACTCGTTGTTATTTTATATATCGATCACCGTGTTATATTTATATATTGATAACCTGTTATATTTTATATCGATAACCGTGTTTTATATTTATATATCGATAACCGGTGTTATATTTATATATCGATAACCGTGTTATATTTTATAGATCGCTTCACCATGTATATTATATCTCGATAACCGTGTTATATTTATATATCGATAACCGTGTTATATTATATTTGGATAACCATGTTTATAATTTATATATAGATAACCGTGTTTATATTTATATTTGTTGAATAATCCCCCCATGTTATCTTTATATATTGATATGATAACCCATGTTCTATTTATAGAGATCGATAACCGGTTATATTTAAAATGATAACCGTGTTATATTGAGAATCTCGATAACCCTGTTTATATTTATATATCGTAACGTGTTTATGTATATATCGATAACCGTGTTAATTTATATATCGATAACCCTGTTTTATTTATATTTGGGGATAACCATTTATATTTATATATATATAACCGTGTTATATTTATATTTTGATAAACCATGTTATATTATATATTGATAATGATAACCTGTTATATTTATATTAGATAACCATGTTATTATTTTTATATCGATAAAACCGTGTTAATATTTATATATAGATAACCGTGTTATATTTTATATATAGATCACCGTGTTCTATTTATATTTTGATAACCATGTTATATTTAGATTAAATCATTTTTATTTATATATGGGATAACCAAGTTAATTTCGATATTGATAACCATTTTTATTTTATATATTTATAAACTCGTTATATTTATCCTTTGGACAACCACGTTATATTTATATTTGGGAGAACCGTGTTATATTTATATATAGATAACATGTTATATTTATTCTATAGATAACCATGTTATATTTTATATATGATAACCTGTTATACGTTATTTTTGATACCATATTATATTTATATTTGGATAACCGTTTAGATTAATATATGATAACCGTGTTTATTTACATATATAATTAACCATTTTATATTTATATATCGATAACCATGTTTGTTATAATGTATATATGCTAACCCTTTTATATTATATATGATTACCATTTTTATATTTATTATTGATAGCATGTTATCTTTATATATTGAGAACCATGTTCTACTTATATTTGGCAACCATATTATCTTTATCTTTGGATAACCGTTATATTTATATTTGGATAACCATGTTATATTTATAATCGACTAACCATGTTACTACTGGTATTATACCACTGTTTATATTATAGTATATCGATAACTTGTGGTTATATTTTAATATATATCAATAAACCTTGTTATATTTATATATCACTTATATCGAAAACCATGTTAATTTTATATATCTGATAACGATAGCATTTTCCATATCATCACTCTGTTTATATTTATATATTATAACCTTGTTATATAACCCTTTTATATTTATATATTTGTAACCGTGTTATATTTATATTCGATATCCTGTTTATATTAATTACAATTGATAACCATGTTGTTTTTATATTGATAACCTGTTTCTATTTGTATATTGTAACTGTGTTTAATATTTAATATATGGTAACCATGTTATAATTAATATATTGATACCCATATTATATTATATATCGATAACCTGTTATAATCTTATACTTAGTATAAAACCGACCGAGTATAAACCAAGGTACCTATTTTTTACATGACAAAAACTAGTAAATTTGATTGATTCCAAGGATAGCAAAATGACCACTAATTCAAACCTGTAGTGTAAAAATGATTCATGGTATTTCAGATTTTTCTAAACCCCTGTTTGCGATGAGTTTATAGTTTCTAAATAAAGCCGCAGAAAAGCACTCTTTGTTATCAATGGTAATAATTGTAATAATATTAATACAGTGCCACCCAGCCCCCCCCCTCTTTCCTCCCACCCACCTACCCACCCACGTACTGCATAATGTAGGTAGCTTAACCATGCAGACCCCCACTCACACTGCTTCCTCCCACCTTAAACCTTTCTCTATAGTGTTCCCATATGTCCCTGTCCGTAGCCTGTACCCATCACAGGACCATCTCCTGTACAGACCCCCCACTCACACTGCTTTCTCCCACATTATACCTTTCTCTCTAGTGTCCCCATATGTCCCTGTCCATACCCTGTACCCATCATAGAACCATCTCCTATACAGACCCCCACTCACACTGCTTCCTCCCGCCTTAAACCTTTCTCTCTAGTGTCCCCATAAGTCCCTGTCCATACCCTGTACCCATCACAGAACCATCTCCTGTACAGACCCCCACTCACACTGCTTCCTCCCACCTTAAACCTTTCTCTCTAGTATCCCCATATGCCCCTGTCCGTACCCTGTACCCATCACAGAACCATCTCCTATACAGACCCCCACTCACACTGCTTACTCTCTCCTTCAACCTTTCTCTCTAGTGTCCCCATATGCCCCTGTCAGTACCCTGTACCCATCACAGAACCATCTCCTGTACATACCCCCACTCACACTGCTTCCTCCCACCTTAAACCTTTCTCTCTAGTGTCCCCATATGTCCCTGTCCGTACCCTGTACCCATCACAGAACCATCTCCTATACAGACCCCCCATCACACTGCTTCCCCCACCTTAAACCTTTCTCTATAGTGTTCCCATATGTCCCTGTCGTAGCTACCCCATCAAAGACCATCTCCTGTACAGACCCCCCCACTACACTGCTTTCTCCCACATTATACCTTTCTCTTAGGTCCCCATATGTCCCTGTCCATACCCTTACCCATCACAGAACCATCTCCTATACAGACCCCACTCACACTGCTTCCTCCCACTTAAACCTTTCTCTCTAGTGTCCCATATGTCCCTGTCCTTACCTGTACCCATCACAGAACCATCTCCTGACAGACCCCACTCACACTGCTTCCTCTCGCCTTAAACCTTTCTCTCTAGTGTCCCCATATGTCCCTGTCCGTACCCTGTACCCATCACAGAACCATCTCCTATACAGACCCCCACTCACACTTCTTCCTCCCACCTTAAACCTTTCTCTCTAGTGTTCCCATATGTCCCTGTCCGTACCCTGTACCCATCACAGAACCATCTCCTATGCAGACCCCCCACTCACACGCTTTCTCCCACATTATACCTTTCTCTCTAGTGTCCCCTATGTCCCTGTCCATACCCTTACCCTCACAGAACCCTCCTATACAGACCCCCACTCACACTGCTTCCTCCCACCTTAAACCTTTCTCTCTAGTGTCCCCATATGTCCCTGTCCTTACTCTGTACCCATCACAGAACCATCTCCTGTACAGACCCCACTCACACTGCTTCCTCTCGCCTTAAACCTTTCTCTCTAGTGTCCCCATATGTCCCTGTCCATACCCTGTACCCATCATAGAACCATCTCCTATACAGACCCCCACTCACACTGCTGCCTCCCGCCTTAAACCTTTCTCTCTAGTGTCCCCATAAGTCCCTGTCCATACCCGTACCCATCACAGAACCATCTCCTGTACAGACCCCCACTCACACTGCTTCCTCCCACCTTAAACTTTCTCTCTAGTTATCCCCATATGTCCCTGTCCGTACCTGTACCCATCACAGAACCATCTCCTATACAGACCCCCACTCACACTGCTTCCTCCCACCTTAAACCTTTCTCTCTAGTATCCCCATATGTCCCTGTCCGTACCCTGTACCCATCACAGAACCATCTCCTATGCAGACCCCCACTCACACTGCTTCCTCCCACCTTAAACCTTTCTCTATAGTGTTCCCATATGTCCCTGTCCGTAGCCTGTACCCATCACAGGACCATCTCCTGTACAGACCCCCCACTCACACTGCTTTCTCCCACATTATACCTTTCTCTCTAGTGTCCCCATATGTCCCTGTCCAGGGGACCTGACCTGTAACCCATCACAGAACCATCTCCTATACAGACCCCACTCACACTGCTTCCTCCCACCTTAAACCTTTCTCTCTAGTTCCCCATATGCCCTGTCGTACCCTGTACCCATCACAGAACCATCTCCTATACAACCCCCCACTCACACTGCTTCCTCCCATTACCTTTCTCTCTAGTGTCCCCATATGTCCCTGTCGTACCCTGTACCCATCACAGAACCATCTCCTGTACACACCCCCACTCACACTTTCCTCCCACCTTAAACCTTTCTCTCTAGTGTCCCCATATGTCCCTGTCCGTACCCTGTACCCATCACAGAACCATCTCCTTACAGACCCCCCACTCACACTCTTCCCTCCCACCTTAACCTTTCTCTTAGTGTTCCCATATGTCCCTGTCCGTACCCTGTACCCATCACAGAACCATCTCCTATGCAAGACCCCCACTCACACTGCTTCCTCCCACCTAAAACCTTTCTCTCTAGTGTCCCCATAGTCCCTGTCCTATCCTGTACCCATCCCAGACCATCTCCTTCAACCCCCCACTCACACTGCTTCTCCCACTTAACCTTTCTCTCTATAGTGTCCCCATATGTCCCTGTCCTACCCGTACCATCACAGAACCATCTCCTATACAGACCCCCCACTCACACTGCTTCCTCCCGCCTAAACCTTTCTCTCTAGTGTCCCCATATGTCCCTTGTCCTTACCCTGTACCCATCCAGAACCATCTCCTGTACAGACCCCCACTCACACTGCTTCCTCCGCCTTAAACCTTTCTCTCTAGTGTCCCCATATGTCCCTGTCCAACCCTGTACCCATCACAGAACCATCTCCTATACAGACCCCCACTCCACTGCTTCCTCCCACCTTAAACCTTCTCTCTAGTTCCCCATATGTCCCTGTCCGTACCCTGTACCCATCACAGAACCATCTCCTATACAGACCCCCCACTCACACTGCTTCCTCCTCCTTAACCTTTCTCTCTAGTGTCCCCATATGTCCCTGTCCTACCTGTACCCTCAAGAACCATCTCCTATACAGACCCCCACTCACACTGCTTCCTCCCCCTTAAACCTTTCTCTCTAGTGTCCCTAATCCCTGTCCATACCCTGTACCCAACAGAACCATCCTATACAGACCCCCACTCACACTGCTTCCCCACATTATACCTTTCTCTCAGTGTCCCCATATGTCCCTGTCCATACCCTGTACCCATCACAGAACCACTCCTAACAGACCCCCCCACACCACCTGCTTCCTCCCCCTTAAACCTTTCTCTCTATGTGTCCCCATATGTCCCTGTCCTTACCCTGTACCCATCACAGAACATCTCCTGTACAGACCCCCACCAACACTGCTTCCTCTCGCCTTAACCTTTCTCTCTAGTGTCCCCATATGTCCCTGTCCATACCCTGTACCCATCACAGAACCATCTCCTATACAGACCCCCACTCACACTGCTTCCTCCCCCTTAAACCTTTCTCTCTAGTGTCCCCATATGTCCCTGTCCATACCCTGTACCCATCACAGAACCATCTCCTATACAGACCCCCACTCACACTGCTTCCTCCCACCTTAAACCTTTCTCTCTAGTATCCCATATGTCCCTGTCCGTACCCTGTACCCATCACAGAACCCACTCCTATACAGACCCCCACTCACACTGCTCTCCTCCTCCTCAACCTTTCTCTCTATTGTCCCCATATGTCCCTGCCCCTGTCTTTTTCGACCTCCACTGTTTCTTCTTTATGTCCCTTGTTGTCACTTCACTCTTCCCTATGTTCCCTCTTTTCCCCTGTCCCCTCCTAATTTCCCTCTTCCCTTCCCTCCTTTTCCCTTCCTCTTCCCTGTCCATACCCTGTACCCATCAAGAACCATCTCCTATACAGACCCCACTCACACTGCTCCTCCCCCTTAAACCTTTCTCTCTAGTGTCCCCATAGTCCCTGTCCTACCCTGTACCCCACAGAACCATTCCTGTACAGACCCCCACTCCCCCTGCTTCCTCCCCCCCTTAAACCTTCTCCTCTAGTGTCCCCATATGTCCCTGTCCGTACCCTGTACCCATCACGAACCATCTCCTATACAGACCCCCACTCACACTGCTTCCTCCCACCTTAAACCTTCTCTCTAGTTCCCCATAGTTCCTGTCCGTACCCTGTACCCATCACAGAACCATCTCCTATACAGACCCCCCACTCACACTGCTTCCCTCCTCCTTCCACCTTTCCTCTATTGTCCCCATATGTCCCTGTCCATACCCTGTACCCATCAAGAACATCTCCTATACAGACCCCCACTCACACGCTGCTCCTCCTCGCCTTAAACCTTTCTCTCTAGTGTCCCCTAAGTCCTGTCCATACCCTGTACCCATCACAGAACCATTCCTATACAGACCCCCCACTCACACTGCTTCCTCCCCATTAACCTTTCTCTCTAGTGTCCCCATATGTCCCTGTCCATACCCTGTACCCATCACAGAACCATCTCCTATACAGACCCCCACTCACACTGCTTCCTCCCACCTTAAACCTTTCTCTCTAGTGTCCCCATTGTCCCTGTCCTTACCCTGTACCCATCACAGAACTACTCCTACAGACCCCCACTCACACTGCTTCCTCCCCCCTTAAACCTTTCTCTCTTAGTGTCCCCATATGTCCCTGTCCATACCCTGTACCCATCACAGAACCATCTCCTATACAGACCCCACTCACACTGCTCCTCCCACCTTAAACCTTTCTCTCGTGTCCCCATATGTCCCTGTCCATACCCTGTACCCATCACAGAACCATCTCCTATACAGACCCCCACTCACACTGCTTCCTCCCACCTTAAACCTTTCTCTCTAGTTCCCATATGTCCCGGTCCGTACCCTGTACCCATCACAGAACCATCTCCTATACAGACCCCCACTCACACTCTTCCTCTCTCCTCTCCTAACCTTTCTCTCTAGTGTCCCCATATGTCCCTGTCCATACCTTTACCCATCATAAACCATCTCCTATACAGACCCCCACTCACATCTTCTCCCCCCCTTAAACCTTTCTCTCTAGTGCCCCCATAGTCCCTGTCCATACCCTGTACCCATCACAGAACCATATCCTGTACAGACCCCCACTCACACTGCTTCCTCCTCCACCTTAAACCTTTCTCTCTAGTGTCCCCATATGTCCCTGTCCGTACCCTGTACCCATCACAGAACCATCTCCTATACAGACCCCCACTCACACTTCTTCCTCCCACCTTAAACCTTTCTCTCTAGTGTTCCCATATGTCCCTGTCCGTACCCTGTACCCATCACAAGAACCATCTCCTATGCAGACCCCCACTCACACTGCTTCCTCCCACCTTAAACCTTTCTCTCTAGTGTTCCCATATGTCCCTGTCCGTAGCCTGTACCCATCACAGGACCATCTCCTGTACAGACCCCCCACTCACACTGCTTTCTCCCACATTATACCTTTCTCTCTAGTGTCCCCATATGTCCCTGTCCATACCCTGTACCCATCACAGAACCATCTCCTATACAGACCCCAACTCACACTGCTTCCTCCCACCTTAAACCTTTCTCTCTAGTATCCCCATATGTCCCTGTCCTTACCCTGTACCCATCACAGAACTATCTCCTGTACAGACCCCACTCACACTGCTTCCTCTCGCCTTAAACCTTTCTCTCTAGTGTCAAGTAAAATGTCCATGGTATCTAGGAGCGAACATCGAATCTACGAGTAAAGTGTCCATTAAAACCTATACGCGAGCATCGAATCCGCAAGTAAAATGTACATGGTATCTAGGCGCGAACATCGAATCTACGAGTAAAGTGTCCATTAAATTCAACATTAGATTCAACTTTTTGCAGGATCTGTGGATTTCTCTAGGCTCTAAATCTCTCTAAACATCGTATATACTGTTCTGTAGTGATCGAAGCTGGTGCCTTATAATATTCATTGTATGGGCAGATTGTCTCTTTTATAGTGTCTATTTTTATATCAAACAACTGACAACTGAAAGTAACTGAAGACTTCTATGGAGAGAGTGGAAGCCTTTTTACATATTGCATGATAACAAAAATATGTTGATTTCTTAAGGACATATGAGATTGTATGTGTACACTTCCCGTGGTTAAGGAATTGATGGAATTATAAATCCATTCTTAGTATTGAACTTTATAAAGAGGTGTGGGGGGGGCGAGTTAGATAGGAAAGAGATAGGAGAGAAGAAAACACAATCAGAAATCACATAACTCTTAATAGTTTTATTATATTGGAACGGGAGCCATTCCAAGGTGAATTTGTGTCCTTTGCCCATTTTTGTATATTTTCCATGGATCAAATGAATTTACTACCACTTAGGACAAGAGAGTCGAGCAGGTCATGGGGGTTTTTCAGCTTTTGGCTATTATTATCTCTGTAGATAGAATAAAATTGGCAAGTTTCTGTTGCTGTTTTGCTAGGAGATTCTCGAATGGAATCCCTAGAAGGTACGGGAGAGGATATTAGATGAACTGTAATGGGAAAGATAGATTGGAGAAGGATTTGAGCATCCTTCTACAAAGCTCTGTAGGGGCATGTCCATCACATATGGATATTTTTGCCCAAGTTCTGACATCCTCTGAAACATGAAGGTGAGATTGCAGAGGAGACATGTTTGTGAAGATGATCTTGTGTGGTTCCATCTGTATATTATTTTGTAGGTTCTCTCTAAAAGAGAAGAACAGATTGAAATGGATTTGGCTTGGTTTCAGATTGAATTCCATTGATTGTTCTAGGTAAAGGGAGGTCTTTATCCCATGATTGCATGTATTTTTCTTTGGTTATACTGGAATGTGGGTCAGCAGGATTTATGAGGTTGTTGTAGATTTTGGATATGATGTTTTTGGTGATGATTGTTACATCATTAATCTTATTAGCTCAGGTAAGAAGTTGTAGATATGGGGAAAATGCTGATGGAGATAACTGATGTTTTCGTCTAAAGGCATGAGGATTGTCAGGTGAGGATTGTTTTGTCTGTATGTAATATTTGGGAGCAGTCGTAGATGTGTTTAGACTGACAGGTTGCCAGGAGAGTCCTGGGGGGAAACTTTTGTTGAAAAAGATTGGGATGAGATGTGTCATTTGAAGGAGTGCTGCTCATTCTTATATTTCTTCTCTAGTGTCCTGCCCGTACCCTCCGCTCATCACAGAACCATTTCCTATACAGACCCCCCACTCGTACTGCTTCCTCTCACCTTATACCTTTCTCTCTAGTATCCCCATATGTCCCTGTCCGTACCCTGTACCCATCACAGAACCATCTCCTATACAGACCCCCCTCAAATGCTTCCTCACTATACCTCACTCACTTTCACCGTCTCGCATCCTTCTCATTTACTTCGTACTTCCCTCTGTCCTTCTTTTACTCCACCTCCTTCCTTCTCTCTTGGCTCTCACCATCACCCACTTGACATTATACTTTAGCTATCCAGACCCCCTCACATCGTCAGATTGTTACTTGCACTGTGTCCTTCCCAGTCAGGCCTCCTACACACCGCATTTGGGCAGCACGTGGCTCAGTGGTTAGCACTGATACCTTGCAGCCTGAAGTCCTGAGTTCGATCACCCTTGGTCACATCTGCAAGGAGTTTGTATGTTCTTCCGTGTTGCGTGGGGTTTCCTCGGCACTCCGGTTTCCTAACAATTATAAAGACATACTGATAGGTTGTAGTGTTCATATATGTGCTTAGATTGTAAGCTCTTGGATAGGGCCGTGTGAATACATACATGTAATTTATGTCTCACCCCAATTTCCTTTGTAGACTGTAACCTCTTACCTATTGTATCACGGTATTGCTGTAAGTAACTTATCACTCTGTTAACTTATATTATGTATTACCTGTGTATTATGTATGACTTTGCATAATATTTATTACCCTGTATGTCATTTATGACTATGTAATTCTAAAGCACTACGGAAGATATTGGTGCTATATAAATCTACATTAAATATTATTTAGGACGCAGAGGGATGGGTTCGCATAGCGGTATGATTGATGGGGGAAACAGTGCAATCTGCAGGATGATGGATCTGCTGCTAATATCTCGGCTTGTGAGACAGTAGGGAAGATAGAAGCAAGTCATTTATAGAAACATTTAACAAAAACACAAAAAAACTTTTAAGGAAGTTTAATGCATATGACACCATACTAGAGATTCACATACAGGGTGCAAAGTTTGGATTAGTTTGCATAAGGGTTATGTGGAGATGTGTTATACATGTGCCCTGGACTGTGAAATAGTAAAAGACCTCAATTCCAAATACAGCACCAATTAGGGTTCTATCAGTGGCAACAGAAGCGCCGAGTTACCGAACAGTGACGTTGGAAAGGTTTATCTGGTATCTGGACTATATTAAGAAAAATTACCGTCAACTTGGTAAGATCTCTCCTAGCCTGCTCAGCAAGGACTGGCATTCTTCCTATTCGTTAAATAACGTTTTGACCAAAGCAACAGGATAAAGCACTGAAATACATTATCCCTTAGTTTATTTACACTGCTACATACTTGTGGAAACAGAAATTGAAAATCTATGATACATGAATGACTTTGGTCATAAGCAATTTTTAATTGCTGTATCCAGGTTATAGTAATATACAGTGATGGGAAAAACTATTTGCCCTTCTGATTTCTTATTCTTTTGCATGTTTGTCACACTGACCTACATGGCCCTGTGTGAAAAGAAATTGCCCCCTGAACCTAAAAACTGGTTGGGCCACCCTTAGCAGCAATAACTGCAATCAAGCGTTTGCGATAACTTGTAACGAGTCTTTACAGCGCTCTGGAGGAATTGTGTCCCACTCATCTTTGCAGAATTGTTGTATATCAGCTTTATTTGAGGGTTTTCTAGCATGAACCGCTTTTTAAGGTCACGCCACAACATCTCATAGGATTCAGGTCAGGACTTTGACTAGGCCACTCCAAAGTCTTCATTTTGTTTTTCTCAGCCATTCAGAGGGTGGATTGCTGGTGTGTTTGGGTCATTGTCCTGCTGCGCACCCAAGATGGCTTCAGCTTGAGTTGAGGAACAGATGGCCGGACATTCTCCTTCAGTAGAATTCATGGTTCCATCTATCACAGCAAGCCTTCCGGTCCTGAAGCAGCAAAACAACCCCAGACCATCACACTACCACCACCATATTTACTGTTGGTATGATGTCTTTCTGTGTGCTGTGTACTTCTAAGCCAAGTGTAACGGGACACGCACCTTCCAAAAAGTTCAACTTTGTCTCGTCGGTCCACAAGGTATTTCCCCAAAAGTCTTGGCAATCATTGAGATGTTTTTAGCAAAATTGAGACGAGCCTTAATGTTCTTTTGCTTAACAGTGGTTTGCGCCTTGGATATCTGCCATGCAGGCGTTTTTGCCCAGTCTTCTTCTTATGGTGGAGTCCTGAACACTGACCTTAATTGAGGCAAGTGAGGCCTGCAGTTCTTTAGATGTTGTCCTGGGGTCTATTGTGGCCTCTCGGTTGAGTTTCTCTGCGCTCTTGGGGTAATTTTGGTCGGCCGGCCACTCCTGGGAAGGTTCACATGTTCCATGTTTTTGCCATTGTGGATAATGGCTCTACTGTGGTTCGCTGGAGTCCCAAAGCTTTAGAAATGGCTTTATAACCATAACTCAGGTGTGATAAACCGCAGTTATTTTTTAACAAGGGGGCAATTTATTTTCACACAGGGCCATGTAGATTTGGAGTTTTTTTTTTCACTAGAATAATAAAAACCATCATTGAAAACTGCATTTTGTGTCAGTATGTTATCTTTGACTAATAGTTAACGGTTTTTGATGAGCAGAAACATTTCAGTGTGACCAACATGCAAAAGAATAAGAAATCAGGAAGGGGGCAAATAGTTTTTCACACCACTGTTATGTATATAAGCATTATTGTATTATATGTGCACCCTGGACATTATTTGTATATAGGTGCAAATAGAACCATTTTAAAACATTTATCTCACCTGTAAAGGCTTTTTAGTTACATTAATCTCTTCTCTGGCATCCAAACATGGGAGATCTCATAGGATTTTCCAGTGTAATAACCAACAATCACATGCAAAAAAGTACTGTATGTAAGAGGTAGCATTGAAAAAGCTTCAAATCTCCTATATTTAAATGATTTATAGAATAGGAAGGAGTGAGTGGGGGTCTGTATAGGAGGATGGTTCTGTGATGGGTACAGGGTACGGACAGGGACAATATGGGGACACTAGAGAGAAAGGTTAGGTGTAAGGTGGAGGAAGCAGTGTGGAGTGGGGGGTTGTATAGGAGAGTGGTTCTGTGATGGGTACAGGGTACGGACAGGGACATATGGGGATACTAGAGAGAAAGGTATAAGGTGGGAGGAAGCAGTGTGAGTGGGGTCTGTATAGGAGATGGTTCTGTGATGGGTACAGGGTACGGACAGGGACATATGGGGACACTAGAGAGAAAGGTTAAGGTGGAGGAAGCAGTGTGAGTGGGGGGTCTGTATAAGGAGATGGTTCTGTGATGGGTCAGGGTACGGAAGGACATATGGGGACACTAGAGAGAAAGGTTTAAGGTGGAGGAGCGTGTGAGTGGGGTCTGTATAGGAGATGGTTCTGTGAGGGTACAGGGTACGGACAGGGACAATAGGGGACACTAGAGAGAAAGGTTAAGGTGGGAGGGAGGAAGCAGTTGTGAGTGGGGGTCTGTATAGGAGATGGTTCTGTGATGGGTACAGGGTACAGACAGGGACATATGGGGACACTAGAGAGAAAGGTATAAGGTGGGAGGAAGCAGTGTGAGTGGGGTCTGTATAGGAGATGGTTTTGTGATGGGTACAGGGTACGGACAGGGACATATGGGGACACTAGAGAGAAAGGTATAAGGTGGGAGGAAGCAGTGTGGTGGGGGTCTGTATAGGAGATGGTTCTGTGATGGGTGACAGGGTACGGACAGGGACAATGGGGACACTAGAGAAAGTGTATAAGGGGGTGGAGGAGCAGTGTGAGTGGGGGGTCTGTATAGGAGATGGTTTGTGATGGGTACAGGGTAGGACAGGGACCTATGGGGACACTAGAGAGAAAGGTATAAGGTAGAGGAAGCAGTGTGAGTGGGGGTCGTATAGGAGATGGTCTTGTGTGGGTACAGGGTACGGACAGGGAAATATGGGGACACTAGAGAGAAAGGTATAAGGTGGAGGAAGCAGTGTGAGTGGGGGTCTGTATAGGAGATGGTTCTGTGATGGGTACAGGGTACGGACAGGGACATATGGGGACACTAGAGAGAAAGGTTTAAGGTGGTGGAAGAAGTGTGAGTGGGGGTCTGTATAGGAGATGGTTCTGTGATGGGTACAGGGTACGGACAGGGACATATGGGGACACTAGAGAGAAAGGTATTATAAGTGGAGGAAGCAGTGTGAGTGGGGGTTGTATAGGAGTGGTTCTGTGATGGGTACAGGGTAAGGACAGGGACATATGGGGACACTAGAGGAAAGGTAAAGGTGGAGGAAGCAGTGTGAGTGGGGGGTGTATAGGAGATGGTTGTGTATGGGTACAGGGTACGGACAGGGACATATGGGGAAACTAGAGAGAAAGGTATAGGGTGGAGGGGAAGCAGTGTGAGTGGGGGTCTGTATAGGAGATGGTTCTGTGGGGTAACGGTAGGACAGGGACATATGGGGACACTAGAGAGAAAGGTTTAAGGTGGGAGGAGGAAGCAGTGTGAGTGGGGGTCTGTATAGAGAGATGGTTTGTGATGGGTACAGGGTACGACAGGGACATATGGGGACACTAGAGAGAAAGGTATAAGGTGGGAGGAAGCAGTGTGAGTGGGGGTCTGTATAGGAGATGGTTCTGTGATGGGTACAGGGTACGGACAGGGACATATGGGGACACTAGAGAGAAAGGTATAAGGTGGGAGGAAGCAGTGTGAGTGGGGGTCTGTTAGGAGATGGTCTGTGAGGGGTACAGGGTACGGACAGGGACATATGGGGCACTAGAGGAAGGTTAGGGGAGGAAGCCGTGTGAGTGGGGGGTGTGTATAGGAGATGGTTCTGTGATGGGTACAGGGTACGGACAGGGACATATGGGGACACTAGAGAGAAAGGTATAAGGGGGGAGGAAGCAGTGTGAGGGGGTCTGTATAGGAGGTGGTTCTGTGATGGGTACAGGGTACGGACAGGGACATATGGGGACACTAGAGAGAAAAGTGATAAGGGGGAGGAAGCGTGTGAGTGGGGGTCTGTATAGGAGATGGTTCTGTGATGGGTACAGGGTACGGACAGGGACATATGGGGACACTAGAGAGAAAGGTATAAGGTGAGAGGAAGCAGTGTGAGTGGGGGTCTGTATAGGAGATGGTTCTGTGATGGGTACAGGGTACGGACAGGGACATATGGGGACACTAGAGAGAAAGGTATAAGGTGGGAGGAAGCAGTGTGAGTGGGGGGTCTGTAAGGAGATGGTTCTGTGATGGGTACAGGGTACGGACAGGGACATATGGGGACACTAGAGAGAAAGGTATAAGGTGGGAGGAAGCAGTGTGAGTGGGGGTCTGTATAGGAGATGGTTCTGTGATGGGGACAGGGTACGGACAGGGACATATGGGGACACTAGAGAGAAAGGTATAAGGTGGAGGAAGCAGTGTGAGTGGGGGGTCTGTATAGGAGATGGTTCTGTGATGGGTACAGGGTACGGACAGGGACATATGGGGACACTAGAGGAAAGGTTAAGGTGGGAGGAGCAGTGTGAGTGGGGGTCTGTATAGGAGATGGTTCTGTGATGGGTACAGGGTACGGACAGGGACATATGGGGACACTAGAGAGAAAGGTATAAGGTGAGGAGGAAGCAGTGTGAGTGGGGGGTCTGATAGGAGATGGTTCGTGATGAGGGTACAGGGTAGGACAGGGACATATGGGGACACTAGAGGAAAGGTTTAAGGTGGAGGAAGCAGTGTGAGTGGGGGTCTGTATAGGAGATGGTTCTGTGATGGGTACAGGGTTAGGACAGGGACATATGGGACACTAGAGAGAAAGGTATAGGGTGGAGGAAGCAGTGTGAGGGGTGGGGTCTGTATAGGAGATGGTTCTGTGATGGGTACAGGGTACGGACAGGGACATATGGGGACACTAGAGAGAGAAAGGTTTAAGGTGGAGGAAGCAGTGGTGAGTGGGGGTCTGTATAGGAGATTGTTTGTGATGGGTACAGGGTACAGACAGGGACATTAGGGGACACTAGAGAGAAAGGTATAAGGTGGGAGGAAGCAGTGTGAGTGGGGGTCTGTATAGGAGATGGTTCTGTGATGGGTAAGGTAGCGGACAGGGACATATGGGGACACTAGAGAGAAAGGTATAAGGTGGGAGGAAGCAGTGTGAGTGGGGGTCTGTATAGGAGATGGTTCTGTGATGGGTACAGGGTACGGACAGGGACATATGGGGACACTAGAGGAAAGGTATAAGGTGGAGGAAGCAGTGTGAGTGGGGGTCTGTATAGGAGATGGTTCTGTGATGGGTACAGGGTACGGACAGGGACATATGGGGACACTAGAGAGAAAGGTTAAGGGAGGAAGCAGGTGAGTGGGGGGTCTGTATAGGAGGTGGTTCTGTGATGGGTACAGGGTACGGACAAGGGACATAGGGGACACTAGAGAGAAAGGTATAAGGTGGAGGAAGCAGTGTGAGTGGGGGGTCTGTATAGGAGATGGTTTGTGATGGGTACAGGGTAGGACAGGGACATATGGGGACACTAGAGAGAAAGGTATAAGGTGGAGGAAGCAGTGTGAGTGGGGGGTCTGTATAGGAGATGGTTCTGTGATGGGTACAGGGTACGGACAGGGACATATGGGGACACTAGAGAGAAAGGTTTAAGGTGGGAGGAAGCAGTGTGGAGTGGGGGTCTGTATAGGAGTGGTTCTGTGATGGGTACAGGGTACGGACAGGGACATATGGGGACACTAGAGAGAAAGGTATAAGGTGGGAGGAAGCAGTGTGAGTGGGGGGTCTTTATAGGAGATGGTTCTGTGATGGGTACAGGGTACGGACAGGGACATATGGGGACACTAGAGAGAAAGGTTATAAGGTGGGAGGAAGCAGTGTGAGTGGGGGGTCTGTATAGGAGATGGTTCTGTGATGGGTACAGGGTACGGACAGGGACATATGGGGACACTAGAGAGAAAGGTATAAGGTGGAGGAAGCAGTGTGAGTGGGGGTCTGTATAGGAGATGGTTCTGTGATGGGTACAGGGTACAGACAGGGACAGGGACATATGGGGACACTAGAGAGAAAGGTATAAGGTGGAGGAAGCAGTGTGAGTGGGGGTCTGTATAGGAGATGGTTCTGTGATGGGTACAGGGTACGGACAGGGACATATGGGGACACTAGAGAGAAAGGTTTAAGGTGGAGGAAGCAGTGTGAGTGGGGGGTCTGTATAGGAGATGGTTCTGTGATGGGTACAGGGTACGGACAGGGACATATGGGGACACTAGAGAGAAGGGTATAAGGTGGGAGGAAGCAGTGTGAGGTGAGGGGGGGTCTGTATAGGAGATGGGTTGTGATGGGTACAGGGTACGGACAGGGACATATGGGGACATAGAGGAAAGGTTAAGGTGGAGGAGTGATAGGGGTGGGATGGGGGGAGGGTAGGAGGGACGGGAAGGGAAGGAAAGGGAGGGAGCAGGAGGGGGGAGAAGGAGGAGGAGTAGAGGGAGAGAGAGGAAAGGAGGTGGAAAGCAGTGTGAGTGGGGGTCTGTATAGGAGATGGTTCTGTGATGGGTACAGGTAGGACAGGGACATATGGGGACACTAGAGAGAAAGGTATAAGGGGGGAGGAAGCAGTGTGAGTGGGGGTCTGTATAGGAGATGGTTCTGTGATGGGTACAGGGTACGGACAGGGACATATGGGGACACTAGAGAGAAAGGTATAAGGTGGAGGAAGCAGTGTGAGTGGGGGTCTGTATAGGAGATGGTTCTGTGATGGGTACAGGGTACGGACAGGGACATATGGGGACACAAGAGAGAAAGGTATAAGGTGGAGGAAGCAAGGTGAGTGGGGGGTCTGTATAGGAGATGGTTCTGTGATGGTACAGGGTACGGACAGGGACATATGGGGACACTAGAGAGAAGAAAGGTATAAGTGGAGGAAGCAGTGTGAGTGGGGGTCTGTATAGGAGGTGGTGCTGTTAGGGTACAGGGTACGGACAGGGACATATGGGGACACTAGAGAGAAAGGTATAAGGTGGAGGAGCAGTGTGAGTGGGGGGTCTGTATAGGAGATGGTTCTGTGATGGTACAGGGTACGGACAGGGACATATGGGGACACTAAGAAAAGGTATAAGGGGAGGAAGTCAGTGTGCGTAAGACTGGTGTGCCCGGTGATTATCTATATTGCATATATGGACTGTTGGCTACAGTAACTGGAGCACCCAGCATGTAAACATTTGCAGTGCTTGACTGCATATACTGGTTGAGGAGTGCAGGGTCCGACCCTACACAGTGTATACTTTCTTGTTCTAAACGCTTTTGTTTCTTATGCCCCCCCTTAAAAACAGACAAACCCCTTGAAAACAGAAAATCCCTTTGAAAGAAGATCACTCAAGAGCTGATCTCTCTGGAGAAATGACTTAAATGAGGTTCAAAACCAAAGTTTCAACAGCTCTCAGCCAATTTAAACCAATTAGCTACACCCCCATCCAATCAGAGAAAAGAAAAAAAAATCCTTTCCTTTGTCTCTGACCAGCCCCCACCCTACAGGTAACAATGCAGTTGAACACAGGTATTTATTTTAGAAACCCAGGGATTTGAGTTTCCTTAAACAATTCCTACAACCTTATTCAAGCAGTAAGTAGTAAAAAAACAAGAAAAAAAACACACCAGTGATTAATTACTTACACAGGCACCCTCCTAGAAATAAATAGTGCTAGGTTAGTAGATTTACTAGACTGCAAACCAGTTAATAAACGCTATTGTTTCTTAACGCTCCCCCTTAAAAACATACAAACCCCTTTAAAACAGAAAATCCCTTTGAAAGAAAATCGCTCTCAAGATCTGATCGCTCTGGAGAAATGACTTAAATGAGGTTCAAAACCGAGAACATACCATATTATACTATACTATACCATACAATAATATTCTATACCATACCATATTATACTGTACTATACTATACTACACTATACCATACTATACTATACAAATATACTTGTCAACACCTACGCTAACTCCTAACATCCAATCATGTGTCTCCGACTGCCTCCTTGCCATCTACTCCCAGATGTCTCAACGCTACCTCAAATTAAATCTTTCTAAAACTGAACTGAACATCTCTGTTGACAATCCCCCCATTTCCCCTATCCAATCGGCACGCTGCCTAGGGGTAATTATTGACTCCTCTCTCTCCTTTTCCAACCACATTAACAATGTTGCAAAAACCTGCCGCTTCTTCCTTCGCAATATAGCCAAAATCCGCAGGTTCCTTTCTCTCCCAACCACCACAAAATCTGCAGGTTCCTTCTCATCCTATCGCACCTGGATTATTGCAAGCTACTACTTTCTTGTCTTCCTTCTTCCCACCTCTCTCCCCTTCAGTATATACATAACTCTGCCACACATATTATTTCGCTCTCTAATAAACCGGATCCCAAATCTCATCTGTACAACAACCGGTTGTACCGGACAACAATTCGTTAAACAGCGCATTGTATACAAAATCCTCCTCCTAACTTTTAAATCCCTTCGCTCTGCTGCTACTTCTTATATTTCCTCTCTAGTGTCCTCATATGTTCCTGTCGATACCCTCCGCTCATCACAGAACCAGCTCCTGTACAGACCCCCCACTCACACTGCTTCCTTCCACCTTATACCTTTCTCTCTAGTGTCCCCATATGTCCCTGTCCGTACCCTGTACTCATCACAGAACCATCTCCTATACAGACCCCCGTGTATTATGTATGACTTTGCATAATATTTATTACCCTGTATGTCATTTATGACTATGTAATTCTAAAGCACTACGGAAGATATTGGTGCTATATAAATCTACATTAAATATTATTTTAGGACGCAGAGGGATGGGTTCGCATAGCGGTATGATTGATGGGGGAAACAGTGCAAATCTGCAGGATGATGGATCTGCTGCTAATATCTCGGCTTGTGAGACAGTAGGGAAGATAGAAGCAAGTCATTTTATAGAAACATTTAAACAAAAACACAAAAAACTTTTAAGGAAGTTTAATGCATATGACACCATTACTAGAGATTCACATACAGGGTGCAAAGTTTGGATTAGTTTGCATAAGGGTTATGTGGAGATGTTGTTATACATGTGCCCCTGGACTGTGAAATAGTAAAAGACCTCAATTCTCAAATACAGCACCAATTAGGGTTCTATCAGTGGGGGTCTTATAGGAGATGCGTTCTGTGATGAGTACAGGGTACGGACAGGAATATGGGGACATAGAGAGAAAGGTTTAAGGTGGAAGGAAGCAGTGTGAGTGGGGGGTCTGTACAGGAGTGGTTCTGTGATGAGCGAGGGAGGGTATCGACAGGAACATTGAGGACACTAGAGAGGAAAAATCTAAGAAGTAGCAGCAGAGCGAAGGGATTTAAAAGTTAGGAGGAGGATTGTTAACAATGCGCTGTTTAACGAATTGTTGGCCGGTACAACCGGTTGTTGTACAGATGAGATTGGGATCCGGTTATTAGAGAGCGAAAAATATATGTGTGGCAGAGTTATGTATATATGAAGGGGGATGAGAGAGGTGGGAAGAAGGGAAGACAAGAAAGAGATAGCTTGCAATACTCCAGGTGCGAAGGATGAGAAGGAACTGCAGATTTTGTGGCTGGGTTGGGAGAGAAAGGAACCTGCGGATTTTGGCTATATTGCGAAGAAAGAAGCGGCAGGTTTTTGCAAACATTGTTAATGTGGTTGGAAAAGAGAGAGAGAGGAGGTCAATAATTACCCCATAGGCGAGTGCCGATATGGGTAGGGGAAATGGGGGGGATTGTCAACAGAGATGTTCAGTTCAGTTTTAGAAAGATTTAAATTGAGGTAGGGTTTGGGTAGTGTTGAGACATCTGGGAGTAGATGGCAAGGAGGCAGTCGGGGACACATGATTGGATGTTAGGAGTTAGCGTAGGTGTTGACAAGTATATTGTATAGTATGTATGGTATAGTGTCAGTATAGTATAGTACAGTATAATATGGTTATGGTTAGAATATTATTGTATGGTTTATGTATAGTATAATATGGTATGTGTCTGGTTTTGAACCTCATTAAGTTCATTTCTCCAGAGCGATCAGATCTTGAGAGCGATTTTCTTTCAAAGGGATTTTCTGTTTTAAAGGGGTTGTATGTGTTTTTAAGGGGGAGCGTTAAGAAACAATAGCGTTTATTAAACTGGTTTGCGGTCTAGTAAATCTACTAACCTAGCACTATTTATTTCTAGGAGGGTGCCTGTGTAAGAATTAATCATGGTGTGTTTTTTTTCTTGTTTTTTTACTACTTACTGCTTTGAATAAGGTTGTAGGAATTGTTTAGGAAATCAAAATCCTGGGTTTCTAAAATAAAATACCTGTGTTCAACTGCATTGTTACCTGTAGGGTGGGGGCTGGTCAGAGACAAAGGAAAGGATTTTTTTTCTTTCTCTGATGGATGGGGGTGTAGCTATTGGTTTTTAATTGGCTGAGAGCTGTTGAAACTTTGGTTTTTGAACCCTCATTTAAGTCATTTCTCCAGAGAGATCAGCTCTTGAGTGATCTTCTTTCAAAGGGATTTTCTGTTTTCAAGGGGTTTGTCTGCTGTTAAGGGGGGCATAAGAAAAAAAAGCGTTTAGAACAAGAAAAGTATACATGTGTAGGGCGGACCTGCACTCCTCAACCAGTTATGCAGCAGCACTGCAAATGTTTACAGTTGTGGGTGCTCCAGTTACGTAGCCAACAGTCCATTATGCAATATAGATAATCACGGGCACACCAGTCTTAGGTGCAAGTCAAATTTATTGTGACGTTTCGGGATCACATGCGGTCCCTTCTTCAGACAAACATAAATGAGCAACAAAGTGCCAAGTGCTATTTATAGAAAAATATCTCACACTGTTGAAGATGGCCATCTAGTGGTCAATCTTTGTATTGGCACGTTAGTTTCAGATTGACCACTAGATGGCCATCTTCAACAGTTGTGAGATATGTTTATCTATAAATAGCACTTGGCACTTTGTTTGCTCATTTATGGTTTGTCTGAAGAAGGGACCGCATGGTGATCCCGAAAACGTCACAATAAATTTGACTTTGCACAAAGACTGGTGTGCCCGGTGGGGTGATTATCTATATGCATAGAACAGAAAGGGTTTAAGAAAAAGATGCTTTTTTCTGGTGTGTATTGCTGTTGTCTCTGGGGTGTAATGTGGTTTACTCTTGTTGGTATGCTTGTGTCTCGGGGTGTTATTGGTGTGTAGTATGGACAGTGTGTTGGGGCCCGCGCAATGTGCATCCTGCCGTATGTATGGGCTCTTGGAAGCAGCCGCCCCAGGGGACCTATGTAGTGTCAGATGGAGTGGGTTGTCGCCATATTTGGAATCTTGATGGACAGAGTCATAAGGGGGTAAACTGCAGCATGCAGGACTTGGCAAAACCTGGGGGAAATGCAGGTACTGGCAGGGGCAGTATAAATGGTGGGTGGAGATGCGGGCAGTAAGGTGGAGAAGGAAGATAGTTGTGAGCACAAGGGTCACCAGGGGAAGTAGGAGACTGGGAAAAGGATAGGGGGGGCCTTCTTTCCCGCTGTCGATCAAACAGTATTTGCCATGTTAGGTGAGATGTGGACGGACGATTGGCTCGAAGCAGCATGTAGGAGCGGGGCTTTCCTTGAGCACCCAGGGGACGGCCACTCCAAGACAAGGGGAGGGAGAACTGGGGGCTAGAGGAGGATAGCAGAGTGGTAGTGGGGTAGGGGATTCTATTATTAGAAGGGTAGTTAGGGTGAGATCGGTGAATCGCACCAAGACATACATTGCACGAACAGTGTGTTGTCTGCTGGTGCTATGGTTGACATTGTGGTGGTCGTGTGGTCGACCAGATTATGGGTGGGGCTGGGAGTGACCCGGGGTCTTTCCCATTGGTATGCCACCTGACTCCCCCATAACCCTGCCCTATCAGAGACTCTGTGAGGGATGGAGTCCTTAAAATGATTTCCCGAGAATTAGGGGCCACGTTAAAACGCAACGGAATCAGGGTAGTGTTTTCAAGAACATCCTACCGCGCACTGTGCTACGTAGGGAGGAACGGTGAGCTAGGAGTATAACGTGGTTGGCTCTAAAAGCGGTTTTGGGTCAGAGTGGGGTTTGGGTTATTGAGGAGACTCTGGGCGTGTTTATGTTGGTACAGGCTCTTGTAGGGAATGGGTTGGACCTCACTGCTGGCGGTGCTGTGTGCAGCGTTTTGGGGAGAGAGAGTCGGCTAGGGGGTTGGAGGAGATTTTAACTAGGTATGGGGGGGGCGAGGGTTACGTTGAACTGACACAGGGCTAGATAGAGAAGGTTAGGATCAGGGGGATAGGCTAAACAACTCAAACTGCTTCCTCCCACCTTTATCCTTTCCTCTAGTGTCCCCATATGCCCTGTCCTACCCTGTACTCATCACAGAACCATCTCCTATACAACCCCCCCTCACACTGCTTCCTCCACCATAAACCTTTCTCTCTAGTGTCCCCATATGTCCTTTCCGTACCCTGTACCCATCACACAGAACCATCTCCTATACAGACCCCCACTCCCACTGCTTCCTCTCCCTTATACCTTTCTCTCTAGTGTCCCCATATGTCCCTGTCCGTACCCTGACCCATCACAGAACCATCTCCTATACAGACCCCCCACTCACACTGCTTCCCTCCACCTATACCTTTCTCTCTAGTCCCCATATGTCCTGTCCGTACCCGTACCCATCACAGAACCATCTCCTATACAGACCCCCCACTACACTGCTTCCTCCACCTTATACCTTTCTCTCTAGTGTCCCATATGTCCCTGTCCGTACCCTGTACCCTCACAGAACCATCTCCTATCAAACCCCCCACTCACACTGCTTCCTCCCACCTTATACACCTTTCTCTCTAGTGTCCCCATATGTCCCTGTCCGTACCCTGTACCCATCACAGAACCATCTCCTATACAGACCCCCACTCACACTGCTTCCTCCACCTTATACCTTTCTCTCTAGGGTCCCCATATGTCCTTGTCCTACCCTGTACCCATCCATCACAGAACCATCTCCTATACAGACCCCACTCACACTGCTTCCTCCACCTTATACCTTTCTCTCTAGTGTCCCCATATGTCCCTGTCCGTACCCTGTACCCATCACAGAACCATCTCCTATACAGACCCCCACTCACACTGCTTCCTCCACCTTATACCTTTCTCTCTAGTGTCCCATATGTCCCTTGTCCGTACCCTGTACCATCACAGAACCATCTCCTATACAGACCCCACTCACACTGCTTCTCCCCCACCTTATACCTTTCTCTCTAGTGTCCCCATATGTCCCTGTCCGTACCCTGTACCCATCACAGAACCATCTCCTATACAGACCCCCACTCACACTGCTTCCTCCCACCTTATACTTTCTCTCTAGTGTCCCCATATGTCCCTGTCCGTACCCCTGTACCCATCACAGAACCATCTCCTATACAGACCCCCCACTCACACTGCTTCCTCCACCTTATACCTTTCTCTCTAGTGTCCCCATATGTCCCTGTCCGTACCCTGTACCCATCACAGAACCATCTCCTATACAGACCCCCACTCACACTGCTTCCTCCACCTTATACCTTTCTCTAGTGTCCCCATATGTCCCTGTCCGTACCCTGTACCCATCACAGAACCATCTCCTATACAGAACCCCCCACTCACACTGCTTCCTCCCACCTTATACCTTTCTCTCTAGTGTCCCCATATGTCCCTGCCGTACCCTGTACCCATCACAGAACCATCTCCTATACAGACCCCCACTCACACTTCTCTCCACCTTATAACCTTTCTCTCTAGTGTCCCCATATGTCCCTGTCCGTACCCTGTACCCATCACGAACCATCTCCAACAGACCCCCACTCACACTGCTTCCCCCACCTTATACCTTTCTTCTATGTCCCCATATGTCCCTGTCCGTCCCTGTACCCATCACAGAACCATCTCCTATACAGACCCCCACTCACACTGCTTCCTCCACCTTATACCTTTCTCTCTAGTGTCCCCATATGTCCCTGTCCGTACCCTGTACCCATCACAGAACCATCTCCTATACAGACCCCCACTCACACTGCTTCCTCCTACCTTATACCTTTCTCTCTAGTGTCCCCATATGTCCCTGTCCGTACCCTGATCCCCATCACAGAACCATCTCCTATACAGACCCCACACTCACACTGCTTCCTCCCACCTTATACCTTTCTCTCTAGTGTCCCCATATGTCCCTGTCCGTACCCTGTACCCATCACAGAACCATCTCCTATACAGACCCCCACTCACACTGCTTCCTCCCACCTTATACCTTTCTCTAGTGTCCCCATATGTCCCTGTCCGTACCCTGTACCCATCACAGAACCATCTCTATACAGACCCCCACTCACACACTGCTTCCTCCCCACTATACCTTTCCTCTAGTGTCCCCATATGTCCCTGTCCGTACCCTGTACCCATCACAAACCATCTCCTTACAGACCCCCCACTCACACTGCTTCCTCCCCACCTTATACCTTTCTCTAGTGTCCCCATATGTCCCGGTCCGTACCCTGTACCCATCACAGAACCATCCCTATACAGACCCCCCACCACACTGCTTCCTCCCACCCCTTATACCTTTCTCTCTAGTGTCCCCATATGTCCCTGTCCGTACCCTGTACCCATCACAGAACCATCTCCTATACAGACCCCCACATCACACTGCTTCCTCCACCTTATACCTTTCTCTCTAGTGTCCCCATATGTCCCTGTCCATACCCTGTACCCATCACAGAACCATCTCCTATACAGACCCCCCACTCACACTGCTTCCTCCCACCTTATACCTTTCTCTCTAGTGTCCCCATATGAATAAATGTGCGTGAAAAAAATGACCTGTCACAATTATCGTAATTATTATAATGATCGTCCCTACTCTGCTGAAGATCTCTTTGGAACGCTTTAGTTAGGGCAGACGTGGAATATCCTCTGGTAAAAGGGACAGGTACCTGATTCAGTCGGGATTCCCATATGTCCCTGTCCGTACCCTGTACCCATCACAGAACCATCTCCTATACAGACCCCCACTCACACTGCTTCCTCCACCTTATACCTTTCTCTCTAGTGTCCCCATATGTCCCTGTCCGTACCCTGTACTCATCACAGAACCATCTCCTGTACAGACCCCACTCACACTGCTTCCTCTCGCCTTAAACCTTTCTCTCTTTTGGCTCCCATCCTCTGGAATTCTATTCCCCTCTCTCTACGTCAAGAAACCTCAATAAACAAGTTTAAATCTAACCTCTCCAATAACCATTTATCGAAAAAGCAAGGATATCTGGCTTAAAACATTCTTTTATTTCACATATTAAAAAATATCCAAATAGTTACCAAAAATAGTATGTATTCAAGGAACCCAAACACCTTAAAACCTTTTAAAAGATCCCCCACCACAGATGGTATAACCAAACAGCATGAATACACAGTCAGAAATAACCTGTGGCCCCATATAAACTAAGCAATAGTAAGTGTATGTTACAAGAAAGATGGTTCGCCGCACCAATCACGTGTGGTGTATCCGGTCCGAACAAGAATCAGACTGAAGTTTTTTACCCTTTTAAAAAAACATCTTTTATTTTCCAAAATTGTTAAAAACCAGGCTGGCACCGGGTGTGTATACTTAGCAGTAAAGTCATCTCTCAAAGTCCGTGCATGGAGGTTTACAAAGTAATGCAGAGGATGAGGCTAGCTGTACAGGAGACCAGAGACATGATGCAAGTAGATGGGGGACCCAGCACCCCAATATGTTTATTGGATTGATTTCTAGGATTGACTATTACTCTGGGGAGTATATTGCACTTAATTTTGCTTAAGTGTAAATCTAACCTCTCATTCTATCTCACTGAGCACAGCACAACAAAGGGCTGTTCACACTGCACCAGTTATTACTTTAGCACTTCCACCCTTTCCTATATATCTGTGTGTTACCCACCTAAGTAGATTGTAAGCTCTATGGGACAAGGACCTCTTTTCTTATGTTACATGTTTCAAGCACTTGTATATTTCATGATGCTCATATTTATTTATATATTTATGTATTTATTGTCCCCCTTGTAGGACTTTTTGTATTCTATATTGTAAAGCGACGCGCTATTAATAAGTATATACATACATACTGTACATATGGAGCCCTGAAATGTCCATTGATCACCTCTTCTCTTGTACTGTGAATTGGTTTCTCAAAAGTAGTTACAGGTGTGTGGAAAGACCATTCACCCAGGGGTGCTCCTACCATGAAGCAAACTGAAACATTTGCTCAGGGCGCGCAAATGGTTTTTTAACAAAAGGCGGCAGTTTAAAAAGAAAACTTCATCCTGAATAATGCATTTCAGCACCAGTCCACCAATTAGTTTTAAGTGAGCCCTTTGGTCCACCAATCGATGTTAGTCAGACCAACATGCCCACCTCCACAAGCCACGCCTATATTATCTGATGAAGCCACACCCACTTCACATGCCACCATCCGTCTGCCAATAGGCGGCATTCAAAATTGTTTCAGGTGTCAAAAACCCTAGGAACACTCCTGCATTCACCTTTCCTAATAAAAGGCAATGACGATATGAATGGAGATTATGTCAGCTATAGTAGGAGTCCTTTATTTCCTATAGCTAATTTATGAAAATATCTTATTCCATCAAACACAAGGAAACCAAGAACCTTACGGTTCATAAACGTGTGATCACAGGGCGGACACATAGATTTCAAACTTGCGTTTTACTGGAATGGTGAAAGTCGACACCATAGACATTCAATAGAACAGCGAATAGAAACAGGGAAAAAGATCATAAACAAAATTAGACATGGTTGTCTGATCGTCTTATATTGTACCCAACGGTAAGTTAACCAAGCAAGGTAAGCGTAGAAACGTCAGTTAAGGTTAATGAAAAAAATGTTCGGAATCGCGTTCCGTGTAGTTAAAATCTCCCCGAGGAAGAGAAGAGTCAATATTTTTCTATCTCGCCTTTTTTTTTCCAGAAGGATATTAATATTTATAAATGTCCCACTGAGTCTCTCATATGTTCTATTTCTTCTGATTATTAGGGTTAAGGATGGCGTAACATGTAAATGCCAACGCACAGAGTCCTTTTAGTACACCATGTAAAAAAAATTTAATAAAGAGGGGGGGGGGTTTCAAGGGGAAGTCAATGCATGAAAAATAAATAGTCAATCAGTAAGAGAGATCTTTTATAGCTCTGATGTTTTGTTTACAGTGGTAAAAAAACACTTCTTCTCTTGACACAACCATAGAGTTAGGTAAACACTAGGGATGGCCGGTTCGCGGATCCGAACCCAGATCCGCCGCGGATTTATCCCGTTCGCGAACGGCGGATTTTTCCGGATTTTCCGCCTTCCGAACTTCCGATTCGCGGATTTTTCGTATTTGAAAATTTTCGAAATTACGAGTTTTCGCGTATTTTCGAAATTTTTTGTAAATTTTCAAAAATACGAGAAAACATGTAATTTCGAAAATTTTCGAAAATACAAGGATTTCTCTTATTTTCATTTATACGTATTTTCGAAAATTTTCGAAATTACATGTTTTCTCGTATTTTTGAATTTTTGAAAATACATATTTCGGAAAAATCGAAAATTTTCGAAAATACGTTAAAACTCGTAATTTTGAGGGTATTTTTCATTTTAATGGGTCCGCTCACGGATTTTCGAATTTTCGGATTTTTTCGAAAATTCACGGATCCTCGAGCGGACCGGATTTTGCGAAGTTCGGACATCTCTGGTAAACACAACCAAGTATGATTAAATAATAGGAAACCAAATTTACAGCCTTTTAAATTTACGGGCTTTTTAAAGCCCGTACACACGCTAATTGTTGGCCACCTTGGAGAATCACCGCTACAGGTGAGAATTTGACATGTTTAATGATGTGCCCTGCTGACAGTCTTTGTTCTTCTGTGCCCCAAGAGGTCTTCCAAAATGTCCCCCCTCTCCATAGAAAAGAACAGGATGTGTGGCTACAGCTGAGTAGCTTGTCGGTCTGGAAGACATTAGATTGGTTGTCTGCTTGATCCAATCCTTATTTGTCATGTTCTACTGTGTGTAGTGTATGTAACTTTATACTGTATGCAGTGTTTGTACAATTGGGTGGGGGGGGGAGAATTATTACGCAACACTAAGGTAAAGTTATAATTTTGTCAATATCTGTTTATGGGACTTCCTTAAGGATTTTTTTTTTATCCAGGAAAAACAATAGGGAGAGAAATCACTGTCCATAAAATTCCCCTTGAATTATCCCAGATTAGAAACTATTCTAATAGCTATTATGGCATTGACATATCCCCTTGTAACTGTCTCCTTCCTTTATTATGGGAAAGGCATCATTCTATTTAACTGGAGGTTTGAAAAATAAACCTAGGAGACACTTAGGAGACACTCAGGGAGATTCAATAAAAGTTCTTATAATTTAAAATGGTGCTAATTTTGCCCCAACCAATCAGATCTTATTTAACGTTTGATAGATAACATCCGATTGGTTGGGGCAAAATTAGCACCATTTTTACCGATAAGGGGCCTTATTTACCCAGAGCTGCAAATTGCTCCAGGCAAATATGTCTTCCCGTATTTACTACTGGATTTGCACCTGGTGGTAAATCCCAAAAGGGTTTTTACCCCAGCGCCACTTTAAGACCAGCCATTAGCTAGTGTTAAATTGTGGAGTTAAAAGTGGTGCAAATCCTTTATTTAATAGATTACGCTGTTTGCACTGGTGTCTTTAGTGAAACTGGTGCAGCCACGAGTTTACTGGTTAGCACAAGTTTAATCCCTGTTATTAGCACAGCACATGTGGGTAAATCAAGCCCAAGAACTTTTATTGAATAAGGAGGGAAAAGAAAGACAAAATATCAAAATGTTGATTCTTCAAACAGTTTAAAATAAAACAACCAAGAGAGATCAAGTGATACCAGCATTGTGGACACTTACACGGAGATTCAACAAAAAGCTCGAATCGATAAAAATGGTGCTAATTTTGCCCCAACCAATCAGATGTTAGCTTTCAAATGTTAAATAAGGTCTGATTGGTGGGGGCAAAATTAGCCCCATTTTAAACGATAAGAACCCTTAAAACAAAAAATTGGTCACATGTCGGTTACCTGCCCCCAATCACAATTGATATATTCAGCACATTATTAGATGTATTACTAACTGGAGTGATCAGTCAATCAAGGCTTTACCTGCTGACACCACAACCGATGATTGACTGCTTTTTTCCCTGCTGCCTCCTCACCCTCCTCCTCTTCCCTGCACATGCTCAAGCTTATAAAAAGCTCTTTGAGCCGAGGGACAAGGCAGATAACTAAATATCTGGTTAAAAATTCATGGAATAAACAGGTAAAAAAAGCAGTTGGGATTGCAGGCAGATAACTGACAAGTCACCAGCTTTTCGTTTTAAGGTTGGACATTCCCTTTAAGAGTGATTTTGCATCTGCCCTAAATTTGGGAATGATGATTTATTCCTTATTTCATGTGTTGTCTCCGAATGAAGTGTCTCATAATGAAATCAAAGAGTGATAAGGAAATTGAGAAGATTTCTACTGTTGAGAAAATAGAAGCCAACCATTAGTACACTGTATTTATGCAGGGATTCGGATCTCTGATTTGATATAAGTGATACTGGCAGATCACTGGGGAATGACTCAGATTCATTGAGCCAAGTGATAGTTACGCTGATTGGTCGACTGACTTTAAACAAGGACAGTGTTACAGTGATAATCTTACTGGCTGACAGCATTCTAGATCTTTATACAGGCGCAGAGAAACGCTCCTTCTCCTGGGAATCCCACTATTTTAATCTCTGATATTTCTGGCTCTTGCAAAGTCACTTACATTTAAGCACATCCAAATAAACATCTGAAAACCGTGATGAAACAGGACAGCTAATGCACATTGGTTTAAGTTCTAAGTCACAAGAATTATCTTTGTATTTAGCACACGGTGACATCCTTGTTACTCGAATAAAAATACAACTGGAAGTTTGCATGAGATAATTCTCATAGGAAAGATATTCCCCACGTTTTTTTCTAAGGTACACATGACACGGTCAAATTGATTGACAAGCAAGAGACGCAGAATAACTATGATGAGTGTATCTGGGTGTGTTTCCCTCACTGATGGACCACGTGGCACACAGAATGTAAACAGAATTATGGGGAATATGTGGGGTCCATGAAAAGACATTTATAGTATATGCTGCAAAGATCTCCCAGAAGGTATCAAAGGGCCATATTTCTAGGGTTGTTTATTTTACGGTTGCTGTCATAAATGTACGATCGCGATCGTAAATTTATGGCCGAGCGTTAATTAACGAATGTTCGATCGTAGAATACCGTGTAGTAGTAAACTACCGCAATGGTATTCTATGGGGATTGGTATCATAAATTTACGATAGTTATACTGATCTTTAATCTCCGATCAGTTTAACGATCATAAATTAACGATAAGGATCGTTAAAGCTGCGGCATCGCTAGAAAGCGATATCGCGGCTTTATAAATATGGCCCAGAATGTTATTGCAGTTCAGATGGATAGATCTACCAATTTCAGTTTCATTTCCAAAATGCAGATATTTCCCATTCCTCATTTGTTCTGTGTATAAAATGTTTGAAAGACATAAAATATCTTATTGTGCGTAATGATAGATCATAATGTAGCAATAATCTTATAACATGTACATGTACTATGGGGAATCTGCATTAAGATAAAAAATAATCTCCAGTATTATATCCTTGGGGTTGACATCTTCATTGTTACAACTGATCTTGTTTATAGACCTTATCCGACTTTTCTACATAACCCAAACCCCTACCTTATCAGATTGGATTGGATTTCCCCACACTCCATTACAGTTATATCTGTTTATCACCAACCGATGCTACCTCTTAATAGGGGAGATGTTGGACCTCCCAAAAGTTTTCAATAGAGATGAACAAAAAACTAAACTAAGTCAAGTTGATCTAACTAACAGACAAAAATAAACAAATCTGGAAAGTTTTGTTCCAACAGTGGTTCCAAGGAACCGAAAATCTGACTGGAACCCAATTAAGTTAGAATTGTTTAGAATTTTCTATCGCAATTTTTTCGACTATACAAAGCATCTTTCAAATTCACTGGGGATTATCGATTTTTGAAAGGAATTTTTACATATTCGAATTAAATTTTTTAATGTTCCAAAAACTTTGAAACTTCAGATCCGCAGACTTTCCAAAACCGGCAGTTCCACTGGGTTTATTTTGAAAACATCACTAGTTTTATAACATTTATATCTAAAATCCTCTTCACCTCGAGTCACTGTTGTGTGGTATTTTGTGAAAAGAACAAGAAACCAAAAACATTTCAACATCAATGAAAAAGTCTTTAAATGACAATGAACTCACTTTATCAGTAGCAAAACACATCAAACCAATTAGAGAGTGCTTTCCCCCTGGTATAGATGCCAATTCATATTACAGAATATATATCCCAATGCCTCTAATCTATGTTGGAGGTGTGAGACAGATGAAGGGTCCTCTTTCTCTGGGGCATAGCTACCAGGGGTGCAGGGGATGCGGCCCCCTGGCCAAGAAGGGGCCCCATTTTGTGCTAAGGTTCCAAAACTACCAGTCTGTGTGCCAACTGTTTTGCCAGTGGTCTGTGTACAAAGCATTTTTACCATTGTCTGTGTGCCAAGTATTTAATCAGTGCCTGGCTGTGTGCAGTGCCGGTTTCCCAACCAGTTTATCAGTGTCTGCATGCCAAGCATTTAACCAGTCTTTGTGCCAACTATGTTACCAGTGGTTAGATACAAAGTGTTTTACCACTCGCTGTGTGCCAATCATTTTACTAGTGTCAGATGGTTAGTTATTTTAGAAAGTTTGAGGATCTGAGTATAGAAATACTGTATGGGTAAAGCATGTTTGTCTGTTTTAAAATGTTAATGACGAATTTGGATGTTTTTTATGGAAATGATTATTTGGTTTTCGGTGCCAATTTGTGTTTGCGGCAGTGTTGGGGGGCCCAAATTTTGCATCAGGGCCCATAAGTCTTCAGCTACGCCACTGCTTTTCTATATGGGCAGGAGAATCTGAACGTTCTACAAATTTATTAATGGGCGACAGGAGTTCATTGTTTTAAGGTGGAACTGCGGGTTTCAAAAATTTGTGGATCTGGTAGAACTTTTAGAATTTTTAGAGGAACCTTACATAATTATACTTACATTATAGGGGCAAGTTCTCCTCTCACAGACTATATTCTTTTCCCACTCCATCACATAAGAATTTACCCATATCTAATACTACTTTCCAACCGTATCCCATTAGCTCCTCTTTCCCCTTTCCCCTTTCTATTTTTATCCTAATTTTATGGTGCACAGACACATTTCATTTCCCAGACACCGGTATTGTTTGCCATCTAGCGTAGTGTGGCCTCAGCCAGGGGCCTTACTACCAGGGATGCAGGGGGCCCCTATCATAGCTTTGTTGGGGGCCCCAGTGATTCCAAGTTACGCCACTGCCCTCAGCCTAATGGTTAATGTGCTTCAAAGGGAACTAGGAACGTTTTACTTTGTTTATATAGGCATATAAAAAGTAGTTAAAGTGAATGGGGAGCAACAGTGCAATATATTCTTATAAATCTCTCTCTCTCTCTCTCTCTCTCTCTCTCTCTCTCTCTAATATATATATAATTATATATTAAATTGATTGTAAGCTTTTAGTGGCAGAAATTCACACACACACACACATTCTTAACTTTGTATTCTTCAGCCATCATTTACTTTTAATACCTTACTGAGAAACGATATATTATTATACACATATCCTGTTAATAATATCCTTATGAACATTTTATTATGTGACACGATTCATAGAAATATGTTTATAATAGGCAATATCTTCTCAGTGACTTCTACTACCTTTATATTCACTGTGCAATGCCCCCAATTAATTTAATTTAATGCCAAAACTGTTGCAGCATACAGCTCATGGTGTATAGTATGAGTACCAAAGCCTGGCACAAGCAATACACATGAAGAACAAGAGAACAAGAAAAACTCTGCAACAAACGTTGATGACATATTGATGACATCATCGATGCACAGGCAAGCTTTCAATCATTTATTAAAACTAGGGGTGTATAGTAGTTCTTTTCTGAATCTCTTTTCTGAGAAATGGTGGTTGATTTGTTCAGCTCTAATTTAAACTAGGCCATCCAAGATATGATTGTAATCAAGAAGTAGATTTCACGATGGCTAGTAAAAGTTGGCCTTTATTTCAAACATTGCACCTAAGCCTAAGATGTAGAGTAGGTAGATAATAAACTTGTAAGAACACTTTACTTTAAAAAGTGTAAAATATATTTTATTCAGGAACAGTACAAATTGAACTACAGTGATTTGTCTTTGAATTCCAATTCTAGACAAGAACCCTAATAAACGCTCTGCAGCTCATGTAAACCATTATCGCTGTAGAAGAATTTTATTTTCTTTCTTTAAACTAAGATTATAAATTTACAATTTCTGCCGTCTTTTTTCTTAAGCGCCAATTGTGTTTAGTTGTTGCTTAGGAACACAATGCAATTCTCCCTCCTTCTTTATTCTTCTCTATTCCATGTTCGACGTCTATTAATAACTTCATAAAAAAAAAACATTTCGTCTCTTACTATGCCCGTTAAGTGAGTCTAGAGTTATGAGCTTGCCATAACCAAATACATATTCCCATACTCTGTGCTATTGATTTGCACAGTAATAATAATAGAAATCTTGTTTTCCGTGGATAATTGCCAAGTTATGACTGTTTTTTTTCCTTCTATTATTTATTTTGCCATCTTAATGCCTTTTATCGGGAGAATATGTATGT
>CM033474.1:289857942-290066086 GCA_019447015.1 Hymenochirus boettgeri
ACCTGGATCACATTCTGTGTTTATTTATAACGCCGTGACTTGTCCATTTTGTTATTTAATATTCTGCATTCTTGATTGAAAAGGATCGACGTACAAGATATAAGAATTGGTTTTTTCACGACTCTCTCTGCTGTGAAGGATCTCATGCTCCAGGTCCTGGTAGTCTATTTCAAGGATATATCGAATTTCATTCATCCAGGTCACGTGTATATCTGTAATATTCATTCATCAGGTCATGGTATATCTGTACCCGTGATCTCTTACCATTCATCCACGGTCAGGGGTGATAGGTCTGTAATATTCATCCCTCCAGGTCCATGGTATATCTGTAATTATTCATCCATAGTCTGGTATATCTGTAATTCTCGCATCCAGTCATGTATACATCTGTAATTTCATTCATCCAGTGTCATGGTATATCTGTACTTCATCCATCCAGGCATGGTATATCTGATATCATGCTCGGTCGACTGATCGTATCATCATCCAGGTCATGGTTGTATACTTCTGCCATCAGCATATTCTGTATATTCCATCATAGGTCTGGATAATCTTATTCATTTCATCCGGTCATGTGTATATCTGTAATATTCATATCATCGGTCACGTGTATCTGTAATTCATTCATTCATCCAGTCATGGTATATCTCTGTAATATTCATTCATCCAGTCATGGTATACTGTAATATGTCACCCATCGCAGGTCATGGTATATCGTGTACATATTCATCCATAAAGGTCGGTATATCTGTACTATCTCAGTCATCCAGTCCGGTATATCTGTAATTTCATCCATTCCAGGTCATGGTATATGAGCACCGCTTGCTGGTATGATATTCACACATCCTATCCAGGTCATGGTACCATCGTACATATTAATCCATCCAGGGTCATCGGTTATCTGTAAATTCATCATCCATGTCATTGTGCAATGTCATTCATTCAGGTCATGGGTAGTATCTGTTAATCTTCGTCTCATCCAGGTCTATGTTATCTGTAATATTATTCACTCGTCATTATTATTCTCAAGGTCATGGTATATCTAGTCAGATCAGACTAAGTCATTTCACTCCGTCCTGGTATACACTCTCATATTCCACCCATCCAGGTCATGGTATCTGTAATATTCATCCATACAGGTCATCGGTAGTGATACTGTACAATATTCATGTCGTCATCCAGTCACGGTATAGCTCAGTAATAGTTATCCACCAGGTCATTGTATAAGTTCTGTGATATTCATTCCTCCAGTGTCACGGACTGATCTTAATATTTATATCCATCCGGTCATGGTACTATCCCCTGTATATTCATCCATCCGCGTCACAGGTAGATTGTATATATTCCAGCATTCCAGGTCATGGATAGTCTGGTAATTTCAATTCATCCCATGTCATGGTTAATCTCTGTAAAATCTCAGTTATCCTGAGTCAGCGATATCTAGTAATATCCATCATCCAGAGTCATGGTATAATCGTGTAATATTCATTCATCCAGGTCATGGTTATAGTCTGTATATTTCTATCGCCATCCAGGTCACGTATATTCTGCTCATCCATCCAGTCATGGTATATCTGTAATATTCATCCATCCAGGCATGTATAATCGTGTATCTTTCACATCATCCAGGTCATGGATATCTTAAACGTTCTCATGTCAGAGGATATCGTCAAGTCATCCAGGTCATGTATACGATGTAGATATTCAATAAACATCCAGGTCCAAAATTGTATACTGTAATTCCATCTCATCAGGCATGAGTATCTGGTATATCATGTACGGGTCATTACATCTGATCATGCATCCAGGTCACGATGATTAATATGTGAATAATCTGACATATCCAGGTATCCGATACGTCAAGTCTTCCGGTGTGGGCTATTCGAATAATTCTGTACGAGATGGATTCTATTTCATCATGGCGGTCACTGGTAATATCGTAATATGTATCCACGCCAGGCATGGTGTATATGTATATTCATCCTCCAGGTCCGGTATAATCTGTAATACGTCTTCATCCAGGTCATGTATATCTGTAATCAGTCATTCATCGCCGGCCCAGGTATTCTGTAATATCATCATCTCCAGATATGGATTCTCGTAATAGATTCATACAGGTCCGGCTTCGTATTCACCCGGTTCAACGGTATATATATAATATTTCTTATAATATATCAGATATATAATTAGTATATATATTCTAAACGAGATGATATATAAATATATATAATCCTCATCCTCCAGGACATGGTATACTCTAGTTATGTCATTCCCATACCACATCATGGGTATATCTGTGAATGGTCATAGTGCTCGTCCACGTCATTGGTATATCTGTAATGATTCATTCATCCAGGTCATGGTATATCTCGTAATAATCAATCTCCAGGGCAACGGTAATCTGTAAATTCATTCATCCAGGCACGATATCTGTAAGTATTCCATCCATCCAGGGCATGGTATTCTGTAATATTCACCATGCCAGGTCATGTCTGTGTATATCTGTGATATTCTTGATATCACCTCCAGTCATGGAATCTGAATTTCACCCGTCATTCTGGTAATTATATTCGTTAACGTTTCATCAGCATTATTCTTCAATAGTCATTCATCCAGGTCATGGTATACATCTGTCACTATTCATTAACTTTTTCCATGCACAATTCAAAATATTCCTTATGCCTCCTCTAAGCTTCACGCAGCTGCAGAATTACAACACGCATAGCAGGCGTAAGGCTTTGGCGTAACCATCATTGATCCTGCTCCAGGACGAGTTCACTGGCAAACATAGAGGAACGCGTGATCGACAGGAATAACTTTAAGTCAGGGACTGCAGAACAAAGCTTAGAGTAGTTCTGTGGGTTCCTCCATAATGTATTTTTCAATGACCTGTCTAATACACTGGTTTGCACAAGATATTCGTTTGAATTTCTTTAATCATAACATGACAACAAAACCTTTATTTATTTTGCCATCTTAATGCCTTTTATCGGGAGAATATGTATGTGCCTGGATATCACGTTCTGTGTTTATTTATAACGCCAGGACTTGTACCATTGGTTTATTTAATATTCTAGCATTCTGATTGAAAAGGACGACTGTACAAGATGGAAAGAATTGTTTTTTAACAGATCTCCTCTGCTAGTGAAGGATCTCATTCATCCAGGTCATGGTATATCTGTAATATTCATTCATCCAGGTCATGGTATATCTGTAATATTCATTCATCCAGGTCACGGTATATCTGTAATATTCATTCATCCCAGGTGCCATGGTATACTGGTAATATTCACCACCAGGTCATGGTATATCTGTAATATTCATCCATCCAGGTCATGTATATCTGTAAATATCTTCATCCATCCAGTCACGGTATATCTGTAATATTCATTCATCCAGGTCATGGTATATCTGTAATCATTCACCTCCAGGTCATGTATATCTGTAATATTCATTCATCCAGGTCATGGTATAATCTGTAATATTCATTCATCCAGGTCATGGTATATCTGTAATATTCATCCATCCAGGTCATGGTATATCTGTAATATTCATCCATAAAGGTCATGGTATTCTGTAATATTCATCATCCAGGTCATGGTATATCTGTAATATTCATCATCCAGGTCAGTATATCTGTAATATTCATTCATCCAGGTCATGGTATATCTGGTAATATTCATCATCCAGGTCATGGTATATCTGTAATATTCACTCCTACCAGGTCATGGTATATCTGTAATATTCATCCATAGGTCATGTATATCTGTAATATTCATCTAATACCAGGTCATCGGTATAATGTTAATATTCATCCATCCAGGTCATGGTATATCTGTACTATTCCTCATCCACGTCATGGTATATCTGTAATGGTCATTCATCCACGTCATGGTATATCTGTAATATTCATTCATCCAGGTCATGGTATATCTGTAATATTCATCCATCCAGGTCACGGTATATCTGTAATATTCATTCATCCAGGTCACAGTATATCTGTAATATTCATCCATCCAGGTCATGGTATATCTGTAATAACAACGGTCCACTGAAGACTTTCCATGCTTACCGTCTCACAGTGACAAACCCTTCCCAACTCTACTTTATGTATCAATACCAGTAACTTGTAACATTCCTTGTTTGTAGAAACTCATCCAGCTTTTATTAAAACTGACCAATGAACCTGCCATAACAACGTCCACTGGAAACAGATCCATAGCTTTACACCGTTCTCACAGTGAAAACCCTTTCCCAACTCTACTTTATGTAATACCAGTAACTTGTAACATTCCTTGTTTGTAGAAACTCATCCAGCTTTTTATTAAACTGACCAATGAACCTGCCATAACAACGTCCACTGGAAGACAGTTCCATAGCTTTACCGTTCTCACGTGAAAACCCTTTCCCAACTCTACTTTATGTATCAATACCAGTAACTTGTAACATTCCTTGTTTGTAGAAACCCATCCAGCTTTTTATTAACTGACCAATGAACCTGCCATAACAACGTCCACTGGAAGACAGTTCCATAGCTTTAACCGTCTCACAGTGACAAACCCTTTCCCAACTCTACTTTATGTATCAATACAGTACACTTGTAACATTCCTTGTTTGTAGAAACTCATCCAGCTTTTTTATTAAACTGACCAATGAACCTGCCATACAACAAGTCCACTGGAAGACAGTTCCATAGCTTTACCGTCTCTCACAGTGACAAACCCTTTCCCAACTCTACTTTATTTATCAATACCAGTAACTTGTAACATTCCTTTTTTGTAGAAACTCATCCAGCTTTTTATTAACTGACCAATGAACCTGCCTACAACGTCCACTGAAGACATTTTCCATAGCTTTAACCGTTCTCCAGTGACAACCCTTTCCCAACTCTACTTTATTAATCAATACCAGTAACTTGTAAACATTCCTTGTTTGTAGAAACTCATCCAGCTTTTTATTAAACTGACCAATGAACCTGCCATAACAACGTCCACTGGAAGACAGTTCCATAGCTTTATTAACCCGTTCTCACAGTGACAAACCCTTTCCCAACTCTACTTTATGTATCAATACCAGTAACTTGTAACATTCCTTGTTTGTAGAAACTCATCCACTTTTTATTAAACTGACCAATGAACCTGCCTAAACACGTCCACTGGAAGACAGTTCCATAGCTTTACCTTGACCGTTCTCACAGTGAAAAACCCTTTCCCAACTCTACTTTATGTATCAATACCAGTAATTTTACATTCCTTGTTTGTAGAAACTCATCCGCTTTTTATTAAACTGACCAATGACCTGCCATACAACGTCCACTGGAAGACAGTTCCATAGCTTTTAACCGTTCTCACAGTGACAACCCCTTTCCCAACTCTACTTTATGTATCAATACCAGTAACTTGTAACATTCCTTGTTTTGTAGAAACTCATCCAGCTTTTTATTAAACTGACCATGAACCTGCCATAACAACGTCCACTGGAAGACAGTTCCATATTTTTTAACCGTTCTCACAGTGACAAACCCTTTCCCAACTCTACTTTATGTATCAATACCAGTAACTTGTAACATTCCTTTTTGTAGAAACTCATCCAGCTTTTATTAAACTGACCAATGAACCTGCCATAACAACGTCCCTGGAGACAGTTTCCATAGCTTTACCGTTCTCACAGTGAAAACCCTTTCCCAACTCTACTTTATGTATCAATACCAGTAACTTGTAACATTCCTTGTTTGGAAACTCATCCAGCTTTTTATTAACGACCAATAACCTGCCATAACAACATCCACTGGAAGACAGTTCCATAGCTTTACCGTCTCACAGTGAAAAACCCTTCCCAACTCTACTTTATGTATCAATACCAGTAACTTGTAACATTCCTTGTTGTAGAAACTCATCCAGCTTTTTATTAAACTGACCAATGAACCCCATAACACGTCCCTGGAGACAGTTCCATAGCTTAAAAAACCGTTCTCACAGTGACAACACCCTTTCCCCAACTCTACTTTATGTATCAATACCAGTAACTTTAACATTCCTTGTTTGCAGAAACTCATCCAGCTTTTTTTTTTAAACTATTCCAATCGGAAATTTTATACATTTAAAATTTCTTGGTTCTATGCAGAAAACTTTGATGGCTAAAATTATAATTTTGTGGTGAATTTCCATTTTGCACTAATGTCATATAATCAGTTACATGTCAAGGTTTTTGTTGTCAGTTTAATTGAAGAAATCAAAACTAATAATCTTGTGAACCCAGGGATTAGACGGTCATTGAAAAACATTATGGATGACCCGACACCTTATACTCATCTTTGTTCTGCAGTCCCTGAATAAAGTTATTCCTGTCGATCACTGCCGGTCCTCTCTTGTTTGCCAGTTAACCGTTCCTGGGAGCAGGACATGATGTTACAAGCCAAAGACCTACGCCTGCTTATGCGTGTGTCATTTCTGCAGCTGCGTGAGCTCTTATGAGGAGGCATCAATTTGAATATTTTTGGAATTGTGCATGGAAACGTTAACTGAATAAACAGATATACCATGACCTGGATGAATGAATATTACAGATATACCATGACCTGGATGGATGAATATTAAGATATGCCTGTGACCTGGATATGAATATTACAGATAACCGTGACCTGGATGATGAATATTACAGATATACCATGACCGGATGGATGAATTTCGATATACTGTGACCTGGATGAATGAATATTACAGATATACCGTGACCTGGATGGATGAATATTACAGATATACCATGACCTGGATGAATGAATACAGTATAACATGACTTGATGAATGACCATTACAGATATACCATGACGTGGATGAATGCCCATTACAGATATACCATGTCCTGGATGGATGAATATATATATATATATATATATATATATATATATATACCGTGACCTGGATGAATGAATATTACAGATATACCGTGACCTGTATGAATGAATATTACAGTATACCATGATCTGGATGATGAATTACAGATATACCATGGCCTGGATGAATGACTATTACAGATATACCATGACCTGATGAATGAATATTACAGATATACCGTGACCTGGATGAATGTATTACATATACAACCATGACCTGGATGATAAATATTACAGATATACCGTGACCGGCATGAATGATATTACAGATATTCCATGACCTGGATGAATGAATTTTACAGATAACCGTGACCTGGATGAATGAATATTACAGATATTCCTCCATGACCTGGATGAATGAATATTACAGATATATCATGACCTGGATGGATGATATATACAGATATACCATGACCTGGATGAATTCTAATCTACAGATATACCATGACCTGGATGACTGAATATTACAGTATACAAAATTGAAAGCCAAATTTAAAAGAAGTCATAACTGGCGATATGGATGTTAAGTGGAGGCAATATGGGTGGAATATGGCAACAGGAAATGGGGTAAGTCATGTTGGTGTCTGCTATAAGCCGCCAAATGCTAGCAGTAAGGAAGTGAGTTAACTCATATGCAGTTGGCAGGGTTGCAAGTTTGGGGAGTGTGCTCATTATGGGGACTTCAATTACCCTGATATTGATTGGTGTGTAGTGTTCTCATTATGGGACTTTAATTACCCTGACATTGATTGGTGTAGTGGAACTTCCATCACAGATAGGCGATGAGTTCTGAATTTGCTGCAGGATAATTTCCTCTCACAGGTGGTTGAAAAGTAAGCTCTGTGGATCTGGTAATATCTAACATTGTGGAGCGCATATAGATTAAAGGTAACTGAGGCTTAGGGAATAGTGACCAGAAATAGTGGCGTTTGGACTTGTTATCGAAAGGAAAAGTGCGCTGGGTTAACAAAGAATTTAATTTCGAAAGCAAATTTTCCCAGGTTAAAAGTAGCTTTTCAGAATTCAACTGGGATATATTATACAGGTAAAGGTACTGAACAGAAGTCATAGAGTATACCGTATATACTGGAGTATAAACTGGGATAACGTATATTATCAGGTAAAGGTACTGAACAAAAGTCATAGAGTTTACCGTATATACTGGAGTATTAACTGGGATAATGTATTATCAGTAAAGGATATAAACAGAATGTGGACTGTGTTCAAGGAGATCTTAAGCCAGTTCACATCTAAATTTATAAGCAATCAAACTAGCTAAAATTAATAATGAAGTTAGGATAGCTGAACAAAGCATCACTAAGCCTAAACATTTTTTTTAAGTAGATTATAGTAAGAAGATGAGGACTGAGAATGTGGCACCATTAATTAATGGGGATAGTAGTTACGGAGGACGGCGATAAAGCAAATGTCTTGAATACTTTTTTCCCCTCTGTATACACTATAGAAGATCCAAGTACAGATACCATAGAGTATAGTAGCAATAATGGTATAAAAGATTTAAGTGCACTTGGCTTTTATGAGGAAGTAAGTAGAAATTTAGACTCTGACATAGCAGTAGATGTAGTTTACTTGGATTTTGCAAAGGCTTTTGATACCGTCCCCCATAGGCGACTAATGTATAAGCTAAGGTCTGTTGGTCTGGGGAGTCACATTTGTACATGGATAGAAAATTGGTTAATGAATAGGATGCAGAGAGTAGTTGTTAATGCGGCTTCATCATTATAGACTAAAGTGCTAAGTTACAATTATGTACGCTGGAGAAAAGGCGCGCTGCGTGGGGATATGATTACTGTGGATAAATACATTAACGGCCATACATAAACTATCTGGGGCATTGTTCACCAATGAACATGTGAGGACACGTGGACATCCCTTAAGACTTGAAGATAAAAAGGTTTAGGTTCAAGTTGGGAAAGAGTTTTTTCACTTGAAAAGGTAAGGTAAAGCTATGGAACTGTCTTCCAGTGGACGTTGTTATGGCAGGTTCATTGGTCAGTTTAATAAAAAGCTGGATGAGTTTCTACAAACAAGGAATGTTACAAGTTACTGGTATTGATACATAAAGTAGAATTGGGAAAGGGTTTGTCACTGTGAGAACGGTAAAGCTATGGGAACTGTCTTCCAGTGGACGTTGTTTTTGGCAGGTTCATTGGTCGTGTTAAAAAAAGCTGGTTGAGTTTTTCTACAAACAAGGAATGTTAAAAGTTACTGGTGGATTGATACATAAAGTAGAGTTGGGAAAGGGTTTTCACTGTGAGAACGGTAAAGCTATGGAACTGTCTTCCAGTGGACGTTGTTTATGGCAGGTTCATTGGTCAGTTTAATAAAAGCTGGATGAGTTCTACAAACAAGGAATGTTACAAGTTCTGGTTGATACATAAAGTAGAGTTGGGAAAGGGTTTGTCACTGTGAGAACGGATATAAAGCTATGAACTGTCTTCCAGTGGACGTTGTATGGCAGGTTCATTGGTCAGTTTAATATAAAGCTGGATGAGGTTCTACAAACAAGGAATATACAAGTTAATGGGATTGATACATAAAGTAGAGTTGGAAAGGGTTTGTCACTGTGAGAACTGGTAAAGCTATGGAACTGTCTTCCAGTGGACGTTGTTATGGCAGGTTCATTGGTCAGTTTAATAAAAAGGGATGGGTTTTCACAAACAAGGAATGTTACAAGTTACTGGTATGATACATAAAGTAGAGTTGGGGAAAGGGTTGTCACTGTGAGACGGATAAGCTATGGAAATGTCTTCCAGTGGACGTTGTTATGGCAGGTTTCATGGTCAGTTTAATAAAAGCGGATGGGTTTCTACAAACAAGGAAGGTACAAGTTAATGGTATTGATACATAAAGTAGAGTTGGAAAGGGTTTTCACTGTGAAACGGTAAAGCTATGGAATGTCTTCCAGTGGACGTTGTTATGGCAGGTTCATTGGTCAGTTTAATAAAAAGCTGGATGAGTTTCTACAAACAAGGAATGTTACAAGTACTGGCATTGATACAATAAAGTAGATTGGGAAAGGGTTGTCACTGTGAGAACGGTAAAGCTATGGAACTGTCTTCCAGTGGACGTTGTTAGGCAGGTTCATTGGTCAGTTTAATAAAAAGCTGGATGAGTTTCTACAAACAAGGAATGTTACAAGTTATGGTATTGATACATAAAGTAGGTTGGGAAAGGGTTTTCACTGTGAGAAGGTAAAGCTATGGAACGTCTTCCAGTGGACGTTGTTATGGCAGGTTCATTGGTCAGTTTAATAAAAAGCTGGATGAGTTTTACAAACAAGGAATGTTACAAGTTACTGGGATTGATACATAAAGTAGAGTTGGGAAAGGGGTTGCACTGTGAGAACGGTAAAGCTATGGAACTGTCTTCCAGGGACGTGTTATGGCAGGTTCATTGGTCAGTTTAATAAAAAGCTGGATGAGTTTCTACAAACAAGGAATGTTACAAGTTATGGATTGATAATAAAGTAGAGTTGGGAAAGGTTTGTCACTGTGAGAACGGTAAAGATATGGAACTGCTTCCAGTGGACGTTGTTATGGCAGGTTCATTGGTCAGTTTAATAAAAGCTGGGTGAGTTTACAAACAAGGAATGTTACAAGTTACTGGTATTGATACATAAAGTAGAGTTGGGAAAGGGTTTGTCACTGTGAGAACGGTTAAAGTATGGAACTGTCTTCCAGTGGACGTTGTTTATGGCAGGTTCATTGGTCATTTTATAAAAAGCTGGATGAGTTTCTTTACAAACAAGGAATGTTACAAGTTACTGGTATTGATACATAAAGTAGAGTTGGGAAAGGGTTTGTCATCTGTGAGAACGGTAAAGCTATGGAACTGTCTTCCAGTGGACGTTGTTATGGGCGGTTCATTGGTCAGTTTTAATAAAAAGCTGAATGGGTTCTACAAACAAGGAATGTTACAAGTTATGGATGTATGATACTAAAAGTAGAGTTGGGAAAGGGTTTGTCACTGTGAGAACGGTTAAAGCTATGGAACTGCTTCAGTGGACGTTGTTATGGCAGGTTCATTGGTCAGTTTAATAAAAAGCTGGATGAGTTTTTCTACAAACAAGGAATGTACAAGTTACTGGGTTGATACATAAAGTAGAGTTGGGAAAGGGTTTTCACGTGAGAAGATGGTTAAAGCTATGGAACTGTCTTCCAGTGGACGTTGTATGGCAGGTTCATTGGTCAGTTTAATAAAAAGCTGGATGAGTTTCTACAAACAAGGAATGTTACAAGTTACTGGGATTGATACAAAGTAGAGTTGGGAAAGGGTTTGTCACTGTGAGAACGGTATTAAAGCTATGGAACTGTCTTCCAGTGGACGTTGGTATGGCAGGTTCATTGGTCAGTTTAATAAAAAGCTGGATGAGTTTCTACAAACAAGGAATGTTACAAGTTAATGGGATTGATAATAAAGTAGAGTTGGGAAAGGGTTTTCACTGTGAGAACGGTATAAAGCTATGGAACTGTCTTCCAGTGGACGTTGTTATGGCAGGTTCATTGGTCAGTTTAATAAAAAGCTGGATGAGTTTCTAAAACAAGGAATGTTACAAGTTACTGGTATTGATACATAAAGTAGAGTTGGGAAAGGGTTTGTCACTGTGAGAACGGTATAAAGGTATGGAACGTTCTTCCAGTGGACGTTGTTTATGGCAGGTTCATTGGTCAGTTTAATAAAAGCTGGATGAGTTTCTACAAACAAGGAATGTTACAAGTTACGGTATTGATACATAAAGTAGAGTTGGGAAAGGGTTTGTCACTGGAGAAACAGTAAGCTATGGAAAATGTCTTCCAGTGGACGTTGTTATGGCAGGTTCATTGGTCAGTTTAATAAAAAGCTGAAGGGTTTCTACAACAAGGAATGTTACAAGTTACTGGTATTGATAATAAAGTAGAGTTGGGAAAGGGTTGTCACTGTGAGAACGGTTAAAGTATGGAACTGTCTTCCAGTGGACGTTGTTATGGCAGGTTCATTGGTCAGTTTAATAAAAAGCTGGATGAGTTTCTACAAACAAGGAATGTTACAAATTACTGGGATTGATACATAAAGTAGAGTTGGGAAAGGGGTTGTCACTGTGAGACGGATAAAGCTAGTAACGTCTTCCAGTGGACGTTGTATGGCAGGTTCATTGGTCAGTTTAATAAAAAGTGAGGGGTTTCTACAACAAGGAATGTTACAAGTTACTGGGATTGAAATAAAGTAGAGTTGGGAAAGGGTTTTGTCACTGTGAGAACGGATAAAGCTATGGAACTGTCTTCAGTGGACAGTGTATGGCAGGTTCATTGGTCAGTTTAATAAAAAGCTGGATGAGTTTTCCAAACAAGAGAATGTTACAAGTTACTGGGGATTGATACATAAAGTAGAGGTGGGAAAGGGTTTGTCACTATGAGAACGGTAAAGCTATGGAACTGTCTTCCAGTGGACGTTGTTATGGCAGGTTCATTGGTCAGTTTAATAAAAAGCTGGATGAGTTTCTGCAAACAAGGAATGTTACAAGTTACTGGGATTGATACATAAAGTAGAGTTGGGAAAGGTTTGTCACTGAGAATGGTAAAGCTATGGAACTGTCTTCCAGTGGACGTGTTATGGCAGGTTCATTGGTCAGTTTAATAAAAAGCTGGATGGGTTTCTACAAACAAGGAATATTACAAGTTACTGGGGATTGATACATAAAGTAGAGTTGGGAAAGGGTTTGTCACTGTGAAACGGTAAAGCTATGGAAATGTCTTCCAGTGGACGTTGTTATGGCGGTTCATTGGTCAGTTAATAAAAAGCTGGATGAGTTTCTACAAACAAGGAATGTTACAAGTTACTGGTATTGATACATAAAGTAGAGTTGGGAAAGGGTTTTTTTCACTGTGAGAACGGGTAAAGCTATGGAACTGTCTTCCAGTGGACGTTGTTATGGCAGGTTCATTGGTCAGTTTAATAAAAAGCTGGATGGGTTTCTACAAACAAGGAATGTTACAAGTTACTGGTGATTGATACATAAAGTAGAGTTGGGAAAGGGTTTGTCACTATGAGAACGGTAAAGCTATGGAACGTCTTCCAGTGGACGTTGTTATGGCAGGTTCATTGGTCAGTTTAATAAAAAGCTGGATGAGTTTCTACAAACAAGGAATGTTACAAGTTACTGGGATTGATACAAAAGTAGAGTTGGGAAAGGGTTTGTCACTGTGAGAATGGAATAAAGCTATGGAACTGTCTTCCAGTGGCGGTTGTTATGGCAGGTTCATTGGTCAGTTTAATAAAAAGCTGGATGAGTTTCTACAAACAAGGAATGTTACAAGTTACTGGTATGATACATAAAGTAGAGTTGGGAAAGGGTTTTCCGTGAGAACGGTTAAAGCTATGGAACTGTTCCAGTGGACGTTGTTAGGCAGGTTCATTGGTCAGTTTAATAAAAAGCTGGATGAGGTTTCTACAAACAAGGAATGTTACAAGTTACTGGGATTGATACATAAAGTAGAGTTGGGAAAGGGTTTGTCACTGTGAGAACGGTAAAGCTATGGAACTGTCTTCCAGTGGACGTTGTTATGGCAGGTTCATTGGTCAGTTTAATATAAAAAGCTGGATGAGTTTCTACAAACAAGGAATGTTACAAGTTACTGGGATTGATACATAAAGTAGAGGGGGAAGGGTTTGTCACTGTGAGAACGGTAAAGCTATGGAACTGTCTTCCAGTGGACGTTGTTATGGCAGGTTCATTGGTCAGTTTAATAAAAAGTGATGGTTTCTACAAACAAGGATGTTACAAGTTACTGGTATTGATACATAAAGTAGAGGTTGTGGAAGGGTTTTTCACTGTGAAAAACGGTAAAGCTATGGAACTGTCTTCCAGTGACGTTTTGCTCTTGTGTATGGCAGGTTCATGGTCATGTTTAATAAAACAGACTGGTATGATTGTTCTACAAATCTAAGGATATGTTACAAAGTTACTGTCCATTGACTTTACATAAAAGTTGACTGTGGATAAGGGTTTGTCACTTGTGGGGAGAACGGTTATCAAGCTTGGAACTGTTTTCCAGTGGAACTTTTGTTGTTTTATGGCATGGTTCATTTTGGTCAGGTTTTCTAAATGAGTTTCAAACGAGAGTTACCCCCAATCAGGAATGTTTATTCAAGCTTACTGGTATGATACATTTAAAGTTTAAGTTGGTTTGTTTTGGGAAAGGGTTTTTTCATTGAGATGGTTAAAGCTATGGAACTGTATTTCCTGTGGACGTTGTTATGCTCAGGTGCTACGCGTTCATTGTCAGTTTACATAAAAGCTGGATGAGTTTATACAAACAAGGAATGTTACAAGTTTCTCGGGCATTGATACATAGTTAATGAGTTGCGAAGGTTTTCGTTTTCAGTACGATGTTTGGTTGATCATATGGGCTTTTGTCATACTTTTTTTTTCTGGTCTTTTTCTCTTTTGAGTATACGGTAAAGCTATGGAATTTTAAACTGTCTGTTCCCTTGTGGACGTTGTTTGTTTTAGGTTAGTGTCCCTATTTAAAGGGGAGTGTTGGGCAGTAGGTTAGTGTATTTAAAGGGGAGTGTTGGGCAGTAGGTTAGTGTCCCTATTTAAAGTAACCATGTTATATTTATATATCGATAACCATGTTATATTTATATATCGATAACCATGTTATATTTATATATAAGGTTTTGTTGTCATGTTATATTGAAGAAAATCAAACTAATATCTTGTGAACCAGGGGATTAGACAGGTCATTGAAAATACATTATGGATGAACCCAGAACCTTAATCTCATCTTTGTTCCTGCAGTCCCTGATAAAGTTATTCCTGTCGATCACTGCCGGTCCTCTCTGTTTGCCAGTTAACTCGTTCCTGGAGCAGGACAATGATGTTACGCCAAAGACCTACGCCTGCTTATGCGTGTGTCATTTCTGCAGCTGCGTGAGCTCTATAGAGGAGGCATCAATTGAATATTTTGGAATTGTGCATGGAAACGTTAACTGAATATAACAGATATACCATGACCTGGATGAATGATATTACAGATATACCATGCCTGGATGGATATGATATATTACAGATATACTGTGACCTGGAGATGAATATTACAGATATACGTGACCTGGATGGATGAATATTACAGATACCATGACCTGGATGGATGGAATGAATTTACAGATATCGTGACCTGGATGATGATTTACGATACCGTGCCTGGAGATGATATTACAGATATACCATGACCTGGATGAATGAATATACAGATATACCATGACGTGGATGAATGACCATTACAGATACCATGACGTGGATGAATGACCATTAAGTATACCATGTCCTGGATGGATGAATATATATTAATATATATTAATTATTTTAAATATTAAATATTATATATATCCGTGACCTGGATGAATGAATATTACCGATATACCGTGACCTGATGAATGAATATTACAGATATACCATGATCTGGATGATGATATTACAGATCTACCATGGCCTGGATGAATGACTATTACAGATATACCATGACCTGGATGAATGAATATTACAGATATACCGTGACCTGGAGGATGAATATTACATATAACCAGCCTGATGGATAAATATTACGATAACGTGACGCATGAATGAATATTACAGATATTCAATGACCCTGGAATGAATGACATACAATATACCTGACCTGGATGAATGAATTTACAGATTACCATGACCTGGATGAATGAATATTACAGATACTCATGACCTGGATGATGAATTACAGATATACCATGACCTGGATGATGATATACAGATATACCATGACCTGGATGACTGAATATACGATATCCATGACCTGGATGAATGTATTACAGATATACCATGACCTGGATGGATGAAAATTACAGATATACCATGACCTGGATGGATGAATATTACAGATATACCATGACCTGGATGGATACAGATATACCGTGACCTGGATGGATGAATATTACAGATATACCATGACCTGGATGAATGAATATTACGATATACCATGACCTGGATGATGAATATTACAGATATACCATGACCAGGTAATGAATTTTACAGATAACCATGACCTGGATGAATGAATATTACAGATATCCATGACCTGGATGGTGAATATACAGATTACCTGTGACCTGGATGGATGAATATTACGATATACCATGACCTGGATGGATAATATTACAGATATCCGTGACCTGGATGAATGAATATTACAGATATCCATGACCTGGATGGATACTATACAGTAACGTGACTGGATGAATGAATATACAGATATACATGACCTTATGGATGAATATTACAGATATACCATGACCTGGATGATGAATATTACAAGTATACCATGACGGCTGAAATGAATATTACAGATATACCATGACCTGGATGAATGAATATTACAGATATACCATGACCTGGATGAATGAATATTACAGATATACCATGACCTGGATGAATGAATATTACAGATTACCATGACTGATGAATATGCATGACCTGGATGATGAATATTACAGATATACCGTGACCTGGATGGATGAATATTACAGATATACCATGACCTGGATGGCATGGGATGTTGTTATGGCAGGTTCATTGGTCAGTTTAATAAAAAGCTGGATGAGTTTCTACAAACAAGGAATGTTACAAGTTACTGGGATTGATACATAAAGTAGAGGTGGGAAAGGGTTTGTCACTGTGAGAACGGTAAAGCTATGGAACTGTCTTCCAGTGGACGTTGTTATGGCAGGTTCATTGGTCAGTTTAATAAAAAGCTGGATGGGTTTCTACAAACAAGGAATGTTACAAGTTACTGGTATTGATACATAAAGTAGAGTTGGGAAAGGGTTTGTCACTGTGAGAACGGTAAAGCTATGGAACTGTCTTCCAGTGGACGTTGTTATGGCAGGTTCATTGGTCAGTTTAATAAAAAGCTGGATGAGTTTCTACAAACAAGGAATGTTACAAGTTACTGGTATTGATACATAAAGTAGAGTTGATCCAGGGAAATTTCCAATTGTCACTTGGAGTCAGGAAGGAATTTTTTTCCGATTCATAAATTTGGTGGGTTTTTTTTTGCCTTCCTCTGGATTAACAGTTAGGCAGGAAATATGGGTTTTGCTGAGTAGGTTGGACTGGATGGACGTATGTCTTTATTCAACCTCGAGTACTATACTATGATGTACAATACTATACTATACATTACTATACTACATATATTCATAAAGCACAATTCAATAAAGTAAAAAATGTAGATACTGATAAATATGGTTAATGTTTCCTGTGGGTAACAAAAGTCCATATGCACACTAACCCTAAATGGGTGCAAAGAGTCTGATTCCCCTACTTGGGAATGAAGTACTGAAGAGAAACAATATAGACTTGCACTCCAATGTGAACGATTTATTGTGAGCAAAACATCAACAGGTAACACAACGTTTTGAGGTTTTCAGGTCCTGATGAAGGGGTGTATTACCCTTGAAACGTTGTGTTACCTCATGATGTTTGGCTCACAATAAATCGTTCACATTGGAGTGCAGTCTATATTGTTTATCCTTAATGTTTCCTGTGCCGGGCTTTGAAAGAATCACTAATGATCAAAATATCCATCATTCTGCATTGCAATTTTGATGGCAGTTTTGTTCAATGAAATTTTGAACATGGTAGTTTGAACCATAAACCAGGCTCAAGTTGAAACTCCTATACCTCCATACGTTAAAAGGTCACCATACTCACGTAAACAACTTTACATTATCTCAATTTAAGAGAAGTAAAATGGTGGTACTCACATATTTATCTGTGCTTGCTTTGTCATTCATTTATTAATGTTTAGTGAGTGCTTCTAATCCCCCCACCCTCCTTTACTCACTGTCTTCTTGTAGTGTCTGCACTGCTCTGCCTACACATCTCCTCCTCCCCCCTCTACTTTCTTTTCTCTGTTGATTTTCTTAATTGTTGCAGAAAGTGTGCTGGCAGCCAAATATCCTAGTAAGAGGTCAGGGGTGGGTTACATATTATAATTTCTGCTTCTGGAGTGACAGGTCTTTCCCTGTAAATGCTGTGATTTCTCAGAATCAGCTCAGATTTAAAGGGCATGTCCACCCTCAGAAAAAAAAAAAAAAACATAACATATAACAACATAAAAAACATTTTTTAATATGTTATAGGGTTCTGATTTTTTTTTTCTTTTTCAAGTAACTATAGCATTTGAGGGTGGGATTGGGACCTGTACACTACAGAAAAGGGACTTGGACTTAGGGGGAGGGAGAGAAAAATGGGAGGGAGAGGGAGGGTGGTAGGGCTTTACTGAGTCAAAAACAACTGAGAGGACACATCAGAGGCAGAAACCTTTCCAGCTACAGCTACTACTCCTTGGTTTCCTGGACTTTGGATGTACATTAGGTTTAATTAGTTTTAGGGGTGGGCATGCCCTTTAAATTACAAAGTTTTAGGGTAGTGGGATCTTGCTGTATCTAAAAGGTTTTTTTAGAGTAAAGATACTCTTTAAAGGAGAATTATACTCATGCAGTAACCACCTCCTTTCTGGCTCCTCCCACAGTCATTGCCACTGACAATTTTCCTACATTGGAGAAAATATAAGGATGAGGGGGGTGGGGAGCTTGATAATGGTGATTTAATTCAGTCGGGTAGTGCATGAATTGAATTCTCCTTTAAACTAAAACGTATCTCTAAAAACAAAAACCTTTTGGAAGAATAAAGCAGAAATCCATCAAGCTCAGTGTTGCCTTACTTACTATTAATGTGTACATATTTTTGTTCCCTTTAAAACAACCTATAAAACCAAGACACGGTTAACTGCGTTCTCCTTATCTGGCATTAAAAATCTTACTGTAATAATTTGCTTTGTGTCAGACATGTTGCTTTGTACTGTAATTTACGCCTTTGAAGAAATCACATAGAACGAGTCTGAACCCAGAAATTACGAGAACATTCGAAACTGTTTGTACCATCCGCTAATATTGGGTTTTATTCTATTATATCACCCTTTGTGACCTGTGAAAAATAAGCAGGTGTCGATCTGTCTGTAAGCAAAATGCTTAGAAAAGGGAAATAATAACCACAGCAGAAAAGGCTTGTTAGTGTGTGTGCACTTGGCACGGAGCTGAGAAGCTTGACTCTTGAAAGACAGTAGGGAACACTGTTACGGACTCACGCATCAATATGAGCACGTCTACCCACCTCCAGGACCCGGTTCGAGATATTACACCCCTAGCATGCTGGTACACCTCTATCAGACAGGGCCAGCCACCTGTCAATTCACATATATGTAAATCATATAAAGGACAACCGCTCTGTACTGTAGGGATGCATGTAGTCGTAGAAACATCTTTATTTGGTAAGTATACATGAGAGAGAGCACATGGGGGTCAGACGCGTTTCACAGTCCCAAAAACGCTTCCTCAGAGACGTAGACAAAGAGGACATTGTTACGGATGAAAAAAATGAACGGACCTACATTATCAGAACATTGTAAGGTGGAATTTAAAGGAAAGGTTTCATCAGTTTTTTTTTTGCCAAAATTTACCAGCATTTTGTAAACTGCTGACAGAATGAAACCCATTTTATGTGTATATACTGTATCACGGTAAGTCAACCTTTAATTAAGCACCATGAGAAGTGAGTATTTTTGTTCAAAGCCTTGGATATCCTTTAGGATGAGGTTTTTCATTTCATATTGTATGAGTACCTTGGTATGTAAAGCTGGCAATACACTATAGACTTGGTTCTTGACATTTAATCGATGGTTAAAGGGTCACAATACTCAATCAAACAACTATACATTAGTTAAACTACAATGTGAGGGAAGTAAAATGGTGGTAATCACATATTTATCTGTGCTTGCTTTGTCATTAAATTATTAATGTTTAGTGAGTGCTCCTAATTGCCCCACCCTCCCTTACTCACTGCCTCCTTGTAGTGTCTGCGACACTTATAAGTTCTGCACAGCCTCACATAGACACTGCTCTGCTTACACATCTCCCCCTTCCTCCCACCTGCCTTTATTTATCTGCTGATTATCTTAAATGCTGCAGAAAGTGTGCTGATAGGCAGCCAAAGATCCTGATCATCATGGATGGGGCATATTATAATTTCTGCTTCTGGAGTGACAGGTTTTTCCCTGTAAATGCTGTGATTTCAAATGATAATTTCTCAGGATCTACAGCTCAGATTTAAAATCCAAAAAAAGTTTTGAATTAGTGGGATCTTACTGTATCTGTTTCATTTTTGAGTATATATACCCTTTAAACAGCCTCATGGCCTGATTATTTTGTAAACAATATTATGACTGTAATATTGATCGTAATTATAATCATAAACATGATCTGACAAGAAATGTCTTCAGGTAAAACTGCTGCTCCACTTGGTCTTACAAACAATTCAACATTCATCTCAGATTGAATCTGTAATTGGTCTAATGTCGAGATAATGTATGGTCCGAATTATACTATGTCACAGAACACCTAATGACTAGAGATGTTCGAAACTGATGAGTTTCATCCCGAAAAAATTCGAAAATCCGAAAATCCGAAAACGGACCCATAGTTGATGAAAGTTTCTATCAATTTGAAGGGTGAAATAGTAATAGTAGGTTACTGTAAATAACACAGGGACCTGGGGAATGGTCTGGGGAACTAATAAATATAATTAAAAACTCATTTAAAATCTATCTTTCCTCATGATCGGGCTGTTTTCGAGCTTTCGCAAGCTATTTTCGAGGGTTACCGAAATCGAACACTACTTTCGAGGGTTACTGATATCACAAATACGAGGGTTACCGAAATCAGCTTGTACATTCGAGGGTTGGCGAAATCGGCACAAACATTCGAGGGTTACCGAAATCGATCGCTACTTTTCGAGGGTTACCAGGATTCGTACAATTATCGAGGGTTACCGAAATCGATCCCCACCTACGATACAAGTTTTTGAGGGTTACCGAAATCGATCCCCACCTACGATACAAGTTTTCGAGGGTTACCGAAATCGATCCCCACCTACGATACAAGTTTTCGAGGGTTACCGAAATCGATCCATGCTTTCGAGGGTTACCGAAAACGGCGATAAAAATCGAAAACTCGGAAAATTCGAGTTTTGCTAAATCCGGGAGTTCCGAAAGTTTCGTCGGGACTTCGAAACCGCCGGATTCGATTCGAAACTGGGTTCTATTAGAACCCAAAGTACATCTCTACTAATGACATATTATCCTTAGAATTTACAGTTGGGGATACATTATCCCTTATAATACAGGAGTGGTACCCAGACTTCCCTGTATAACTTAGTCTGTGTCCTTGTACCTTTTATATAGACACAGAACTCCTCAGTGACTTCTAATATCCTTATAATTTACAGTAGGGGATACATTATCCCTTATAATACATGAGTGGTACCCAGCGTTCCCTGTATAACTCAGCCTGTGTCCTTGTACCTTTATATGGACACAGAACTCCTTAGTGACTTCTAATATCCTTATAATTTACAGTAGGAGATACATTATCACTTATAATACATGAGTGGTACCCAGCGTTCCCTGTATAACTCAGTCTGTGTCCTTGTACCTTTATATAGACACAGAACTCCTCAGTGACTTCTAATATCCTTATAATTTACAGTAGGAGATACATTATCACTTATAATACATGAGTGGTACCCAGAGTTCCCTGTATAACTCAGCCTGTGTCCTTGTACCTTTATATAGACACAGAACTCCTCAGTGACTTCTAATATCCTTATAATTTACAGTAGGAGATACATTATCACTTATAATACATGAGTGGTACCCAGAGTTCCCTGTATAACTCAGTCTGTGTCCTTGTACCTTTATATAGACACAGAACTCCTCAGTGACTTCTAATATCCTTATAATTTACAGTAGGGGATACATTATCCCTTATAATACATGAGTGGCACCCAGAGTTCCCTGTATAACTCAGTCTGTGTCCTTGTACCTTTATATAGACACAGAACTCCTCAGTGACTTCTAATATCCTTATAATTTACAGTAGGGATACATTATCCCTTATAATACATGAGTGGTACCCAGCGTTCCCTGTATAACTCAGTCTGTGTCCTTGTACCTTTATATGGACACATAGGGGCATATTTAAAAAGGGCTGTTAACTTTCTGCTGCCGCTTTTCCTGCCATTTTCGCCAAAATCAGAATAACTGTGATTTATAAAATGGTGAAAATGGCGTCAGAAAGTTAACACAATAACATCACATCATTTACCGCTTGCTTCTATTTATAAAGCAGCGGTAAATGATTTCTGGCATTAACCAGAATTTGCGAAAATGGCTGGTTCGCCGCCAGAGAGGTTGGGGGTGTACTCCCACTCCGCTGCAGGTGGTCGCATCTGCCACCAGAGAGGGCGGTAGCACACGCCCAACCCGCCGCGGGTGGTCGCATCTGCCAGAGGGGTGTGGCTTGGTGTATAGCCCTTGCCCCCCCATAGTGGAGACCACCCACCACACAACCCCTTCCCAGCAGCCACTCCTAGTCCCTTGCTCCATGGGGAGGGTAAGGGAGGGCCTGCTGGGGGGGTGGAGTGCCTTTTGGGGATTAAGGGGTCCTGCAGCTCGAACCAAGGCACCCCTTCCTCGGCACTCAGAAGTGCTCTTGTGGCCCTGGCAAGGGCCTTTTGGGCCAGTACTGGGACCCCCTCCAGTGCCATTGTGGCACTGAGAAGTGCCTTTGTTGGGGGTCCTGCAGCTCAAAACAGGACCCCCATTGGCTCTTAAAAGAGCCCTTGTGCGTGTCTTCCTTCTTCCATTTAGCAACACTAACTCCTCTGGGCAGTGTCCCTTCGGCCGCCAGGGATACCTCCGGTGGCTGGCTGCATCAACGTAGCGGATGTTGCCAGCATCTTAATCCGAAGTCTTCTCTCTTCACAGCCAGCGGCATCAACTCCGCTGAAGTCAGTACCATTTACCACAGTAATTTCAGAATCGAGACGGACTAGAACTTGATGAAAAATCAACCAATCATAATTTGATTTGGTCCTTCAGCAAACCTATATAAAGAGGTGCAAATCCTGAGGAGCTCAGAAGTCATCTCAGTTAATCACAGAAGAAAGAAGAGGTTAGCAACATTGGCTCCATTGAAACCGCCAGTGCCAGCAGGGTCAATGGCAGCCGCAGTGACCTTGTCTGGTATTGGTGAGTTTAGCGGAGTGCCTATTATTTCCCAGTAATTGGAGGTGTGCAGAACTAAAACTTATTAACCAGTACCATGGCTGGTTATCTTAAATGTTAACCTTATGGAACCACGTGTCTGTTATTGGAATACAATAGGAATACAAGAGGGAAAATCTAAATAATATTGCACAGACCGATGATGTTGTGTGTGATGTGTATCGTTTCTTTTTGCTCTTCTCCGTGTATTTCCACCCTGCTGGTACCGTGACTGTAGAATCCTTGACTAAGCAAACCCTATTTGCCGTGTTCTTTATTTCATGCCGAAAATCCATAAACTATTATGCAACACATCTCGTAAATAAATAGTATCTGGCAGAGAATTACTGTAAAAGCCACTATTGATTTCCATTGACTCTAATTTTAGCTTTATTGGCCTCGCTGAAACACAATGAAATTAGTTCTTTGGAACATGATTGATTATTGAGTTTTTAACGGATACCAAGTCTTTAGATAACATCTACCTATTGCAGGCGCAAGGCTCCTCTAATTATATACTTTACCTGTTTGTCCCACGTTACTCAGTAATGAATTTATATATTGATAACGTGTTATATTTATATATCGATAATGTGTTATATTTATATATAGATAACCATGTTATATTTATATATTGATAACCGTGTTATATTTATATATCGATAACCGTGTTATATTTATATATCGATAACCATGTTATATTTATATATAGATAACCGTGTTATATTTATATATCGATAACCGTGTTATATTTATATATCGATAACCATGTTATATTTATATATCGATAACCATGTTATATTTATATATCAATAACCTTGTTATATTTCTATATCGATAACCGTGTTATATTTATATATCGATAACCATGTTATATTTATATTTGGATAACCATGTTATATTTATATATCAATAACCATGTTATATTTATATTTGGATAACCATGTTATATTTATATATTGATAACCATGTTATATTTATATATCGATAACCATGTTATATTTATATTTGGATAACCGTGTTTTATTTATATATTGATAACCATGTTATATTTATATATCGATAACCATGTTATATTTATATTTGGACAACCATGTTATATTTATATATAGATAACCATGTTATATTTATATATCGATAACCATGTTATATTTATATATCGATAACCATGTTATATTTATATTTGGATAACCGTGTTTTGTTTATATATTGATAACCATGTTATATTTATATTTGGATAACCGTGTTTTATTTATATATTGATAACCATGTTATATTTATATTTTGATAACCATATTATATTTATATTTGGATAACCGTGTTATATTTATATTTTCAAAACCGTGTTATATTTATATATTGATAACCGCGTTATATTTATATATTGATAACCGTGTTATATTTATATATTGATAACCGTGTTAAATTTATATATTGATAACCGTGTTATATTTATATATCGATAACCGTGTTATATTTATATATCGATAACCGTGTTATATTTATATATCGATAACCGTGTTATATTTATATATCGATAACCATGTTATATTTATATATCGATAACCGTGTTATATTTATATATCGATAACCGTGTTATATTTATATTTGGATAACCATGTTATATTTATATATAGATAACCGTGTTATATTTATATTTTGATAACCATGTTATATTTATATATTGATATGATAACCATGTTATATTTATATATCGATAACCGTGTTATATTTAAATATTGATAACCGTGTTATATTTATATATCGATAACCATGTTATATTTATATATCGATAACCGTGTTATATTTATATATCGATAACCGTGTTATATTTATATATCGATAACCGTGTTATATTTATATTTGGATAACCATGTTATATTTATATATAGATAACCGTGGTATATTTATATTTTGATAAACATGTTATATTTATATATTGATATGATAACCATGTTATATTTATATATAGATAACCATGTTATATTTATATATCGATAACCGTGTTATATTTATATATAGATAACCGTGTTATATTTATATATAGATAACCGTGTTATATTTATATTTTGATAACCATGTTATATTTATATATTGATAATCATGTTATATTTATATATGGATAACCAAGTTATATTTATATATTGATAACCATGTTATATTTATATATTTATAACCGTGTTATATTTATATTTGGACAACCACGTTATATTTATATTTGGATAACCGTGTTATATTTATATATAGATAACCATGTTATATTTATATATAGATAACCATGTTATATTTATATATTGATAACCATGTTATACTTATATTTTGATAACCATATTATATTTATATTTGGATAACCGTGTTATATTTATATATTGATAACCGTGTTATATTTACAATATATAATTTTAACCATGTTATATTTATATATCGATAACCATGTTATATTTATATATCGATAACCATGTTATATTTATATATAGATTACCATGTTATATTTATATATTGATAAGCATGTATCTTATATATTGATAACCATGTTATACTTATATTTGGATAACCATATTATATTATATTGGATAACCGTGTAATTTTATATTTGGATAACCATGTTATATTTATATATCGATAACCATGTTACGTATTGATAACCATGTTTATTTATATATCGATAACTGTGTTATATTTTTATATATCAAAACCATGTTATATTTATATATACTGTATATCGAAACCAGTTATATTTATATATATCGATAACGATGCTATATTTCCATATCAATAACTATGTTATATTTATATATTGATAACCTTGTTATATAACCATTTTATATTTATATATTAGTAACCGTGTTATATTTATATATCGATATCCATGTTATATTAATACATTGATAACCATGTTATATTTATATTGATAACCTGTTATATTTTATATTGATAACTGTGTTATATATATATTGGTAACATGTTATATTAATATATGATACCCATATTATATTTATATATCGATAACCCTGTTATATCATATATACTTGAGTAAAACCGACCCGAGTATAAACCAAGGTACCTATTTTACATGACAAAAACTAGTAAATTTGATTGATTCAAGGATAGAAAATATGACACTAATTCAAACCTGTAATTAGTAAAAATGATTCCATGGTATTTCAGATGTTTCTAAACTGTTTGCTAGGAGTTATAGTTTCTAAATAAATCAGCAGAAAGCCACTCTATTGTTAATACATGGTAATAATTGTAATAATTTAATACAGTGCCACCCAGCCCCCCCCCTCCTTTCCTCCCACCACTACCCACCAAGTACGGCATAATGTAGAGACTAAAGGGGGGGCCTTACTACCAGGGATGCAGGGGCCCCTATCATAGCTTATGTTGGGGCCCCCAGGATACAAGTTACGCCACTGCTCAAGCCTAATGGTGTATGTGCTTCAAGGAACTAGGAACGTTTTACTTGTTTATATTAGGCATGATTAAAAAGTGAGTTAAAGTGAATGGGGAGCAACAGTGCAATATATTCTTATAAATCTCTCTCTATCTCTCTCTCTCTCTCTCTCTCTCTCTCTATCTCTCTAATATATATAATTATATATTAATTGATTGTAAGCTTTAGTGGCAGAAATCAAAATCACAACACACACATCTTTAACTTTGTATCTTCAGCCATTCATTTACTTTAATACTTACTGAGAAACGATATATTATTATACAACAATCCTGTTAATTACATATCCTTATGAACATTTATTATGTGACACGATCAGAAATATTTTATATAGGCAATATCTCTCAGTGACTTCTACTACCTTTATATCACTGTGCAAGCCCCCAATTAATTTAATTTAATGCCAAACTGTTGCAGCATACAGCTCATGGTGTATAGATGGAGTACCAAAAAGCCTGGCACAAGCAATAACATGAAGAAAAGAGAACAAGAAAAACTCTGCAAACAAGTGATGACATGATGCATATGATGAAGGCAGCTTCATATTATTGAAACTGGGTGTTAGTATTTTTGATTTTTCTAAATGTGGTGTTGTTCAGTCTATTAAAAACTAGGCCATCAAGATATATTGTAATCAAGAAGTAGATTTCCGATGGCTAGTAAAGTTGGCCTTTATTTCAAACATTGCACTAAGCCTAAGGATTGAGAGTAGGTAGATAATAAACTTGTAAGAACACTTTACTTTAAAAAGTGTAATATATTTTATTCAGGAACAGTACAAATTGAACTACAGTGATTTGTCTTTGAATTCCAATTGCTAGACAAGAACCCTAATAAACAGCTCTGCAGCTCATGTAAACCATATCGCTGTAGTGAAGAATTTATTTTCTTCTTTAAACTAGATTATAAATTTACAATTTCTGCGTCTTTTGTCTAAGCGCCAATTGGTTTAGTGGTTGCTTAGGAACACAATGCAATTCTCCCTCCTTCTTTATTCTCTCTTTCATGTTCGACGGCTATTAATAATTCATAAAAAAAAACATTTCGTCTCCTACTATGCCCGTTAAGTGAGTCTAGAGTTATGAGCTTGCCAAACCAAATACATATTCCCATACTCTGTGCTATTGATGGCACAGTAAAATAATAGAATCTTGTTTATCGTGGATAATTGCCAAGTTATGAATGTTTTTTTCTTTCTATATTTTGCCATTTAATGCCTTTTGGGAGAATATGTAGTACCTGGATATCACATTGTGTTTATTTTAAGCCAGGACTTGTACCATAGTTTATTAATATTCTAGATTCTGATGAAAAGGACGACTGTACAAGATGAAGAATTGTTTTTAAACAGATCCTCAATGTAGTTGAAGGACGCATATCCGGTCAGGTAATCGTTTTATTATTCATCATCATGTATCTGTAATATTCATTCATCCAGGTCATGGTAATCTGTAATATTCACCATCCAGGCTGGATATCTGAATTCATCATCCGGTCATGGTAATCTGTAAATCATCATCCGTACGGTTATCTGAGATATTCATTCATCAGGTATGTATATCTGTAACATTCATCCATCCAAGGTCATGGATATCTGTAATATTCAGTTCATCCAGGTCATGGTATTCGTAATATTCATCCATCCAGGCCAGTGGTATATCTGGTAATATTCATCCATCCAGGTATGGTATATCTGTAATCATCCATAAAGGTCTGAATCGTAATATTCATCATCCAGGTCATGGTATATCTGTAATTCATTCATCCAGTCACGGATATTGTAATATCATTCATCCAGGTCATGGTATATCTGTAATATTCATTCATCCAGGTCATGGTATATCTGTAATATTACCCATCCAGGTCATGGTATATCTGTAATATTCATCATAAAGGTTCATGGTATATCTGTAATATTTCATTCCATCCAGGTCACGGATATCTGTAATATTCATCATCAGGTCATGGTAATCTGTAATATTCATCCATCCAGGTCAGGTATATCTGTAATATTCATCATCCAGGTCAGTTATCTGTAAATTCATTCATCCAGGTCATGGTATCTGAAATTCATTCATCCAGGTCATGGTATATCTGTAATATTCATTCATCCAGGTCATAGGTATATCTGTAATATTCATTCATCAGGTCATGGTATATCTGTAATATTCATTCATCCAGGTCAGGTATATTGTATATTCATCATCCAGGTCATGATATGCTGATAATCATTCATCCAGGTCATGGTATATCTGAATATTCAATCATCAGGTCATGGTAATCTGTAATATTACCATAAGGTCATGGTATATCGTAATATTCATTCATCCGGTCACGGTATATCTGTAATATTATCCATCCAGGTCAGGTATATCTGTTAATATTCATCCATCCAGCGGTCAAGTATACTGTAATATTCATCACTCCAGGTCATGTTATCTGTAATATTAATTCATCCAGGGTCATGGATATCTGTAAAATTCATTATCCTGGTCATAGTATATCTGTAATATTCATTCATCCAGGTCATGTATATTGTAATATTCATCCTCCAGGTCATTATATATCTGTTATCCATCCAGGTCAGGTATATCTGTATCCATCCAGGTCATGGTATATCTGTAATTTCATCCACCAGGTCATGGTAATCTGAATTCATCCATCAGGCATGGTATATCTGTAATATTCAGTCATCCAGGTCATGGTATATCTGTAATATTCAGTCATCCAGGTCATGGTTTATCGTAGTTTCATTCATCCAAGGTCATGGTATATCTGTAATATTCATGCCATCCAGGTCAGTGATATATCTGTAATATCATTCATCCAGGTCATGGAATATCTGTAATATTCATCATCCAGGGTCACGGTATATCTGTAAAATTCATTCATCCAGGTCATGAATATCTGTAATATTCATTCATGCAGGGTCACGGTTATCGTTATTGATATCTAGGTGGTATAATATTCATCCATCCAGGTCATCGTATGTATCATCTGTAATATTGTAATTCATCCAGGTAATGTATATCGTGTAATAGTCATTCATCACCGGCAATGGTATATCTGTAATATTCATTCATCCAGATCATGGTATATCTGTAATATCATCATCAGGTCCGGTATATCGGAAATTATTCACCAGGTCACGGATTTATATATATATATATATTATATATAGATATTCAATATATAATTCATCCATCCAGGACAGGTATATCTGTAATGTATCATTCACGTCATGGGTTCTGTTATGGTCATTCATCCACGTCATGGTATATCTGTAATATTCATTCATCCAGGTATGGTATAGTCTGTAATATTCATCCTACAGGTCACGGTTGGTATATCTGTAATATTAATTATCCAGGTCACGTATATCTGTAATATTCACCATCCAGGTCATGGTATATCTGTGAATATCATCCATCCAGGTCATCGGTATATTCTGTAAGCATTCATCAACCAGGTCACGTATATCTGTAATATTCATCCATTCCACGGTCATGGGTATATCGTACATATTCATTCATCCAGGTCATGGTATATCTGTTATATTCAAGTTAACGTTTCCATGCACATTCCAAAATATTCAATTGATGCTCCTCTATAAGAGCTCACCGCAGCTGCAGAAAATGACACACGCATAAGCAGGCGTAGGTCTTGGCTTGGGCTTTGTAACATCATTGTCCTGCCCAGGAACGAGTTAACTGGCAAACAGAGAGGGACCGGCAGTGATCGACAGGAATAACTTTATTCAGGGACTGCAGGAACAAAGATGAGTATTAAGGGTGTCTGGGTTCATCCATAATGTATTTTCAATGACTGTCTAATCCCCTGGTTTCACAAGATTATTAGTTTTGATTTCTTCAATTAAATGACAAAAAAACCTGACATGTAACTGATTATTATGAAATTTAGTTCAAAATGGAAATTCACCACAAAATTATAATTTTTAGCCATCAAAGTTTTCTGCATAGAACCAGAAATTTTAATGTAAAATTCAGGAATGAATAGTTAAAAAAAAAAAGAAGTTCTGAAAGGAATTGCAGTTACGATTGACTAATAGTTAAAGGTTGTCACGTGAGAACGGAAAGTAGAAGTCTTCATGGACTAGGCAGGATTGTCTAAAAAAAGCTTGGATGAGTTTCAACAGGATGTTAAAGTTAATGGTATGATAATAAAGTTGAGTTGGGAAAGGGTTTTGTCAGGTGAGAACGGTTATAAGTAAACTATGGAAACTGTCTTCCAGTGGGACGTTGTTATGGCAGGTTCATGGTCAGTTTATAAAAAGCTGGATGAGTTTCTAGCAAACAGGAATGTTACAAGTTACTGGTATTGATACATAAAGTAGAGTTGGGAAAGGGTTTTCACTTGTGAGAACGGTTTAAAGCTATGGAACTGTCTTCCCAGTGGAGTTGGTTATGGCAGGTTCATTGGTCAGTTTAATAAAAAGCTGGATGAGTTTCTACAAACAAGGAATGTTACAAGTTACTGGTATTGATCATAAAGTAGAGTTGGGAAAGGGTTTCATGTGAGAACGGTTAAAACTATGGAAACTGTCTTCCAGTGGACGTGTTATGGCAGGTCATTGGTCAGTTTAATAAAAAGCTGGATGAGTTTCTACAAACAAGGAAGGTTACAAGTACTGGTATTGATAAATAAAGGTAGAGTTGGGAAAGGGTTTGTCCACTGTGAGAACGGTACAGCTATGGAACTGTCTTCCAGTGGATGTTGTATGGCAGGTTCATTGAGTCAGTTTAATAAAAAGCTGGAGAGTTTCTACAAACAAGGAATGTTACAAAAGTTACTGGTATTGATACATAAAGTAGAGTTGGGAAAGGGTTTTCACTGTGAGAACGGTAAAGCTAGGAACTGTCTTCCAGGGACGTTGTATGGGCAAGGTCACTGGTCAGTGTTAATAAAAAGCTGGATGAGTTCTACAAACAAGGAATGTTACAAGTTACTGGTTGATTTACATAAAGTAGAGTTGGGAAAAGGGGTTGTCACTGTGGAACGGTTAAAGCTAGTGGACTGTCTTCCAGTGGACGTTGTTATGGCAGGTCATTGGTCGTTTAATAAAAAGCTGGATGAGTTTCTACAAACAAGGAATGTTACAAGTTACTGTATTGATAATAAAGTAGAGTGGAAAGGGTTGTCACTGGGAGAACGGTTAAAGCTATGGAACTGTCTCCAGTGGACGTTGTATGGCAGGTTCTTGGTCAGTTTAATAAAAAAGCAGGATGAGTTCTACAAACAAGGAGTTACAAGTTACTGGTTTGATACATAAAGTAGAGTTGGGAAAGGGTTTCACTGGGAGACGGTAAAGCTATGGAACTGTCTTCATGGACGTTGTAATGGCAGGTTCATTGGTCAGTTTAATAAAAGCTGGATGAGTTTCTACAAACAAGGAATGTTACAAGTTACTGGTATTGATACATAAGTAGAGTTGGGAAAGGGTTTGTCACTGTGAGAGCGGTGTGTAAAGCTATGGAAACTGTCTTCCAGTGGACGTTGTTATGGCAGGGTTCATTGGTCAGTTTAATAAAAAGCTGGATGTGTTTCTGCAAACAAGGAATGTTACAAGTTAATGGTATTGATAAATAAAGTAGAGTTGGGAAAAGGGTTTGTCACTGTGAGAACGGTAAAGCTATGAACTGTCTTCCAGTGGATGTTGTTATGGCAGTTCATTGGTCAGTTAATAAAAGCTGGATGAGTTTCTACAAACAAGGAATGTTACAAGTTACTGGTATTGATACATAAAGTAGAGTTGGGAAAGGGTTTATCACTGTGAGAACGGTAAAGCTATGGATCTGTCTTCCAGTGGACGTTGTTATGGCAGGTTCATTGGTCAGTTTAATAAAAAGCTGGATGAGTTTCTACAAACAAGGAATGTTACAAGTTACTGGTATTGATACATAAAGTAGAGTTGGGAAAGGGTTTGTCACTGTGGACGGTTTAAAGCTATGGAATGTCTTCCAGTGGACGTTGTTATGGCAGGTTCATTGGTCAGTTTAATAAAAAGCTGGATGGGTTTCTACAAACAAGGAATGTACAAGTTACTGGTATTGATACATAAGTAGAGTTGGGAAAGGGTTGTCAGGTGAGAACGGTTAAAGCTATGGAACTGTCTTCCAGTGGACGTTGTTATGGCAGGTTCATTGGTCAGTTTAATAAAAGCTGGATGAGTTTCTACAAACAAGGAATGTTACAAGTTACTGGTATTGATACATAAAGTAGAGTTGGAAAGGGTTTGTCATGTGAGAACGGTAAAGCTATGGAAACTGTCTTCCAGTGGACGTTGTTATGGCAGGTTCATTGGTCAGTTTAATAAAAGCGTGGATGAGTTTCTGCAACAAGGAATGTTACAAGTTACTGGTATTGATACATAAAGTAGAGTTGATCCAGGGAAATTTCCAATTGTCACTTGGGTCAGGAAGGAATTTTTTCCGATTCATAAATTTGGTGGGTTTTTTTTTGCCTCCTCTGATTAACAGTTAGGCAGGGAAATATGGGTTTTGCTGAGTAGGGGACTGATGGACGTATGTCTTTATTCAACCTCGAGTACTATACTATGATGTACAATACTATACTATACATATACTATAAACATATATTCATAAAGCACAATTCAATAAAGTAAAAAATGTAGATACTGATAAATATGTTAATGTTTCCTGTGGGTAACAAAAAGTCCATATGCACACTAACCCTAAATGGGTTGCAAAGAGTCTGATTCCCCTACTTGGGAATGAAGTACTGAAGAGAAACAATATAGACTTGCACTCCAATGTGAACGATTTATTGTGAGCAAAACATCAACAGGTAACACAACGTTTTGAGGTTTTCAGGTCCTGATGAAGGGGTGTATACCTTGAAACGTTGTGTTACTCATGATGTTTGGGCTCACAATAAATCGTTCACATTGGAGTGCAGTCTATATGTTTATCCTTAATGTTTCCTGTGCCGGGCTTTGAAAGAATCACTAATGATCAAATATATCCATCTCTGCATTGCAATTTTGATGGCAGTTTGTTCAATGAAATTTTGAACATGGTAGTTTGAACCATAAACCAGGCTCAAGTTGAAACTCCTATACCTCCATACGTTAAAAGGTAACATACTCACGTAAAACAACTTTACAATATCTCAATTAAGAGAAGTAAAATGGTGGTACTCACATATTTATCTGTGCTTGCTTTGTCATTCATTTATTAATGTTTAGTGAGTGCTTCTAATCCCCCCACCCTCCTTTACTCACTGTCTCTTGTAGTGTCTGCACTGCTCTGCCTACACATCTCCTCCTCCCCCCTCTACTTCTTTTCTCTGTTGATTTTCTAATTGTTGCAGAAAGTGTGCTGGCAGCCAAATATCCTAGTAAGAGGTCAGGGGTGGGTACATATTATAATTTCTGCTTCTGGAGTGACAGGTCTTTCCCTGTAAATGCTGTGATTTCTCAGAATCAGCTCAGATTTAAAAGGCATGTCCACCCTCAAAAAAAAAAAAAAACATAACATATAACAACATAAAAAACATTTTTTAATATGTTATAGGGTTCTGATTTTTTTTCTTTTTCAAGTAATATAGCATTTGAGGGTGGGATTGGGACCTGTACACTACAGAAAAGGGACTTGGACTTAGGGGAGGGAGAGAAAAATGGGAGGGAGAGGGAGGGTGGTAGGGCTTTACTGAGTCAAAACAACTGAGAGGACACATCAGAGGCAGAAACCTTTCCAGCTACAGCTACTACTCCTTGGTTTCCTGGACTTTGGAGTACATAGGTTTAATTAGTTTTAGGGGTGGGCATGCTTTAAATTACAAAGTTTTAGGGTAGTGGGATCTTGCTGTATCTAAAAGGTTTTTTAGAGTAAAGATACTCTTTAAAGGAGAATTATACTCATGCAGTAACCACCTCCTTTCTGGCTCCTCCCACAGTCATTGCCACTGACAATTTCCTACATTGGAGAATATAAGGATGAGGGGGGTGGGGAGCTTGATAATGGTGATTTAATTCAGTCGGTAGTGCATGAATTGAATTCTCCTTTAAACTAAAACGTATCTCTAAAAAAAAAACCTTTTGGAAGAAATAAAGCAGAAATCCATCAAGCCAGTGTTGCCTTACTTACTATAATGTGTACATATTTTTGTTCCCTTTAAAACAACCTATAAAACCAGACACGGTTAACTGCGTTCTCCTATCTGGCATTAAAAATCTTACTGTAATAATTTGCTTTGTGTCAAGATGTTGCTTTGTACTGAATTTACGCCTTTGAAGAAATCACAATAGAACGAGTCTGAACCCAGAAATTACGAGAACATTCGAAACTGTTTGTACCATCGCTAATATTGGGTTTTATTCTATTATATCACCCTTTGTGACCTGTGAAAAATAAGCAGGTGTCGATTGTCTGTAAGCAAAATGCTTAGAAAAGGGAAATAATAACCACAGCAGAGAAAGGCTTGTTAGTGTGTGTGCACTTGGCACGGAGCTGAGAAGCTGACTCTTGAAAGACAGTAGGGAACACTGTTACGGACTCACGCATCAATATGAGCACGTCTACCACCTCCAGGACCCGGTTCGAGATATTACACCCCTAGCATGCTGGTACACCTATCAGACAGGGCCAGCCACCTGTAATTCACATATATGTAAATCATATAAAGGACAACCGCCTCTGTACTGTAGGGATGCATGTAGTCGTAGAAACAACTTTATTTGGTAAGTATACATGAGAGAGAGCACATGGGGTCAGACGCGTTTCACAGTCCCAAAAACGCTTCCTCAGAGACGTAGACAAAGAGGACATTGTTACGGATGAAAAAAATGAACGGACCTACATTATCAGAACATTGTAGGTGGAATTAAGGAAAGGTTTCATCAGTTTTTTTTTTGCCAAAAATTTACCAGCATTTGTAAACTGCTGACAGAATGAAACCCATTTATGTGTATATACTGTATCACGGTAAGTCAACCTTTAATTAAGCACCATGAGAAGTGAGTATTTTTGTTCAAAGCCTTGGATATCCTTTAGGATGAGGTTTTTCATTTCATATTGTATGAGTACCTTGGTAGTAAAGCTGGCAATACACTATAGACTTGGTTCTTGACATTTAATCGATGGTTAAAGGGTCACAATACTCAATCAAACAACATACATTAGTTAAACTACAATGTGAGGGAGTAAAATGGTGGTAATCACATATTTATCTGTGCTTGCTTTGTCATTAAATTATTAATTTAGTGGAGTGCTCCTAATTGCCCCACCCTCTTACTCACTGCCTCCTTGTAGTGTCTGCGACACTTATAAGCTGCACAGCCTACATAGACACTGCTCTGCTTACACATCTCCCCCTTCCTCCCACCTGCCTTTATTATATGCTGCTTATCTTAAATGCTGCAGAAAGTGTGCTGATAGGCAGCCAAAGATCCTGATCATCATGGATGGGGCATATTATAATTTCTGCTTCTGGAATGACAGGTTTTCCCTGTAAATGCTGTGATTTCAAATGATAATTTCTCAGGATCTACAGCTCAGATTAAAATCCAAAAAAAGTTTTGAATTAGTGGGATCTTACTGTATCTGTTTCATTTTTGAGTATATATACCCTTTAAACAGCCTCATGGCTGATTATTTTGTAAACAATATTATGACTGTAATATTGATGTAATTATAATCATAAACATGATCTGACAAGAAATGCTTCAGGTAAAACTGCCTGTCCACTTGGTCTTACAAACAATTCAACATTCATCTAGATTGAATCTGTAATTGGTCTAATGTCGAGATAAGTATGGTTCGAATTATACTATGTCACAGAACACCTAATGACTAGAGATGTTGAAACGATGAGTTTCATCCCGAAAAAATTCGAAAATCCGAAAATCCGAAAACGGACCATAGTTGATGAAAGTTTCTATCAATTTGAAGGGTGAAATAGTAATAGTAGGTTACTGTAAATAACACAGGGACCTGGGGAATGGTCTGGGGAACTAATAAATATAATTAAAAACTCATTTTTAAAATCTATCTTTCCTCATGATCGGGCTGTTTTCGAGCTTTCGCAAGCTATTTTCGAGGGTTACCGAAATCGAACACTACTTTCGAGGGTTACTGATATCACAAATACGAGGGTTACCGAAATCAGCTTGTAATTCGAGGGTTGGCGAAATGGCACAAACATTCGAGGGTTACCGAAATCGATCGCTACTTTTCGAGGGTTACCAGGATTCGTACAATTATCGAGGGTTACCGAAATCGATCCCCACCTACGATACAAGTTTTTGAGGGGTTACCGAAATCGATCCCCACCTACGATACAAGTTTTCGAGGGTTACCGAAATCGATCCCCACCTACGATACAAGTTTTCGAGGGTTACCGAAATCGATCCATGCTTTCGAGGGTTACCGAAAACGGCGATAAAAATCGAAAACTCGGAAAATTCGAGTTTGCTAAATCCGGGAGTTCCGAAAGTTTCGTCGGGACTTCGAAACCGCCGGATTCGATCGAAACTGGGTTCTATTAGAACCCAAAGTACATCTCTACTAATGACATATTATCCTAGAATTTACAGTTGGGGATACATTATCCCTATAATAAAGGAGTGGTACCCAGACTTCCCTGTATAACTTAGTCTGTGTCCTTGTACCTTTTATATAGACACAGAACTCTCAGTGACTTCTAATATCCTTATAATTTACAGTAGGGGATACATTATCCTTATAATACATGAGTGGTACCCAGCGTTCCTGTATAACTCAGCCTGTGTCCTTGTACCTTTATATGGACACAGAACTCCTTAGTGACTTCTAATATCCTTATAATTTACAGTAGGAGATACATTATCACTTATAATACATGAGTGGTACCCAGCGTTCCCTGTATAACTCAGTCTGTGTCCTTGTGACCTTTATATAGACACAGAACTCCTCAGTGACTTCTAATATCCTTATAATTTACAGTAGGAGATAACATTATCACTTATAATACATGAGTGGTACCCAGAGTTCCTGTTAAACTCAGCTGTGTCCTTGTACCCTTTATAGACACAGAACTCCTCAGTGACTTCTAATATCCTTATAATTTACAGTAGGAGATACATTATCACTTATAATACATGAGTGGTACCCAGCGTTCCCTGTATAACTCAGTCTGGGTCCTTGTACCTTTATAAGACACAGAACTCCTCAGTGACTTCTAATATCCTTATAATTTACAGTAGGAGATACATTATCACTTATAATACATGAGTGGTACCCAGAGTTCCCTGTATAACTCAGTCTGTGTCCTTGTACCTTATATAGACACAGAACTCCTCAGTGACTTCTAATATCCTTATAATTACAGTAGGGGATACATTATCCCTTATAATACATGAGTGGCACCCAGAGTTCCCTGTATAACTCAGTCTGTGTCCTTGTACCTTTATATAGACACGAAATCCTCAGTGACTCTAATATCCTTATATTTACAGTAGGGATACATTATCCCTATAATACATGAGTGGTACCCAGCGTTCCTGTAACTCAGTCTGTGTCCTTGTACCTTTATATGGACACATAGGGGCATATTTAAAAAGGGCTGTTAACTTTCTGCTGCCGCTTTTCCTGCCATTTTCGCCAAATCGAATAACTGTGATTTATAAAATGGTGATAAATGGCGTCAGAAAGTTAACACCATAAACATCACATCATTTACCGCTTGCTTCTATTTATAAAGCAGCGGTAAATGATTTCTGGCATAACCAGAATTTGCGAAAATGGCTGGTTCGCCGCCAGAGAGGTTGGGGGTGTACTCCCACTCCGCTGCAGGTGGTCGCATCTGCCACCAGAGAGGGCGTGTAGCACACGCCCAACCCGCCGCGGGTGGTCGCATGCCAGAGGGGTGTGGCTTGGGTTATAGCCCTTGCCCCCCCATAGTGGAGACCACCCACCAAACAACCCTTCCCAGCAGCCACTCCTAGTCCCTTGCTCCATGGGAGGGTAAGGGAGGGCCTGCTGGGGGGGTGGAGTGCCTTTTGGGGATTAAGGGGTCTGCAGCTCGAACCAAGGCACCCTTCCTCGGCACTCAGAAGTGCTCTGTGGCCCTGGCAAGGCCTTTTGGGCCATACTGGGACCCCCTCCAGTGCCATTGTGGCACTGGAAGTGTTGTTGGGGGTCCTGCAGCTCAAAACAGGACCCCATTGGCTCTTAAAGAGCCCTTGTGCGTGTCTTCCTTCTTCCATTTAGCAACACTAACTCCTCTGGGCAGTGTCCCTTCGGCCGCCAGGGATACCTCGGTGGCTGGCTGCATCAACGTAGCGGATGTTGCCAGCATCTAATCCGAAGTCTTCTCTCTTCACAGCCAGCGGCACAACTCCGCTGAAGTCAGTACCATTTACCACAGTAATTTCAGAATCGAGACGGACTAGAACTTGATGAAAAATCAACCAATCATAATTTGATTTGGTCCTTCAGCAAACCTATATAAAGAGGTGCAATCCTGAGGAGTCAGAAGTCATCTCAGTTAATCACAGAAGAAAGAAGAGGTTAGCAACATTGGCTCCATTGAAAACGCCAGTGCCAGCAGGGTCAATGGCAGCCGCAGTGACCTTGTCTGGTTTGGTGAGTTTAGCGGAGTGCCTATTATTTCCCAGTAATTGGAGGTGTGCAGAACTAAAACTTATTAACCAGTACCATGGCTGGTTATCTTAAATGTTAACCTTTGGAACCACGTGTCTGTTATGGAATACAATAGGAATACAAGAGGGAAAATCTAAATAATATTGCACAGACCGATGATGTTGTGTGTGATGTGTATCGTTTTTTTTTGCTCTCTCCGTGTATTTCCACCCTGCTGGTACCGTGACTGTAGAATCCTTGACTAGCAAACCCTATTTGCCGTGTTTCTTTATTCATGCCGAAAATCCATAAACTATTTGCAACACATTCGTAAATAAATAGTATCTGGCAGAGAATTACTGTAAAAGCCACTATTGATTTCCATTGACTCTAATTTTAGCTTTATTGGCCTCGCTGAAACACAATGAAATTAGTTCTTTGGAACATGATTGATTATTGAGTTTTTAACGGATACCAAGTCTTTAGATAACACATCTACCTATTGCAGGCGCAAGGTCCTCTAATTATATACTTTACCTGTTTGTCCCACGTTACTCAGTAATGAATTTATATATTGTAACGTGTTATATTTATATATCGATAATGTGTTATATTTATTATAGATAACCCTGTTATATTTATAATTGATAACCGTGTTATATTATATATCGATAACCGTGTTATTTATATATCGATAACCATGTTATATTATATATAGATAACCGTGTTATATTATATTCGTAACCGTGTTATATTTATATATCGATAACCATGTTAATTATATATCGATAACATGTTATATTTATATATCAATAACCTTGTTATATTTCTATATCGATAACCGTGTTATATTTATATATCGATAACCGTGTTATATTAATATATTGATAACCAAGTTATATTTATATATTGAAAACCTTGTTATATTTATATATTGATAAACATGTTATATTTATATTTGGATACCAAGTTATATTTATATCGATAACCATGTTATATTATATTTGGATAACCATGTTATATTTATTATCAATAACCATGTTATATTTATATTTGGATAACCATGTTATATTTATATATTGATAACCATGTTATATTTATATATCGATAACCATGTTATATTTATATTTGGATAACCGTGTTTTATTTATATATTGATAACCATGTTATATTTATATATCGATAACCATGTATATTTATATTTGGACAACCATGTTATATTTATATAGAAACCATGTTATATTTATATATCGATAACATGTTATATTAATATCGAAACCATGTTATATTTATTTGGATAACCGTGTTTGTTATATATATGATAACCATGTTATATTATATTGGATAACCGTGTTTTATTTTATATGATAACCATGTTATATTATATTTGATAACCATTATATTTATTTGATAACGTTTATTTATATTTTCAAAACCGTGTTATATTATATGATAACCGCGTATATTTATATATTGATAACCGTGTTATATTTATATATTGATAACCGTGTAAATTTATATATTGATAACCGTGTTATATTTATATGATACCGGTTATATTATATCATAACCGTGTTATATTTATATATCGATAACCGTGTTATATTTATATATGATAACCGTGTTATATTTATATATATAACGTGTTATTATATATCGATAAACGTGTTATATTATATATCGATAAACGTGTTATTTAATATCGATAACCGTTATATTTATATATACTAACCGTGTTATATTTATATACGATAACCGTGTTATTTTATATTTGGATAACCATGTTATATTATATATAGATAACCGTGTTATATTTATATTTTGAAAACCATGTTATATTTATATATGATATGTAACCATGTTATATTTATATATCGATAACCGTGTTATATTTAAATATTGAAACCGTGTTATATTTATATATCGATAAACCATGTTATATTTATATCGATACCGTGTTTATTATATATCGATAACCGTGTTATATTTATATATCGATAACCGTGTTATATTTATATTTGGATAACCATGTATATTTATATATAGAAACCGTGGTTATATTTTATTTTGATAACATGTTATATTATATAATTGATATGATAACCATGTTATATTTATATATAGATAACCAGTTTATATTTATATATCGATAACCGTGTTATATTATAATAGATAACCGTGTTATATTTATATATAGTAACCGTGTTATATTATATTTGATAACCATGTTATATTTATATATTGATAATCATGTTATATTTATATATGGATAAACAAGTTATATTATATATTGATAACCATGTTATATTTATATATTTATAACCGGTTATATTTATATTGGGACAACCACGTTATATTTATTTTGGATAACCGTGTTATATTTATATATAGATAAACCATGTTATATTTATTAAAAGTTATATAGATTGATAACCATGTTATACTTATATTTTGATACCATATTATATTTATATTTGGATAACCGTGTTATATTTATATATTGATAACCGTGTTATTTACAATATATAATTTTAACCATGTTATATTTATATATCGATAACCATGTTATATTTATATATAGATTACCATGTTATATTTATATATTGATAAGCATGTTATCTTTATATATTGATAACCATGTTATACTTATATTTGGATAACCATATTATATTTATATTTGGATAACCGTGTAATATTTATATTTGGATAACCATGTTATATTTATATATCGATAACCATGTTACTGTATTGATAACCATGTTATATTTATATATCGATAACTGTGTTATATTTATATATATCAATAACCATGTTATATTTATATATACTGTATATCGAAAACCATGTTATATTTATATATATCGATAACGATGCTATATTTCCATATCAATAACTATGTTATATTTATATATTGATAACCTTGTTATATAACCATTTTATATTTATATATTAGTAACCGTGTTATATTTATATATCGATATCCATGTTATATTAATACATTGATAACCATGTTATATTTATATTGATAACCTGTTATATTTGTATATTGATAACTGTGTTATATTTATATATTGGTAACCATGTTATATTAATATATTGATACCCATATTATATTTATATATCGATAACCCTGTTATATCATATATACTTGAGTATAAACCGACCCGAGTATAAACCAAGGTACCTATTTTTACATGACAAAAACTAGTAAATTTGATTGATTCAAGGATAGAAAATATGACCACTAATTCAAACCTGTAATTAGTAAAAATGATTCCATGGTATTTCAGATGTTTCTAAACTGTTTGCTAGGAGTTATAGTTTCTAAATAAATCAGCAGAAAGCCACTCTATTGTTAATACATGGTAATAATTGTAATAATTTAATACAGTGCCACCCAGCCCCCCCCCCTACTTCCTCCCACCCACCTACCCACCCACGTACTGCATAATGTAGGTAGACTTAAAAGTCTACCCGAAACATAAGATGACATCCTCCTTACAAGAGGGCTGATGGGCTAATTTGATAATAAATGTGAATAATAAATAGAGTGCCACCCACCGCCACCTTCCCCCCCCCCCCACCTACATACCCACCCACAAACCCATTGCAGTAGACTTAATAACCCACCAATAGAAAAGAAACCCTCCTTACTAGAGGGTTGAGGATGTACCGTAGGTAAGGGCTGACAGATTTTGGGAGACTGTTCTGCTCCTCCATCCTTAATGCCTGGGAGACGCCCTGATGTACCGGTAAGCGTGCATAACTTGCATGCCCGACATGCCCGCGCCTCTGCTCTCTCAGTTGACTGCTCCGGTCTCCTCCCCTACACGCTCTTGGTCTCCTTCTTGTAAATACACTGCTCCTTGCTGGATATTGCGGTGCAGTGTCGGCAGATGTGAGGTACGATTTTGACGGTGTATTTTTTAAACAGATTTTCGGTCTATTTTGTGTATGACCCGAGTATAAACCAAGGACAGATTTTTAAGGTCTTTTTTAGACCTAAAAATCTCGGTTTATACTCGAGTATATACGGTATTTATATTTATATATTGATAACCATGTTATATTTCTATACTGATAATCGTGTTATATTTATATAATTTATATATTGGTAACCATGTTATATTTATATATTGATAACCATGTTATATTTATATATCAATAACTGTTATATTTATATATCGATAATTATGTATTCCAGGTTGTAAACGGTAAGTTATGTAATATAATGAGAGGTACAAACATTTGCACTAAGCAATCAGATGTAAGATTTTTACTGGGGTACTGCATTTAGCTATTGGACATTATAGTTTTGCAAATGTACAATATTGTCTGTAAGATGCATTAGCTGTGCAGCATATTAATTGTAATTACATCCCTATTTTATTGGAGATATACAGTATACAGTATATCTGTTGTATTCAATTAGATCAACTGGACTTTAAGTTTAGTTCTTGAAGACATTTCGCTAGTCATCCGACTGGCTTTCTCAATTCAGAATGACTTGTACAAGAATCTGTGGCAATTATGTACCCTGGAAAATCCCAATTAGCATATCACAGCCAGGTGTTAAGGGCATGGTTGGATAGTGGCTAAGAGGTGTTATAGGAACACCCAGGGTAAGGTGTCAAAACAGCATTGTACATGGCAGACAGTTGGAGCCAAGGATCCTGTTGACATGGTGAGAAAACGGCTGGGCCAAGACAGCACTCTTACCAGCAGAACTGATCTCAACCCAGAACAGGTGTGTTCCTTGTTGGACTTGTGCCTGAATACCACCTATTTCAAATACAGGGATAAGTTCTATAAGCAAAAATATGGATGTGCTATGGGATCTCCATTTTCACCCATTGTGGCCAAACTTTACATGAAGGAGGTAGAAAAACAGGTGCTTAATACCTTTAAGAGCATAGAACCCAGCCACTGGTTCAGATACGTGGCTGACAAAGCTACATTAAGTTACCTACGCCTATTAAATGCAAGTCTTACCTGACCAAAATCCTGTGATGCAGTAAGTATTACTGCGGGATCATGGTCAAGTAAGTTAAGCTGGCAAAATGAAAACATCGCCCCCTAAATAGGTGAGAGACAAGTTTCTAGATAGCCATCTAGTGGCCACAAACATATATACAAACAGACAACAGTGTTGACTATGTGGCTGGCTCTCTGGTTTTGCATTTAGCTCATGGAATTCTGTTAAAACCTCTTTAAAGGTATGGCTTTTCCCTTTAAAGGAATATTACAATATTAATGTATTGATTGAAGACTGGGAGGATAAGGAGCTATACGGATGAAGATAGAAGAAATGTACCTTACATGCTAGTGCTCATTATCGGGCATGCACGCTACAGTTACTCTGAACCAGGAGGCGGTCGGGACCTGTCACTGCTGCAGAGGAGGATCGTGTGTAAGGTAAATATCTTATTTCTTTGTGCATCGCTCCTGGTCATTTAATTGAAGAAAGAAAGGTAAGACATAGCTCCTTAACCTCCCGGTCTTCAATACATTAAAGTAATAGTTCACTTTTCGAGTGGAAACATGGAAATTACCCAGAAGTCTGTGTTCCTCATTTGCATATGACTGAAGAGGAGTTCTTATGCCTTATACTCTCCCTGAGAAGATAACGTTCTCATCAAGAATCTACATAAGGTAACATAGTCCCCAGTAACATAGAGAAACAGGAATGCAGACATATTTTCATTATCTTTTTGGTAAGAGCCAAATTTGAATTTAATCCTTTGGGATATAGGGCATCTAAAGGATTCTTTACTTAATTTCAATCCTTGTGGCAAGGGACACATCTGTTCGAATACCATACCCCTAAGATCAGATACTGAATGTTTTTATGTCTTAAAGGGCATCTAGAGTGAAAAAAACACTTTGCCCCTTTGCAAAGTTAAATTCATGTACTCTGTGCTGCCTTAATCCTATCTCTGTCAGTGACTTTGTTTTTCCATTGTGTCAGATCTGTCTGTAGCCCCCCCCCCCCTTCCCCCTCCCTTTCACTGCCTCTAACTGGGTCACTCAAAGATAGCACGTCATGTGCTGTAGGAGTTAAAAGTTAAATTTTCTGAAAAACATACCCACACACAGTGGCCAATAGAAAGCAAGCTGTCCTGGAGACATGGAAGAAGAAGGAGAACAGTACAGTTTACGATCTCTCTCTTTGTGACCCATCATCAATCAGTGAAAGCTATTAAGAAGGGGGGTCAAGTGCAGCCTTATATCTACCATCAAAGCTACCTCTCTCCCCTGCTAATGCTCTTATATCTATGTTTATTACAGAGCAGGGAGGGGGGATCACGGCACAGGGATTTGATTGACAGTCCAAGTAGGAGTAGAGGAATGCAATCACGTATTCTTCTAACTGGTGTATCTCAGGTCAGAGAGGGAATCTGAAAAAAGTGAAGACACTCTGGGACTAAAAAATATTTTTAGACTCTAGTTCTCCTTTAAACTGGCAGTCTAGGCTTTATTTTTTATTCTTTTTAGTCAATTTCTTAATCTTTTATTTACATAAGGGCATATTAACAAACTCGCAATCTGACACACAATATATATAAAATTGGGGCTATTGCACATCCATATTAAAGTGCAACTAGAGACCAAAAATACAGTAACATACAAACAATAGAATTCTAGTGCACACACAATTCTAACTGCATATTGGATACAGCTGCTACAAACAGCCTGCCATGAATGCTGGATAAATAAAAGCAATTAGTTCAATAAGTTGGCCAAATTATTTTAAGCCCAGTCACCACGTCAAGGTTGTTTTATGTAACTGGGTCCTAACCTACTGGTACTTGCCCCAAAACTCAATACTCTGCCAGGGACCAGCAGACTTTAAGGTCAATATCAGATGGTTTTTTTTGTGTGTGTGTGTGTGAAGTATGTGTGTGTGGAGTATGTGTGTGTGGAGTATGTGTGTGTGTGGAGTGTGTGTGTGGAGTGTGTGTGTGTGTGGAGTGTGTGTGTGGAGTGTGTGTGTGTGTGTGTGTGTGTGTGTGTGTGGAGTATGTGTGTGTGTGTGTGGAGTATGTGTGTGTGTGTGTGTGGAGTGTGTGTGTGTGTGTGTGTGTGTGTGTGTGTGGAGTATGTGTGTGTGTGTGGAGTATGTGTGTGTGTGTGTGTGGAGTGTGTGTGTGTGTGTGTGTGTGTGTGTGTGTGGAGTATGTGTGTGTGTGTGTGGAGTATGTGTGTGTGTGTGTGTGGAGTGTGTGTGTGTGTGTGTGTGTGTGTGTGGGAGGGGGTCTAGATTGTAAGGTTAAAAGGTTGTTATTGGGGAGAACATTTATTTTCCGTTTGCCTGTAAATGCATTCAGATGCAGATTTTTCATTTAATTTTATATACTGTACACACACATACACACCCACACGCACACACGAACATGTCATGTATTTCATTCACGGTTGTTTTGAAGAGGCTGTTTAAAAAACAAAGGGTTTTATTATTCCCTGGGCCGCTGTCTAAATATAAAATCTACTCTGTTTAACTCACGTTCCCTTGGAAGACTGAAGGCATTTCATTTCATACTGTAAGTTATTTATATCAGGATTCCCACCCCTTGTAATTATAAATAGAGCGAAGTGCAGAGATTGTCATGTTTTCTGCAGAGTTGGTCAGTTTCTCTCACCCCCCCCCCCCCCTCCGCCAGTATTTATTTTAATTACACGTAATTGCTAGAGAGCGAGGTGGGGAGATGGAAGACGGACGGAGCTTCGCAAGCTTTGGCAGAATTTACCATAAGTGTTTACATTTTAACCTTGGAAATGTTCTTCAGATCTGGCGAAGTCTGTAGCCTCTTGTGATTAGCGCAATTTAGCCCAATTTATGCAATTACTGCGCGTGAATGAATCCGGGGGACGCAGCTATGCCGAACGCAAAGATTCTGGAGTTTAAAACACGGGGTGATAAACAACCAGAGAAGAAAACAATATTTATACTGGAGATATATCGTGATTAAAGAAAAAAATATATAAATACAAGGTTGGAGATGGAATACTGTATTGTGATCGGACTCATTTTACAATCTTCACTAGTTAATAGATTGGAGGAGATCACTGTCTGGACCTCTGTTAATCCTTTCATTGGGGAAGTTAAAGAGCAAGTCCAGCCCTCAAATGAAAAATTATACACAGGTAAATTAACCCCCAAAACGACAATAGTTAGAAATCTGAGTGGTGTAAGACTAACCTGAAATGCTGTAGAATGTCCGGTTGCTCAATGTTTCTGCTTCTTGGTTCTTCCAGTTGGCAACTGTCAGTCATGGATATGACAGTTGATATCACAGCCAATGGCTGAATGCTATTCCCCTAGCTTCCTCCACTGAGCATGCTCAGGCTCATATCCAGCTCACTGCATTGCTGAAGGGGGCATGTACAAATTAAGCTGTTAACACACACTACCCCTTAGTTTTATTGGGGGTTATTGTTTTCATTGGATTTACCTGATATCGGCATAGGGGCATATTTATAAAGACTTTTCATGAGCTTGCACAGCTGTAAGGCACCTCTTGCAGGCTTTTCATGTTAATGGCTGTGACCTCACCGCCACGGCCATGATAGATGTGTTGTACCCGGTAGAGCACTCGGAAACAGGTAAATATGGACTCTAAAGTAAGTATCCTATTTTAAAAGCACAGAGGAGAAAGGTAAGTATTGCAAAAATAGATTTCTTTGGGCGTCCTTGTTGTGGGTTTAAAAGTTTGTTGGGGGAGTGACATTAATGTAAAATATAAGTATATTACTAGTCACCAAGGAATTTCATGACCGTCTAAATACAAGAGGCAATGGGCATTATTATATATATAATGAAGAGAGACTGGGGATTATAGCGTTCTAAAAGGCAGGGCTCAACCCAAAACTTACTAGTGCAAGACATTAAAGAAACCATTGGGAGTTCAATGGGAAAAAAATCTCTTTAAATTATTCATCATATTACACAAACATTTTATTTACATACTGCCTTCTTTTTTTGAAGAAAAAAAAATCACGCCCTCTGATATGCCCTGCTGTGGCCAGTAGTGTACTGCTATATCGGGATTTTCTTCTTAGAATGTACCACTTCCTTGGAATGTAACTTCTACTGATTGGCTGTTAATTGGGTCAAACATGTTCAGATCTCTACTGAGCAACTGAATCCCCCCAAGGTCTGAGACCATGGTGGATGTTATTAGGGGTTCTACAAACAAGAAGTCAGTGCTATGGCCAGAGAAATCATTGGAAGAGCAGATAATCATCATTAAAATAAGAAAAAATATTCCCTTTATTCTTGAAAGCCTATGTATTTGTGTCTTTAAATACAAAATAACTATTGACTTTATTTTTTTTTAGATATGAATTATTCTCAGAGGTTCCATTTATTTTTGTCATTAAGTTAATTTCCTACTGACTGTCTTGGATCATTTTACGATTAAAAATGGTCTTTTGTGTTAACCCCAGAAATGCAGCATTGGTTGAGGTTTTAGCTCTTGATGCCCAAGATAGAATTTGTTCATTGAGCAGAAACTAGAGAGTAATCTCTCCTGACAGAATTTGGGATCCGTTTACGTGAAATGTTTGTATGTATTCTGTCCAGATGTCATCGGACTTATCCAAACAGTGAACTTAATCTACATAGATCGGCCTCATCTGGCTCATGAAAACTGCATAAAGCATGACAGGATGGATACAGGTTTTACCCTTGAAATTACATCACGAAAGGGATTTTTTTCCCCTTTCGTGAAAATATATATATTTTCCTAAAATACAGAATTATAAATCTAAACCATGTATTTCTTGGTGTGTAAAAAATTAATAGTAGATTTTTTTGGAGTGTGAATGATAATTCTGCTTTTAAATACCAGACATGTGATTCTGTTGTAAGACCTGGTCCACACAAACAAATGTTTGACAAAAAAAATGGTCCTGATTTTATTATAGGGATGTCCGAACTTCGCAAAATCCGGTCCGCTCGAGGATCCGCGGATTTTTGAAAAGATTAGAAAATTCGAAAATCCGCGAGCGGACCCATTAAAATGGAAAAATCCTCGAAAATATGAGGAATCCACGTAATTTCTAAAATTTTCGAAAATACGAGAAATCCGTGGTTTGAAAGGCGGAAAATCCGAAAAAATCCGCCGTTCGCGAACGGGATAACTCCGCGGCGGATCCGGGTTCGGATCCGCGAACCGGCCATCCCTATTTTATTACTGATCAATATAAGTTCTGTAGGAACTTATAAAGGGAAACATATGGTACAGGTATCTCAACGTCCACTAGCTTTTGTATAGAAAGATTCAACCTGGGAATCAATCTCTATGTATCAGGTATTAGAAAAGACAATTTTATAGAAACAAAAGCAAAACAAAAATGATATATGTTTATAATACAGAATTCACATTGACTTGTAGGTTGGTATCTACAGCAATTTCATTAATGAGTTCTTATTTAATTTGTATAATGGTAATTCGTCTACAAGGGACAGTTTTGTTACATGATTTACAGTCTCTGCATGGTGGGATTTCGATGTATAGGGATCTTCTTCATGTTATGGTCTTTATTGATCTAGATCAATAGATTTTTATATAATACTGAATTTAAGACCTTGGGTAACAGATTTTAAAGGGCCATCAATGTTTCATTTACTCTGTAGGTTGTTCTTGAAACAATCCCTGACTTAAAATTAATTCCTTCAAACCTTAAGGCCTTCACGGTTGAACTTGTGTCATTGGTTCATCATTGTATACCAAAAAGAGGAAGAAAAAGAGCAGATTGCAACACTCTATTTTGCAAGACTAAAAATCCTTTAATGTGCGGGGACTTATACAGTAAAATCGAAAACCTCCTGCCTTTTCTCTAGTATCAAACATATATACACATATATATAGGTAAATGCTACTGGACTATTACAGTATGAGGCAACAATGTGCATAACCCCCCCACTTAATATCTACCAGTCCGTAGTAGTGATGGCTCAGCGGATTTATCTCATTCGCGAACGGCGGATATCGCGGATTTTTCGGTTTTCCGCCTTCCGAACTTTTCCGAACCACGTTTTAGAAAATTTTCGAAATTACGAGGACTTCTCGTATTTTCGAAAATGCGTGAAAATACGTATTTTCGAACATTTTTGAAATTACGAGGATTTCACGTATTTTCGAGGATTTTTTTCATTTTAATAGGTCCGCTAGCGGATCGTCGAGCGGACCGGATTTTGCGAAGTTCGGACATCTCTAGTCCGTAGTATAGTCAGTGCAGTCAGATAGAGTACATTTTGGAGAAATGGCAGGTCCTAAAACCAAAGCAGTGGGACGCGTTTTGCTCTATGACAGCATGTTCAGAGCTTTCTCAACCGTCAAGACGTATACTACGGACTGGTAGATATGCTTTAAGTGGGGGGGGGGGTTATGCACATTGTTGCCTCATACTGTAATAGTCCAGTAGCATTTACCTGTATATATGTATATATATGTTTGATACTAGAGAAAAGGCAGGAGGTTTTTAATTGTTTTACTGTATAAGTCCCCGCACATTAAAGGATTTTTAGTCTTGCAAATTAGAGTGTTGCAATCTGCTCTTTTTCTTCCTCTTTTTGGAATATTTTGTCTTATATCCGCAAATTTTCGGCACGTCTTACCCACTAGGTTCATAGAATAAGATATACTTAGTGCCCTATACTAAATATTTGGATATATTGGTTCAACATTGGTCAGATTATATAATGAACGACTGATCTTTAATTTAAAAAAATATGAAAATATGTAATGTGAAAATAAAATCTGTATTGTGAACCGATCCATAGGATGAATCCAAGTGGAGTTGTGTGGAGACAGTGCTGAATGGCAAATTATAAGGGCATCAAGGACCAACTTCAGATATGCCACTAAGTCCCCAAATCCATTGACCAGTGCAGAACCATAGTTTTGCCTTCATGTCTGGGATTTAAATATTGATAGTAAGATGGTATAGACAGTAACAGTAAGTAGAATGCACCAATAAAGTGAGCGCAGAAAGTAATGTTACAATGTAAACTAAACACAATGTCTATAGGGTGATACATAAAGAATAGAAAACTACAATAAAATCTTAGCCAGCCTCCGTGGAAGAATGAAAAGCATAAAACATTCTGTAAATAATAATATAGTAAATAGAACATTAAAGGACAACTCCACCCTCATAAGAACATCTTTTAGAAAGAATGGCCTCTTTAAAATATGTTGATATATTATAGTTTGTCCTATGAATTCATTACTGAATGCCTGCTATGCTTCTGGATGCCTCATGGAAACTGAGCAATTAGAAACTTGTACTGAGCCTGTACTGAGCCTGGGCATGCTCAGAAGAGGCAGATAGGGGATTAACATCCAGTCATTGGCTGTGATGTCAACTGTCAAATCCATAACTGACAGTTGCTAACTGGAAGAACCAGGAAGCAGAAACGGGAAACAGGACATTTTGCAGGATTTCATGTTAGACTTATATATTTCACATTTTAAACTATCACCGTTTAGGGTTTTGGGGGGTGATTTACCTGTATGTAAGTTTTCATTTTAGGGCTGGACTTGCCCTTTAAATATAGAAATACCGTAGTCCATCAAGTTCATCCTCTTTGTTAGGCATTTGATGCCAATTTTACAATAAACTTTCCAGTTTCACCGTTCTCACTGTAAAGAAAACCTTTCCTAACCTGAGACTTCTTTTCTTTCAATCTTAAAGGATGCCCACGAGTCCTCAGATATGACCTATTAGTTAACAATGCACCAGAGAGTTTATTATATGGCCCATTAATATATTTGTATAAAGTGATCATATCCCCTCGCAAAAGCCGCTGTACCAACCAGCACTACAGTATATGTATTAATGGCAGTGATTCTCAATATTATATAGTATCCCTGTACCATCCAGAACTACAGTATATGTATTAATACCAGTAATTCTCAATATTATTTAGTATCCCCATACCAACCAGAACTAAAGTGTATGTATTAATACCAGTAATTCTCAATATTATATAGTATCCCTGTACCAACCAGAACTACAGTATATGTATTAATACTAGTAATTCTCAATATTATATAGTATCCCTGTACCAATCAGAACTACAGTATATGTATTAATACCAGTAATTCTCAATATTATATAGTATCCCTGTACCAACCAGAACTACAGTATATGTATTAATACCAGTAATTCTCAATATTATATAGTATCCCTGTACCAACCAGAACTACAGTATATATATTAATACCAGTAATTCTCAATATTTTTTAGTTTTAGAAACTTATCCAGGCCATTTTTAAAGATATTTAATGAACTTGCCATTACCACATCTGCTGGAAGACAGTTCCACAGTTTCACCGTTCTCACTGTTAAGAATTCTTTCCTAACCTGAAGATGAAACTTGTTTTCTTCCAACCTTAAAGTATGTCCACGAGTCCTCTGATATGACCTATTAGTGAACAATGCACCAGAGAGTTCATTGTATGGCCCATTAATATATTTGTATAAGGTTATCATATTCCCACGCAAGCATCTTTTCTCTAATGTAAACAGAACTAACTGTTTACATTAGGCTGTTTCCATTAGTGAACCACTTCATACAGATAGTCTACAAGATCCTCTATTCCCCTTATTCATTTTGTGCCCTGCTCTGAACCTTATCCAGTACCACTGGATTCCAAAAAACGGCATTGCATATTCTAAATGAGGCCTTAACTGGGCTTCTCTAAATAAGTCTGTAATTTCATAGCTTACAGATTCTTCTAGGATAATAATTATATAGGATAATTATACATAATGTGGAAAACAAATACCATTAAAATATGTGTGTATGTGAATATGTAAGAGACCAATCAGATTTATTTTAATGCACTAAACTGTTCAAAATACGTTGTTAACGGCTCATTATAGATTCACTGAAGCTCTGTAAATGTGCTGAAGGTTGTTATATTGTTATATAGGATATATTTACATAGTGTGAGGTTGGAAAGTTTACACAATAAATACAAACCAACTACCTGTTTTGAATGTAATTAAAAATGTTGGAGTTGCCATACTACATGACTCAGCTGTGAACAAATACAGTGACTATGGAGAAGTGAGCAGGGATGCCTAAGTTTCAACCCTAACCCTGGTTTTGGGTCAGATCTACTCGCCGGTATCATATGATACATAAGGTGGGGGGCAACAGACATGGTAGATTGCCTGATAATAAAGCTAAATGTATGACCTTGATTCTGATGCTCTTAGCACTATGTACCTAGGAGAGCCAAGCAACATGGTAGCTTCCAGTGACCAAAACATATATCTGTGTGAAAAAAGTAAAGCATTTCACAATAGCAAACCTCCTATTTACTCAAAATTTCCATCTTGTTCTGCTTATCATGAAGAAATCAAAATTTCTTATTGGACATCTCACTGAGCATGCTTTAGTCAGGGACTCGTTAGGTGGGAGGGGTTTGAAGTCACTTGCCTTCATGCATGGCTGCATGTGTTTCAATCAGCAGTTTCTGATGGAAAATAGTTTTAGGCCAAATTTCCCCTTAAACATTTTTGCAACATTGACACTTTCCTTTCCAGCAGTATGGCTTGTTTTTGTAAGCTGCAAAATCTTCCCATTATTTATCTTCTGCTGTATACACGCGATCATAAAAATGTAGACACCGATAGACTCTATTCGAAGAAATAAAATGTAATGCTTGCCATAATATTTTAGAACATTGTGTAACGTTGCGGAACGCAAGTTTTTTTTTAAAAAAAGCATTTGATCCTTGTCTGTACTTCCAACGCGTCTGTCAGAAATGCCACCTGGCCATTATGTCAAATAGGAAAGTACCCATTAGTCTCAGCCCAGTGGCGATCAAATTCTCTAACTGTTGCAGCTGCCTAATCAGCCCGTCCTTGTGCGACAACGCTTTGCGGTAATGAACAGGGAAAATGTTACGCGATCCCATAAACCGAGCCATAAAAAACAGAGCTGAAGATTGAAACTTTAGCAGAAGTGATACCAGTTAGATTTTCTATATACTGGTTAGTATATATAAATATCCCATAATCAATTAATGGCACACTTGAAAAAATTGGGCTGTTGCGCTCCGGCATTAAGAACAATAGACTCTTTGTACAAGGGAAGCGAGACATGACACTGATGAGATATTTATGGAAATATAATAAAATGACGTATGGATAATGGAAGGCGTGTACGAGGAACCATTGTGTCATCTAGAACTGGCCTTTTGAAGATGTTCTGAACCCATTCATTACGTTGAGTAACACTGACCGTACACTGCCAACTAGTCCCTGTTTGTAAATGAATCTGGTTTAGATTCAGAATTGCCGGTTTTTAAAATCTGCGGATCCGACAGAATTTTTAACATTTTTAAAGCTCAGAACGTATGTAAGGTTCCATTGGAATTTTGAAAATTTTATCCAAAAATGTAAAAAATTCAATTCAATTGGGGTTGAATCGAAATTTCTGAACTTGTCAGAATGTAACATAATGATTTTTTCATCTCTACTCCCAACGTTAACATCTGACGTTTCCTCGACATCAGGAAAACTGTCCGGCCTGATCATTGTTATCGACTTATTGCAAATGAATGCTCCAGGATGGGGAACATTGCAGAGGGAAGCGGAAGTTCCGCAAAACGCGTTAGGCCATCCCCCATATTACCTGTGTCCCTACGTTTTATGGGACTTAATAAACATTATGTTTTAATATGTTCACCTCCGCTTGGATCCTTCTTCAAGGCTGTAGCCCTACCTGCATTGGTTTTTAAGTATTTTAGATAGATTTTCTGAATACCTGCAGTGTTTAAGGCAAAAAATTTAACTGGTTATGCCATTTCAAAATGCTACTAGACCCCTTACAACTGTAATAAAAAATAATTTAAAAAAGCAATAATATTATGAAATATCAGGTTGTGAAATAAAGCACAAACATTGTGACATTTTGCCAGTGAAATTTTGATGTAATCTGTGAAACCGCAGGTAAAATGGTTGTGATTGGTTATGTCTATCTTAGATCCTTACCTGTTAAAAGCAATTTAATCCAATATATACAACACATAGTTTACACTAGTTTTCTTACTGTTTTAAAACATACCAAATTGTTTAAAGGACAAAATATATCATTTACTAAATATTGAATGTTTGTGTTTTTCTTTCTTTTGAATGTAAACTCTTCATTTAAATTACTTTTTAATTATATTATAGGTAAAATAGACTGGTTATAATTAAAGCCTTATTCCATCTGAAAACAAACTTCCTCTGACTTGTTACATAGCAACATACCTAATTCCTATCCAATGATACAGAGTGAAATCATTTAGTTTAGAAATCCCTGCAGGTACTGCCCCTCCCCTGCATCATTGACCTTAGGCATGCTCAGTTGAACACAAAGCGAAAGGTAACATAGTAACATAGTAATTGAGGTTGAATAAAGACATCGAATCCATCAAGTCCAACCTATTCACACTCTTTTTTTTATTTTTATTTATTTTATTTTATTTTTTTTAACCCTACCTAACAGTTGATCCAGAGGAAGGCAAAAAAAAAACAGCAAAAGGGGGAAAAAATCCCTTCCTGACTCCAAATGGCAATCGGAAAGTATCCCTGGATCAACCAGATCTATATGTATTAATACCAGTTATTCTCAAATTATATAGTATCCCTGTACCAACCAGAACTACAGATATGTATTAATACCAGTAATTCTCAATATTATATAGTATCCGTACCAACCAGAACTACAGTATATGTATTAATACCAGTAATTCTCAATATTATATAGTATCCCGTACCAACCAGAACTACAGTATATGTATTAATAGAAGTAATTCTCATTATATTAGTATCCCGTACCAACCAGAATTACAGTATATGTATTAATACCAGTAATTCTCAATATTTTTTAGTTTTAGAAACTTATCCAGGCCTTTTAAAGCTATTTAATGAACTTTCCATTACCACAACTTACAGTTTCACCATTCTCACTGTAAAGAAATCTTTCCTAACCTGATGAAACTTTTCTTCCAACCTTAAAGGATGTCCACGAGTCCTCTGATATGACCTATTAGTAAACAATGCACCAGAGAGTTCATTGTATGGCCCATTAATATATTTGTATAAGGTTATCATATCCCCATGCAAACGTCACTTCTCCAATGTAAGCAAACCTAACTTGTTTAATCTGCCTGCATATTCAAGCCCCTCCATTCCCCTTATTAATTAGTTGCCCTTCTCTGAACCACTTCCATTTCCAAGATGTCCCTTTTATAGGGATTCCAAAACTGCACCGCATATTCCAAATAGGCCTTACAAGTGCCTTGTAAAGAGGAGAATAATATTTTCTCTCTTGAATCTATTCCCCTCTTTAACAGAACAATATCTTGCTAGCTCTAGCTGTTGCTACCTGGCCTTGTTTGCTACAGCTAAGTCTGTTATCTACCACCGAGCCCCAAATTTTTTCCATTACAGATGCACTTAACACAGAGTAATTTATGGTGTAGGTGGCACAGGGATTATTAAATCCAAAGCATCTTACATTTATCAACATTGAATCTCGTTTGCCATTCTTCTGCCCAATTTGATAATATATCTAGGTCTGCTTGCAACACTTGCACTTCATTGGAAGTTTCCAAAGCTCTGCATAGTTTAGTGTCATCAGCAAAGTTAGAGACCTTGCTCTCAATGCCACCTTCTACGTCATTTTTAAACTGAAGTGGCCCCAGTACAGAACCCTGAGGCACGCCGCTTATAACTTTAGCCCACATAGATGTAGCTCCATTAACCACCACTCTTGCTTGCGATCCAATAACAATTCTCTATCCATGCACAAGTGTTTTCTTCAGGCAACAGTCCTCAGTTTATACATTAGTCGCCTATGTGGCACAGTATCAAAAGCTTTGCAAAATCCAATATAACCACATCCACAGCTGTGCCTGAATCCAAATTCTTACTCACTTCTTCTTAAAAACCAATTAAATTTGTCTGGCATGATCTATTTCTCATAAATCCATGCTGACTACTACTAATAAGATGATCTCTGGAGACAAAGTCAAGGACATGATCCCGTAACAAAGTTTCCACCCCCTTCCCTACCACTGATGTTAGGCTTACAGGTCTATAGTTACCAGGCTGTGAACGACTACCTTTTTTGAATATTGGTATTACATTGGCTTTTTTCCAATCCAGCGGCACATCCCCAGACCAAAGTGAATCTGAAAAGATAAGAAACAGTGGTCTAGATAGAACTGAACTAAGCTCTTTTAAAATCCGAGGATGCAATCCATCTGGTCCTGGGGCTTTATTGATATTCACTTTGTCTAATTGTTTCCGTACCATATCCTGTGTTAGCCAATGTGAATACTCCTCATTTCTTCCCTGCATATTATTACAATCCCTGCTGTAAGGACAAGGATTCTCAACAGTGAAAACTGATGTAAATGCAGCGGTTTAGCAGATTAGCCTTTTTGGCATCCTCTACAACCATCTCAGCCCCTTTATTTAATGGTCCCACATTCTCAGTCCTCATCTTTTTACCATTTATATACTTAAAAAACATTTTGGGGATTTTTGTTCGACAATCCGTATTTCATTTTCTATTTTAGCTAATTGAATTGCTTTCTTGCACTCTTTATTACAGCTTTTGTACTCCCTGTAAGACTGTTTTGTTCCCTCTGATTTAAAAATTTTAAAAGCCTTTTTTCTTTTTTTCCATTTCCCTTTTTACCTGAGCATTAAGCCATGCAGGAGAGGACCTTATTTACACTTGTTCCCTAAAGGTACAAATTTAGAAATGTAAATGTTTAATATCCCTTTAAAAGTGGTCCACATCTGCTCAGTATCTTTACCCAGAAACAATTCTCCCCAGGTAATTTCCAAAATTAAAGTAAAAGTATCCGGAGGGCTTTCTGGAAAAATATATTAATTCACTGTGTTGTTACCTGACAAATCCCACCGTCATACAACCTCTGTTGCAATGCTGTTGGTTGTCCTCAACAGAAAATTTCTTTTGATCTGTATTTTTAAAGTAGAGGGAGTCGATATGATCATCCATGTGTTCGGGTGCCCGGCTGCCAATCCCTACTCCACATTCAGGACCTTGCATGCAGTTACCACCGTATTTGTACTAACAAATACCAATGGGATATGCGGGTACACACGGTATTGTAATGTGTATGGGCACCTTTACATTTAGAAAGTGATATACAGTATAATGGTATCAATGGTATAATGATCAGCAGTATATGAAACATTAGTTGTAAATAATGGGATATAGTCCTAACAAATCCTTATTTACAGATGTAATTTCGCATTGTTTTGGTTCTTGACATAAGTCACTCCTCACCTGGGGTCTGATTTTGTGATTGTTTTAAAAAGTGAACCTTGTTTGCCTGTTTACAAGAAAATGTCATCCAATGGCCAAATAATCATGTGCAATTCATTTTAGTGTAAAATATAATTTTCATGTTTTTCCTTAAAGAGATCTGTAGTGCATTTATAACCTTATTACAGTTCTTTCTCCTCCTTCCATATTCCATGCTCTGGATCAAATTTCTGTCCATTGATTGGTCATTAACTCTCACATCCTTTTTCTCTGTTTCTCATTTACATTGGATATGTCAAATGCTCTTCTTCAGGATGCTGTATCCATGGAATCCCGTACCTTACCCTATTATGTTGGGAATTTTATAAAATCTGAACAGATGAACAAAACTGGTTTCTTTGCACCTTTGTCTTGAAATTTGGCAATACATAAAAATCCAAATTTGAACCCAATTTTTCAATATTATCAATTGCAATTTTTTACATTTTTGAACAAGTTTCACTTTTGAAAATGTAGAAAATTCCACAGAAAAATCTGCAGATTTTTTACAATTTTTGGTTTTGCAAAACCAGGTTTTGTTTCAATGCCGGGACTCATCTCCATGTTTTAGTGCTAAACTCATGTTCGAGAGGGAGTCTTACAGCATCATGCATGGTAGGCAGTTTTCAGTCCCGTGTCACAAATAGCACAGTGTTTAATAAACATGTCACAAACAGAGCGTAAACAGCTTAGGATCGATAATGAATTATTTATTCGACATATAAAAATTGCAGCGAACCTCATGCAAATTTCAACAAAAGGAAACTGGTTTATAAAAGGAGAAAGATCTTTGTATCTCTTATTTTTTTGGTTGCTTTTGGCAAAAGAGTCACAATATAGCACCTGGTTCATGGCAGTAAATGATGAAAGGGCTTGCACTGTACAGGACATGATCAAACATTAATTTGTTCAGCCATGAAACACGAGGAATTAGGTTCCTACTCTGAAGAGCCAGCAAATGGTAGGGCTACGAATGGTGTGTCCAAAAATGGTAGGTCTAAAATTGTAGGAATATAAATAGTAGGGATATAAATCTCAGTTATACATATCTTGTTATAATGTCTTGATAAAATGATATGTCTTGATAAAATGATATAATATCTTGATATAATGATATAATGTCTTGATAAAATGATATAATGTCTTGATATTATGATATAATTTCTTGATATAATGATATAATGTCTTGATATAATGATATAATGTCTTGATATAATGATATATTGTCTTGATATTATGATATAATTTCTTGATATAATGATATAATGTCTTGATATAATGATATAATGTCTTGATAAAATGATATATTGTCTTGATATTATGATATAATTTCTTGATATAATGATATGTCTTGATAAAATGATATAATGTCTCTATTGACATTTTTTTCCGTGATACAAAGTAACAGAAAAATGAACACTTTGGGTTTTGCGTTGTGTGCCTGTTGCATTAATTCCAAATCTCTCTACTCTGCACCTTTAAAGATATTTTGGAGCCTGAAAGACTGTTCCACTGTCCCAACTCTCCTCTGTTAAGATTGCTGCCTCCCACCCCTGCTGCATTAGGTTATGGGCTCAAGCATGCTCAGTAGCAGCCAGGAAATGATGGGAATTGTAGTTTACAAATATCTGGAGGGTTTTCCCTGATCTATTGCCTTGCATACATTATAAAAAAAATGTGGGTTTCATTACATTGTTATGACCATAAGAACGTGAATCCTTCCAACCACCCCAATGTTACACCAGTTTGGAAAGTCTTAATTATTTACACCAATTGCTCTTCTACTGTCTAAAGGCACAAGACATCCAATCAAAGGGCGATATTGGGGTTGTTATTATTACAAAGCTTGGCCTTACTAACTATTTACTTTCTGTATTTTCAATAGCCATTAAAAGTATGGAGCTACTTACAAAGGTTATCGAAAATACGAGGCTACTTTCGAGGGAAACCGTATATATTTGAGGGTTACCGACAGTAGACAGTAGCCAGTTCCACAAAGGAAGTTTGTTTTTATTTAAGTTTTGGTGATTCATTTCTAGGGTGACAGAGCCATGTACAGTAAGATACCATGCTTTAACTATCCTTACTTTCGGGGGGTTTTCCCCATTGATTTCTATGTGTCAGTTTTTTTCAAAAAAAAATCAGAAAACAGAACAAAACTTGCCGATTTCGAACATCTCTACTGGGGAATTGAAGACCAGGGAGCATTGTGAGCTACATTCAAGAACATAGGGGTATATGAGAGGAGATATGTAGGGCAGCTGGGCAGCAAAGTCAATGGATTTAAAGAGGGATTTAGAAAGATTTATCTTGTATTTATACATTAGAAACAAGATTAATACAGAAAAATGCTTCATTCATATTTACTTTTCAATCCAGTTGCTATGTGTACCAAGGTTTCTCGTCATTATGAATTTGTTTCAGTGTCAAGCAGACAACATGAATTCTGCAATCATTTGATAGGACGATTTTCTGCAGTTTCTATGGCAGGAGATTATAACAATGCACCACACGGGAAAGGGTTCATCGTTTGTTCAGGTTGCCCAAAGATATCATATGAAGGAAGTAATGCATAGCAAACAATCAATGCCTTTCATAATATCCTTGCCTTTTGTTGGCCCCTGTACCCAACTCGGGAAGATAATGGGTGACAATATTTTATGTATGCTATTTGTATTATTACATTATTTAAATACTCTTTATCTTTTTCTATTGTGATAAGATCATCCATCTAGAAACGATAAACGAAACATAAATTAACCGGGGTACATATTGAAAGAAGAACTACTGTAGTTCATATTTCTTCTTTATAACTATGGTAAATATATTTGACTTAAAGGAGAGTTTTAGTCTAAATGTTTTTTCTTCTTAACTTGTAGCAGGCAATCTGCTGATTGAGATAATCTATCACTTGACTTTCTATATGAAAACATAACTGTGTGAAACCACAAAAACGTATCACTACAGTAAAACCTCCATTTACTTCCTCCTTTTTTACTTCTTTCCTTTGTTACTAATCAGGAGCATGCTCAGAGAGAGATACAAACCTTCTGGGGGGGTTATAATCTGTACCTTTCAATTAATTCAAATACATTTATCAAATGCTTAAAGAAGAATCACCTTAAATATCTTCCAACTTACACCTTACACATACTAGTCCAGTTGATCTAACTAAATACAACAGATACACCATGACCTGGATAAATGAGAACCTTCACAAGTATATTTACCATGAAAAATAACTGAAATTTTTTTTGCGCTGTTTTCTTTTGATTGTTATTAAGACAATGTCCCATGGTACAAATTCATCACTCTGAAACTCCCCTAAACCCCAAACACCATACATATTAAAGTGAACTAATTAAAAGCCAATAGTTACTTTTTATTGGCCAGTAAATAGATATAAAAAGAAAATCGTCAGACCCCAGTTTTCCCATTAAAATTAAAATTATGTAAGCTAATCACTTCCCAAAACCTATACCTCGCTAGGTTAAAAATGCCAGCATCCCAAATGTACTTACCAGAAATACCTCTTCTCTTTTGCTGCTGCTACATACCTTTTTGCTTTAGCTGCAGCAAAAGAGGCTGGATGAGTAATGGCCACTAGAGATGGCCGAAACTATTAAGTTTTGTTCCGTTTTCGGATTTACCGTAAACGTAACATACTTTCGGGACTTCTAGATGATTATCGAACATTAGAGGCTATTTTCGATTACCCTCGAAAACACAATCGGAAACTACTTTTGAGTATTTTCAAGATCTATCGAACGTTTGAGGGTATTTTTCGAGGATTATCGAAATTAGCCTCTATTGTTCGATATTTATTGAATATGGGCTCCGAAATCCGAATGATCCGTCCAGTTTTGGACAGAACATTCAGATTTCGGAACCGAGGGGTTCTGTGTTGGATCCGGGTCTGAGGTGGACCCGGATCCTGTCTCTAATGGCCAACAGTGATTGGCCGTGAAGTTAGCAGCAAGGGATCAGGTTACAGTAGTTAAAGATACATTTTAGTTTGGCTGGTTGACATGCCCTTTAACAGTTGAAGACCACCATGGTGAATTTTGATCCAACAATCCCCATGTAGAATTCTCAAAAAAGAACAATATCACGTGCCTTTCGTCTCTCCTTACCCCAGGTCTTAGTTAACTAAGCTAACCTAGCTAACACACTCCAAATGTTTATCTGCAAAACCAACTTTGTGATGAAACTCAAAATATCTCCAATAAGGCTTCCCACCCTTAAGAGGAGAATTTCGAAAACCTCAATAACAACCCCCTAGAACTGGATATATTATGTCATTTTAATATAATTAATATAATAATAATTAATTAAATTAATAATTTAAACCTTTTATGTGTTCTATTTGCTTCCATCAACCTTCCATGACAGTTCCGTTGTCCTCAGCTATTTCTGATTTTATCCCTTTTTGACGATTTTCATTCTTTGGAATAACCTTGTCCCCCTATAAATTTTAAAATGTGAAATCAATTTCGAATGTTCCACTGCCTGAATCCATTCATATAGGAAAACGAGCGACTATACTATTAATATAAATACAACAGACGTCATGATTGATATTTATTGATCCTGATGTCAAGCTTTTGTGAAGTCACATGACAGGTGATAGACTGCAAATGACTGATAACAGATGGGCAGAATCTCTGATCGTCTTTGCATGATAAAATAACAAGATTAGCTAAATGTTCAACACTTTATAGCTTTATTCATAGCAGCGTTGATGGACGGGGAAAATGAATTTCCTTTATGTACAGTACATGTGCATGCACGTGTAATAAATTAAGGGATACATAATTGGGATGCTCAGCAATTAATCAAAAAGCAAAGGACGTCAATATTTATTGACACTGTTTATTGTGCCATGAAATGCAGATTTAAAGGCAACTAAAGTCTCTGACAGAACACCTTTACAGAAAAGCAGAAATCTGTGTCTTGTAATGTTACATTATTACGTGTCTTGTTTCCCAGCATTTCAGTCTCACAAAGATTAGTCACTGACTGTTATTTTCCTTGCACGTGCTCAGTCCTGTCATTTAGCAGTTTTTTTTTTTAGAACAGGCCACAACCCACTAGAAGTTTCTAGCCAATCCTGTTTCAGGGAGCATATGACTGAAGTCAAAAGGAGTAGGCGGAATTCACATTCTTACACAAGGCTGTAAGAAAACAATATGGTGCACTGACTGTTTCCTAATCCATAAGGTTACATACAATTATTGTGAATGGGTTTAGTTTAAAGGGTATGTCCACCTGAAAAATTAACATTGCCTAAAGTAAAAGAGCCCATTTAAATATGCATGGTACCTTTTATGGATTTTCTCTGTGTGCCCGTTTCTCCGATCTATGTGCCGTAAGATCCGCTTGGCACATTGAATATTCATCTCGCTGCCTTCCCAATAGTAGGCAGTCCCGCAGTCCCACGCATGCGCAGATCCGCCTATGCTGCGTCGGACTCCTTCACCCTGCTCCGGCTGAGGGAGTCAATCGGAACATGTGCATTCCGTTCCCATAGCTACAGAGACAGCCGCGAGAGCAGGGAGAGGAGAGAGGACTGTCATGTCATGTGATCTGCCCTCGTGGCAGATCAGCTGATCGACTGCTGCTGCTGCTATCTACCCGGTGCCGAGTATCCATAGCTTGGCTGGGTTTAAGAATGTGCCGTCCGTGTTTGCTCCGAAGGTAACTTACTTCTGGATTGGATATTTAGATCTTGGGTCTACACACAGACACACGCACGCACACACACACACTTTGTCTCAGCCAGCACTGTCTGTTTTACTACAGTTCTGACAATGCAGGAGAGGATCTGTTTACATAAAAGCACAGGGTCAAGTGGGCGGGACCAAAACGCATGGTAATAGCCTCATTTAGTAATCAGCTCACTTCCTTATCCAGCACAGCTAAGGCCACACCCCCAAAAACGAATAGAACTTCTAGAGACTGCTGCAAAGGTAGGGAATGGAATTTTTTCAAAAGAAAGGCAGGAAAAGGCTTCTGGGGATGGGTACTACCTTATAATGAAAAAAAAAATTTTTTTTATTTTGGTGAATAGACATACCCTTTAAGCTTTTAACTGTTCTTCCACCAGCTATTTTTTTCCTAACAACCAAAACAGTTTCCCTACAATGACCCCACTTTTTATTTAGGCTATAGCCAATACAATAATATTTGAAGGAGAATTTAACTTGTGTAATAACTGGCTGCTTTCTGGCTCCTCCCACAGTCATTGTCACTGATGGTTCTCCCATCTCTAGCAATGTTCAGGGTACCGATGTTGGCTGTATGCCAGACAAATAAATAGGTGCTATACCCCTAGCCCTCCACTCCAAGGGCCAAATAGTTCTATAGCACAAGAAAAATGATGGGGAAGCATACTAGACACACTGTCGCACCTGAGGAAGGGACAGTGTATTCCGAAATGTCGTGTATGTTGTTTCAATAAACACATTTGGATTCACCTGACTAGTGTGCTCCCCCATCATTTTTCTCCCATCTCTAACATTGGAAAGCATACATTAATGAAGGAGGGGGAGGAGCCAGAAAGCAGTTAGTTATAAACTGCTTTACGTCCAAAATCCCAAAAAACACCAGTTAAATAAAATTCAAATTAAGAACCATGTCTGGTCCCCCCGATGTTGCCCTTTATGAGCTACTGGATTTACATGCTCAGGGTTCACGGCTGTGACGTCAAGCAGGGTGGCACGTGGAGGCATCAACACACTGGACATGGTGTCCCACAACTTGCTTTTTGGAGCATGTCAGTAGAGCGAATGAGGGTTATAAAGCAGTGCAGACAGGTGGAAAGAATGATTATTTGGAAGGTGAACACACCCTTTAAAGTAACTAAAACCACACAAAATTCACCAATGCATGAGGTGACTGTTATTCCAGTGCAGACCCAATCGGAATTTGCCATGTGCCATGTAGTTAAACTCACCAGTGAGGAATTCTCTGTAAAACCTATCAGGGAAATTGAGAAGATTATTTTGTAGGGAAAACTGTTACAATCCATTTTAATACAACCCCCCCCCCCCCCAAAAAAGAAAAAAAGTAGGACGTTTCTAAAGATACCCCATGTGAATGAAAGTCTCCTTATAACCATTTAACATTTGGTGACACGACGAACCATAAAGATTAAAAAATAAAATATTTAAATAACTATACTGGAAAGTGCGAAATTCAATCCCTTCAGCTGAAAATAAATGACTCAAAATCCATTACTGTGTCAGGAAATCACTCCACTGAATGTACGATTCCGTAAATAATATTATTCCTCACTGTAATTACGGGTTTCCAGTGTCCCTATGATGAATCTGTTTTTTTTTCCAGAGTTTGCAAATACTGAGCTTCCCACTGTGAAAAATTTCATGCTAGAGGGAAAGAAACGCGTTCCAGATGTCTAATTGTGATCCAACTCGCAAAGGGCAATTGGCATGAAACACCTGCGAATATACAAAACCAGTAGCTAGAAAGTTAAATGGTAAATTCAGTTTTTGTATTGTAAATGGTCCCAGCATATACTAATGACTTTCCAACTAAGAATTCCTTCGCCAACAATAGGATAACACGATAGTTCTTCTTGCGTACGCCTCTAATGTGAGATAATGGTATATGACACACCAGAAACACAATGCAAGCTTACCAAACGGTAGGCTTTGTACATCTTCACATAAATACTTTAATGTATTCATACATTCCTGGAATCATGGCCGAGCTGCTGAGACAACACTTTCCGAACAGAAACCTCCACTTTATTCGTTTCCAAGCTTTTCTCTTCAAATCAGACAACAAACACTAAAATAATAATATCAATGGAACGAAGCACAGAAAACGATATCAACATCCTTTTAGTTTTCGAAGGTGGAATAACTGAATACTAAAGCCCGTTGTTCTTTGAGAAAACCCTGGGCTACAATCTGCATAATGAATATTTTTTTTTAGGGCCTCGGGTAAGATACGACAATAAAGATTTTATTTATGGAAGGGTTTCAACATTGGACCATTTGTAACATTCCAATTATTTTTATCAAACTCTTCTTTTGGCGATACCTGCTTACAATGTCAATTCAGTAGATATACTAATTAGAGACGGCCGAACTAAGTGAAGTTCGGTTCGTTTCTGAACAACCGAACTTCAGTAAAAGTTTGGTAGTTCAGAAACAAACCCATTATAGTCTATGGAAGACTAATAGTTCGGAAAGTTCGGGTGAATAATTGTTAAAATAAAAATGGAACTTACTGTAAATAGCTGTATCACCTGGGAAATGGTCTGGGGAACATGTCACTGTCACCAAAACTTGTTTAAACACTTCCTTCCCCACGATCGGGCAATTGTTGGGTTTTTCGCACGCTACATTCAAGTGTTACGGCCAATTCAAGGGTTACCGAAATTCTGCAGCTGCATTCGAGGGTTACTGAATGATACATTTGAGGGTTACCAACTCTGTTGCAATGCTGTTGGTTGTCCTCAACAGAAAATTTCTTTTGAACTGTATTTTTAAAGTAGAGGGAGTCGATATGATCATCCATGTGTTCGGGTGCCCGGCTGCCAATCCCTACTCCACATTCGGGACCTTGCATGCAGTTACCACCGTATTTGTACTAACAAATACCAATGGGATATGCGGTTACACACGGTATTGTAATCGCATGTGTATGGGCACCTTTACATTTAGAAAGTGATATACAGTATAATGGTATCAATGGTATAATGATCAGCAGTATATGAAACATTAGTTGTAAATAATGGGATATAGTCCTAACAAATCCTTATTTACAGATGTAATTTCGCATTGTTTTGGTTCTTGAAAATGTATTGACACAAGTCACTCCTCACCTGGGGTCTGATTTTGTGATTGTTTTAAAAAGTGAACCTTGTTTGCCTGTTTACAAGAAAATGTCATCCAATGGCCAAATAATCATGTGCAATTCATTTTAGTGTAAAATATAATTTTCATGTTTTTCCTTAAAGAGATCTGTAGTGCATTTATAACCTTATTACAGTTCTTTCTCCTCCTTCCATATTCCATGCTCTGGATCAAATTTCTGTCCATTGATTGGTCATTAACTCTCACATCCTATTTCTCTGTTTCTCATTTACATTGGATATGTCAAATGCTCTTCTTCAGGATGCTGTATCCATGGAATCCCATACCTTACCCTATTATGTTGGGAATTCTATAAAATCTGAACAGATGAACAAAACTGGTTTCTTTGCACCTTTGTCTTGAAATTTGGCAATACATAAAAATCCAAATTTGAACCCAATTTTTCAATATTATCAATTGCAATTTTTTACATTTTTGAACAAGTTTCACTTTTGAAAATGTAGAAAATTCCACAGAAAAATCTGCAGATTTTTTACAATTTTTGGTTTTGCAAAACCAGGTTTTGTTTCAATTCCGGGACTCATCTCCATGTTTTAGTGCTAAACTCATGTTCGAGAGGGAGTCTTACAGCATCATGCATGGTAGACAGTTTTCAGTCCCGTGTCACAAATAGCACAGTGTTTAATAAACATGTCACAAACAGAGCGTAAACAGCTTAGGATCGATAATGAATTATTTATTCGACATATAAAAATTGCAGCAAACCTCATGCAAATTTCAACAAAAGGAAACTGGTTTATAAAAGGAGAAAGATCTTTGAATCTCTTATTTTTTTGGTTGCTTTTGGCAAAAGAGTCACAATATAGCACCTGGTTCATGGCAGTAAATGATGAAAGGGCATGCACTGTACAGGACATGATCAAACATTAATTTGTTCAGCCATGAAACACGAGGAATTAGGTTCCTACTCTGAAGAGCCAGCAAATGGTAGGGCTACGAATGGTGTGTCCAAAAATGGTAGGTCTAAAATTGTAGGAATATAAATAGTAGGGATATAAATCTCAGTTATACATATCTTGTTATAATGTCTTGATAAAATGATATGTCTTGATAAAATGATATAATATCTTGATATAATGATATAATGTCTTGATATTATGATATAATTTCTTGATATAATGATATAATGTCTTGATATAATGATATAATGTCTTGATATAATGATATATTGTCTTGATATTATGATATAATTTCTTGATATAATGATATAATGTCTTGATATAATGATATAATGTCTTGATAAAATGATATATTGTCTTGATATTATGATATAATTTCTTGATATAATGATATGTCTTGATAAAATGATATAATGTCTCTATTGACATTTTTTTCCGTGATACAAAGTAACAGAAAAATGAACACTTTGGGTTTTGCGTTGTGTGCCTGTTGCATTAATTCCAAATCTCTCTACTCTGCACCTTTAAAGATATTTTGGAGCCTGAAAGACTGTTCCACTGTCCCAACTCTCCTCTGTTAAGATTGCTGCCTCCCACCCCTGCTGCATTAGGTTATGGGCTCAAGCATGCTCAGTAGCAGCCAGGAAATGATGGGAATTGTAGTTTACAAATATCTGGAGGGTTTTCCCTGATCTATTGCCTTGCATACATTATAAAAAAAATGTGGGTTTCATTACATTGTTATGACCATAAGAACGTGAATCCTTCCAACCACCCCAATGTTACACCAGTTTGGAAAGTCTTAATTATTTACACCAATTGCTCTTCTACTGTCTAAAGGCACAAGACATCCAATCAAAGGGCGATATTGGGGTTGTTATTATTACAAAGCTTGGCCTTACTAACTATTTACTTTCTGTATTTTCAATAGCCATTAAAAGTATGGAGCTACTTACAAAGGTTATCGAAAATACGAGGCTACTTTCGAGGGAAACCGTATATATTTGAGGGTTACCGACAGTAGACAGTAGCCAGTTCCACAAAGGAAGTTTGTTTTTATTTAAGTTTTGGTGATTCATTTCTAGGGTGACAGAGCCATGTACAGTAAGATACCATGCTTTAACTATCCTTACTTTCGGGGGGTTTTCCCCATTGATTTCTATGTGTCAGTTTTTTTCAAAAAAAAATCAGAAAACAGAACAAAACTTGCCGATTTCGAACATCTCTACTGGGGAATTGAAGACCAGGGAGCATTGTGAGCTACATTCAAGAACATAGGGGTATATGAGAGGAGATATGTAGGGCAGCTGGGCAGCAAAGTCAATGGATTTAAAGAGGGATTTAGAAAGATTTATCTTGTATTTATACATTAGAAACAAGATTAATACAGAAAAATGCTTCATTCATATTTACTTTTCAATCCAGTTGCTATGTGTACCAAGGTTTCTCGTCATTATGAATTTGTTTCAGTGTCAAGCAGACAACATGAATTCTGCAATCATTTGATAGGACGATTTTCTGCAGTTTCTATGGCAGGAGATTATAACAATGCACCACACGGGAAAGGGTTCATCGTTTGTTCAGGTTGCCCAAAGATATCATATGAAGGAAGTAATGCATAGCAAACAATCAATGCCTTTCATAATATCCTTGCCTTTTGTTGGCCCCTGTACCCAACTCGGGAAGATAATGGGTGACAATATTTTATGTATGCTATTTGTATTATTACATTATTTAAATACTCTTTATCTTTTTCTATTGTGATAAGATCATCCATCTAGAAATGATAAACGAAACATAAATTAACGGGGTACATATTGAAAGAAGAACTACTGTAGTTCATATTTCTTCTTTATAACTATGGTAAATATATTTGACTTAAAGGAGAGTTTTAGTCTAAATGTTTTTTCTTCTTAACTTGTAGCAGGCAATCTGCTGATTGAGATAATCTATCACTTGACTTTCTATATGAAAACATAACTGTGTGAAACCACAAAAACGTATCACTACAGTAAAACCTCCATTTACTTCCTCCTTTTTTACTTCTTTCCTTTGTTACTAATCAGGAGCATGCTCAGAGAGAGATACAAACCTTCTGGGGGGGTTATAATCTGTACCTTTCAATTAATTCAAATACATTTATCAAATGCTTAAAGAAGAATCACCTTAAATATCTTCCAACTTACACCTTACACATACTAGTCCAGTTGATCTAACTAAATACAACAGATACACCATGACCTGGATAAATGAGAACCTTCACAAGTATATTTACCATGAAAAATAACTGAAATTTTTTTTGCGCTGTTTTCTTTTGATTGTTATTAAGACAATGTCCCATGGTACAAATTCATCACTCTGAAACTCCCCTAAACCCCAAACACCATACATATTAAAGTGAACTAATTAAAAGCCAATAGTTACTTTTTATTGGCCAGTAAATAGATATAAAAAGAAAATCGTCAGACCCCAGTTTTCCCATTAAAATTATGTAAGCTAATCACTTCCCAAAACCTAGACCTCGCTAGGTTAAAAATGCCAGCATCCCAAATGTACTTACCAGAAATACCTCTTCTCTATTGCTGCTGCTACATACCTTTTTGCTTTAGCTGCAGCAAAAGAGGCTGGATGAGTAATGGCCACTAGAGATGGCCGAAACTATTAAGTTTTGTTCCGTTTTCGGATTTACCGTAAACGTAACATACTTTCGGGACTTCTAGATGATTATCGAACATTAGAGGCTATTTTCGATTACCCTCGAAAACACAATCGGAAACTACTTTTGAGTATTTTCAAGATCTATCGAACGTTTGAGGCTATTTTTCGAGGATTATCGAAATTAGCCTCTATTGTTCGATATTTATTGAATATGGGCTCCGAAATCCGAATGATCCGTCCAGTTTTGGACAGAACATTCAGATTTCGGAACCGAGGGGTTCTGTGTTGGATCCGGGTCTGAGGTGGACCCGGATCCTGTCTCTAATGGCCAACAGTGATTGGCCGTGAAGTTAGCAGCAAGGGATCAGGTTACAGTAGTTAAAGATACATTTTAGTTTGGCTGGTTGACATGCCCTTTAACAGTTGAAGACCACCATGGTGAATTTTGATCCAACAATCCCCATGTAGAATTCTCAAAAAAGAACAATATCACGTGCCTTTCGTCTCTCCTTACCCCAGGTCTTAGTTAACTAAGCTAACCTAGCTAACACACTCCAAATGTTTATCTGCAAAACCAACTTTGTGATGAAACTCAAAATATCTCCAATAAGGCTTCCCACCCTTAAGAGGAGAATTTCGAAAACCTCAATAACAACCCCCTAGAACTGGATATATTATGTCATTTTAATATAATTAATATAATAATAATTAATTAAATTAATAATTTAAACCTTTTATGTGTTCTATTTGCTTCCATCAACCTTCCATGACAGTTCCGTTGTCCTCAGCTATTTCTGATTTTATCCCTTTTTGACGATTTTCATTCTTTGGAATAACCTTGTCCCCCTATAAATTTTAAAATGTGAAATCAATTTCGAATGTTCCACTGCCTGAATCCATTCATATAGGAAAACGAGCGACTATACTATTAATATAAATACAACAGACGTCATGATTGATATTTATTGATCCTGATGTCAAGCTTTTGTGAAGTCACATGACAGGTGATAGACTGCAAATGACTGATAACAGATGGGCAGAATCTCTGATCGTCTTTGCATGATAAAATAACAAGATTAGCTAAATGTTCAACACTTTATAGCTTTATTCATAGCAGCGTTGATGGACGGGGAAAATGAATTTCCTTTATGTACAGTACATGTGCATGCACGTGTAATAAATTAAGGGATACATAATTGGGATGCTCAGCAATTAATCAAAAAGCAAAGGACGTCAATATTTATTGACACTGTTTATTGTGCCATGAAATGCAGATTTAAAGGCAACTAAAGTCTCTGACAGAACACCTTTACAGAAAAGCAGAAATCTGTGTCTTGTAATGTTACATTATTACGTGTCTTGTTTCCCAGCATTTCAGTCTCACAAAGATTAGTCACTGACTGTTATTTTCCTTGCACGTGCTCAGTCCTGTCATTTAGCAGTTTTTTTTTTTAGAACAGGCCACAACCCACTAGAAGTTTCTAGCCAATCCTGTTTCAGGGAGCATATGACTGAAGTCAAAAGGAGTAGGCGGAATTCACATTCTTACACAAGGCTGTAAGAAAACAATATGGTGCACTGACTGTTTCCTAATCCATAAGGTTACATACAATTATTGTGAATGGGTTTAGTTTAAAGGGTATGTCCACCTAAAAAATTAACATTGCCTAAAGTAAAAGAGCCCATTTAAATATGCATGGTACCTTTTATGGATTTTCTCTGTGTGCCCGTTTCTCCGATCTATGTGCCGTAAGATCCGCTTGGCACATTGAATATTCATCTCGCTGCCTTCCCAATAGTAGGCAGTCCCGCAGTCCCACGCATGCGCAGATCCGCCTATGCTCCGTCGGACTCCTTCATCCTGCTCCGGCTGAGGGAGTCAATCGGAACATGTGCATTCCGTTCCCATGGCTACAGAGACAGCCGCGAGAGCAGGGAGAGGAGAGAGGACTGTCATGTCATGTGATCTGCCCTCGTGGCAGATCAGCTGATCCACTGCTGCTGCTGCTATCTACCCGGTGCCGAGTATCCATAGCTTGGCTGGGTTTAAGAATGTGCCGTCCGTGTTTGCTCCGAAGGTAACTTACTTCTGGATTGGATATTTAGATCTTGGGTCTACACACAGACACACACAGACACACGCACGCACACACACACACACACACACTTTGTCTCAGCCAGCACTGTCTGTTTTACTACAGTTCTGACAATGCAGGAGAGGATTTGTTTACATAACACAGCACAGGGTCAAGTGGGCGGGGCCAAACACATGGTAATAGCCTCATTTAGTAATCAGCTCACTTCCTTATCCAGCACAGCTAAGGCCACACCCCCAAAAACGAATAGAACTTCTAGAGACTGCTGCAAAGGTAGGGAATGGAATTTTTTCAAAAGAAAGGCAGGAAAAGGCTTCTGGGGATGGGTACTACCTTATAATGAAAAAAAAAATTTTTTTTATTTTGGTGAATAGACATACCCTTTAAGCTTTTAACTGTTCTTCCACCAGCTATTTTTTTCCTAACAACCAAAACAGTTTCCCTACAATGACCCCAGTTTTTATTTAGGCTATAGCCAATACAATAATATTTGAAGGAGAATTTAACTTGTGTAATAACTGGCTGCTTTCTGGCTCCTCCCACAGTCATTGTCACTGATGGTTCTCCCATCTCTAGCAATGTTCAGGGTACACTCCAGCACACCGATGTTGGCTGTATGCCAGACAAATAAATAGGTGCTATACCCCTAGCCCTCCACTCCAAGGGCCAAATAGTTCTATAGCACAAGAAAAATGATGGGGAAGCATACTAGACACACTGTCGCACCTGAGGAAGGGACAGTGCGTCCCGAAATGTCGTGTATGTTGTTTCAATAAACACATTTGGATTCACCTGACTAGTGTGCTCCCCCATCATTTTTCTCCCATCTCTAACATTGGAAAGCATACATTAATGAAGGAGGGGGAGGAGCCAGAAAGCAGTTAGTTATAAACTGCTTTACGTCCAAAATCCCAATAAACACCAGTTAAATAAAATTCAAATTAAGAACCATGTCTGGTCCCCCCGATGTTGCCCTTTATGAGCTACTGGATTTACATGCTCAGGGTTCACGGCTGTGACGTCAAGCAGGGTGGCACGTGGAGGCATCAACACACTGGACATGGTGTCCCACAACTTGCTTTTTGGAGCATGTCAGTAGAGTGAATGAGGGTTATAAAGCAGTGCAGACAGGTGGAAAGAATGATTATTTGGAAGGTGAACACACCCTTTAAAGTAACTAAAACCACACAAAATTCACCAATGCATGAGGTGACTGTTATTCCAGTGCAGACCCAATCGGAATTTGCCATGTGCCATGTAGTTAAACTCACCAGTGAGGAATTCTCTTTAAAACCTATCAGGGAAATTGAGAAGATTCTTTTGTAGGGAAAACTGTTACAATCCATTTTAATACAATTCCCCCCCCCCCCCCAAAAAAAGAAAAAAAGTAGGACGTTTCTAAAGATACCCCATGTGAACGAAAGTCTCCTTATAACCATTTAACATTTGGTGACACGACGAACCATAAAGATTAAAAAATAAAATATTTAAATAACTATACTGGAAAGTGCGAAATTCAATCCCTTCAGCTGAAAATAAATGACTCAAAATCCATTACTGTGTCAGGAAATCACTCCACTGAATGTACGATTCCGTAAATAATATTATTCCTCACTGTAATTACGGGTTTCCAGTGTCCCTATGATGAATCTGTTTTTTTTTCCAGAGTTTGCAAATACTGAGCTTCCCACTGTGAAAAATTTCATGCTAGAGGGAAAGAAACGCGTTCCAGATGTCTAATTGTGATCCAACTCGCAAAGGGCAATTGGCATGAAACGCCTGCGAATATACAAAACCAGTAGCTAGAAAGTTAAATGGTAAATTCAGTTTTTGTATTGTAAATGGTCCCAGCATATACTAATGACTTTCCAACTAAGAATTCCTTCGCCAACAATAGGATAACACGATAGTTCTTCTTGCGTACGCCTCTAATGTGAGATAATGGTATATGACACACCAGAAACACAATGCAAGCTTACCAAACGGTAGGCTTTGTACATCTTCACATAAATACTTTAATGTATTCATACATTCCTGGAATCATGGCCGAGCTGCTGAGACAACACTTTCCGAACAGAAACCTCCACTTTATTCGTTTCCAAGCTTTTCTCTTCAAATCAGACAACAAACACTAAAATAATAATATCAATGGAACGAAGCACAGAAGACGATATCAACATCCTTTTAGTTTTCGAAGGTGGAATAACTGAATACTAAAGCCCGTTGTTCTTTGAGAAAACCCTGGGCTACAATCTGCATAATGAATATTTTTTTTTAGGGCCTCGGGTAAGATACGACAATAAAGATTTTATTTATGGAAGGGTTTCAACATTGGACCATTTGTAACATTCCAATTATTTTTATCAAACTCTTCTTTTGGCGATACCTGCTTACAATGTCAATTCAGTAGATATACTAATTAGAGACGGCCGAACTAAGTGAAGTTCGGTTCGTTTCTGAACAACCGAACTTCAGTAAAAGTTTGGTAGTTCAGAAACAAACCCATTATAGTCTGTGGAAGACTAATAGTTCGGAAAGTTCGGGTGAATAATTGTTAAAATAAAAATGGAACTTACTGTAAATAGCTGTATCACCTGGGAAATGGTCTGGGGAACATGTCACTGTCACCAAAACTTGTTTAAACACTTCCTTCCCCACGATCGGGCAATTGTTGGGTTTTCCGCACGCTACATTCAAGTGTTACGGCCAATTCAAGGGTTACCGAAATTCTGCAGCTGCATTCGAGGGTTACTGAATGATACATTTGAGGGTTACCAAAATCAACCACTACAATCAAGGGTCGCTGAATGATACATTCCAGGGTTACCGAAATCAGCAGCTGAATTTGAGGATTACCAAAATCAACCACTACAATCGAGGGTTACCGAACTCTACATTCGAGGGTTACCGAAATCAGCAGCTGCATTCGAGGGTTACTGAATGATACATTTGAGGGTTACCAAAATCAACCACTACAGTCAAGGGTCGCTGAATGATACATTCCAGGGTTACCGAAATCAGCAGCTGAATTCGAGGATTACCAAAATCAACCACTACAATCGAGGGTTACCGAACTCTACATTCGTGGGTTACCGAAATCAGCAGCTGCATTCGAGGGTTACTGAATGATATATTCGAGGGTTACCAAAATCAACCACTACAATCGAGGGTTACTAAACGCTACAATGGAGGGTTACTGAATGCTACAATTGAGGGTTACTGAACGCTACATTCGAGGGTTACCGAAATCAGCTACTACAATCGAGGGTTACTGAATGATACATTCAAGGGTTAACGAAAATCGAACGCTTAATTCAAGGGTTACCGAATGGCCTGTAAAGTCGATAATTATCAAATTTTTCGATAAATATCAAAAATACAGCCGTGAGTTCAGAAAACGAACTAGTTCGAACAGTTCTAGTTTGGCCAAACTTGTTAAGTTCAGCCCGAATCATGGTTGGGGTTTGTGCCATGCCATCCCTAATACTAATGGGCCAAAGGACCTTCTGGCAATGGTAACTGGTGCAAGCACACCACATGGAGCCACAACACTTTCAGCTAAATGACTTGTGGTCATTTCGAATTGTTTTGCACATCTTTGAGACAAGCATTGCGGCAGCCACATGCATTTTCACAAAAGCAAATCATTTAATATCACAATTGCAACAACTCGTTTGATAATTTTACAGCCGAATGGTTGGTATTAAAATTGTTATTGTCCAGCCTTAAAACAAAAACTGGTCAATCATCAGTTACCTACCCCCACTGAGATATTTTACTCTTTATTACCTGCATTATTAACCAGATATATTTTCCCTCTGTGCAATCTATGTGACAACTGACATCACAACCAATGATTTTCTGCTGCTTCATCTGCTGGTTTCTCTGCACATGCTCAAACTTATAAAAAGCTCATTGAGCAGAGGGAGGTGTCAGTTACCTTTGTCAGAAAGGAACAGAACATATCGTTAAATATCTAGTTACAAATGCATGTAATACACTGTAATAAACTGGTAAAAATAGTGTAGGGTTGTGGGAAGATAACTGACAAGTCACCAGTTATAAGGGTGGATTTTCATGTTTTTGATAGGAATTACAAATCGTAAAGACCAGGATTCACCACACACACATCTATAAATGCACATTTCATAGTCCCATGTTTAATTCTTTGGCTACGCCATGTCTGTAGCCACCCAGCTGAGTCTGTCATGTAAGCTACTGCATTTCACATCTGTTGGATGTCCCATCTACTGGGTTATTTTCTAGTCCTTCCCCAGTTGGAACTTTGTATAGATAGAAAGGACACAGTGATATTATTTCCAAGGGTAAAAGGAGAAACAAACAATATTTATCTAAATCTATATCCAAATTGTCCCAGAAATTGTTTCTTGATTTCAATTAATGTGTAGTGTTTTTATAAGGTTGGATTACAATTACTTACTGCAAACTATAAAAACCACATTAACAATCCATCATATTTCAGGCCACCACTCTCTGCTATACGTTACGTTCAAACATTTGCATTTACCATCAGTGACAGTTGGACAAAACATAATACAAAAATATCCTGGTGGAAATCAGGTTAATTTATTTTGTAAAAATAACATTTTCTAGTTACAAAAAAAAAAAGGGGCAGTAACAGTGTAGGGAACTGATAAACTAGTTAACCTTTAGTTTTCTTGTTCTTACAGGATTTGGCCAGTAGGGGTCGCTGTGTAAAAGCATAAAAGGGAGAGCAGTCATGTGATCAGCCTCTTTCCACTTCCTGGGATTTCCCCAGTGGATAAGGGAGATCCTGGGATTTTAGATAACAGGTAGGCCCAATTAATGTGAGATTAGATTCTCTTATAGATCACTCCAGGAGTGATAGATAGGAGTAGGGTAGCTAGTGAGCAGCCTGAGCTCCAACAAGGAGATTTAGTAAGGAGTAGAGTCCTGGGTATACCACCCAATAATAGGGACATAGTGCCAGACATAGGGGTAGAAGATCCCACTACAGTGCCCTGAGAGCTGGGGTGGCACTAACAAGCTGATTGTTATTTATACTGTTTCTGATCCCTCTGGTTTGTGAGTATTTATGTGATATCGGTGTCATGCTATGTCACCTCTATTGTGTTACTTGCAATGCCTTATTAATATTGTTCTGTTAATAAATAAGATACTGTTTAAGTTCAAGAACCACTGGCACCCATTTATTGTATTCTAACTAGAGTGGTAGTTCAGCAACACCCTGCCTCCAACATATGCGAGGGCCCACTCCTGATAAATATGAGTCTTGTGCATAGAATCTGGATATGGCTGACAGTCTTTGGAGCAAATTAATTACCCCCATTTTACTATCGCCTATCAACAGCTTTAGGTTTGCCTTTAAATAATTCCACCATTTTTTTTAAACAATAATTTTGTACAAAATAGTTTTTAAATATGATTTTAAATAATAAAATGCAGTAGATATGCCTATAGGGCCTTTTTGTAGAAGAAAAAGTGACATCAGTTAATCACCCAAGAAGGATTTCACTCTGTGGGTGACTGCCCACTAAAGATTCCAAAAGGACAAGTCAGAGCCTCAAACATGGAACCAAATCTCCCATGCACTGAGACCCCTTTAACCCTGCAGACTCTTGGCTAATTTAAAGAGCTGTTAACACTAGAAGTTATTGCATTTTATACAGCAAAGGGAACATGTCAAAAAAATAATGATGGATAATATCATCGACTCATTTATCTTTGTCTCATTATACAAATGAAAGAAGCTTACTTATCAAATTGTTCTCAATGTTCTAAGCCAACGCTTTCAATCACCCAACAAAGGAAAAACCTACAAAAGCAAGAAGGGAAAAAAAAAAAAACCTGAAACATACACAAATTACGAACCGAAATTCGATAGTGGTTATTTATACCTACGATATCTATTGGACTTACATTCAATTTATACAACTATCTGTAAACTGAATGACCACATTGCTATAGATTTAACCATACGCCATAATTATCCAAAGAATCTGTTGAACGTTTTTATTAGAATAATGCTACAAAGATTTCTAAAATGTAGAATTATTTTTTAATAATATTATTACCAAGGATCTGTTACTTGTAGGCCACTCCCCACCCTCCACCATTTTATTAATTCTTTACACAAGAGCACAAAATATATTACAACACACATAACAATCTAATAAACACAATTGAACAAAATGTATTAAAACACACCAGACAGAATTTCAGATGATCTATGTCATCTATGCCATGAACCATAAGTGGAACATCCCCCAGTAGATAGACTGAACCCTTCCTCCCACTTGGAAATTCCTCACAGATGCTTTGACTCAGAAATACTACATTGTAGGTGTATAGCGTTTGAGAATATAGGAATATTTATTCATATTACATGAGTGTAACATACATAGTAACATAGTAATTAAGGTTGAATAAAGACATTCGTCCATCAAGTCCAACTCTATTCCCTTTTTTTTTTTTTTTTTTTTTTAACCTCACCTAACAGTTGATCCAAGGAAGGCAAAAAACCCCCAGCTAAAAAGGGGGGGAAAAATTCCTTCCTGACTCCAAACGGCATCGGAAAGTATCCCTGGATCAACCAGATCTATATAGCATTAATACAGTAATTTCTCATATTTTTAGTTTTAGAAACTTATCCAGCCTTTTTAAAGTTATTCAATGAACTTGCCATTACACACACTCTGCTGGAAGACATTCCCCAGTTTCACCGTTCTCACTGTAAAGAAACCTCTCCTAACTTGAAGATGAAACTTCTTTTCTTCCAACCTTAAAGGATGTCCACGAGTCTCTGATATGACCTATAGTGAACATGCACCAGAGAGTTCACTGTATGGGCATTAATATATTTGTATAAGGTTATCATGTCCCCACGCAACCGCCGCTTCTCCAATGTAAAACCCTAACTTGTCTAATCTGCCTGCATATTCAAGCCCCTCCATTCCCCTTATTAATTAGTTGCCCTTCTCTGAACTGCTCTCAATTTCCAAATGTCCCTTTGTGATATGGGATCACAAAACTGCACCGCATATTCCAAATGTGGCCTTACCAGTGCCTTGTAAAGAGGGAGAATAATATTTTTTCTCTCTTGATTCCATCCCCCTCTTTATACAAGACAATATCTTGCTAGCTCTAGCTGTTGCTACCTGGCATTGTTTGCTACAGCTAAGTCGGTTATCTACCAGAACCCCCAAATCTTTTTTCCATTTCAGAGCACTAACCAGAGTTATTTATGGTGTAGATGGCACAGGGATTATTAAATCCTAAATGCATCACCTTACATTTATCTACATTGAATCTCATCTGCCATTCTGCTGCCCATTTTGATAATCTATCTAGGTCTGCTTGCAGCACTTGCACATCATTGGAAGTTTCCAAAGCTCTGCATAATTTAGTGTCATCAGCAAACACAGAGACCTTGCTCTCAATGCCCCTTCTAAGTCATTTATAAACAGATTAAACAGAAGCGGCCCGAGTACAGAACTCTGAGGCACTCTGCTTAGAACTTTAGCCCACATAGATGTAGCTCCATTAACCACCACTCTCTGTTTGCGGTCCAATAACCAGTTCTCCATCCATGAACAAATGTTTTCTTCAAGGCCAACAGTCCTCAGTTTATACATTAGTCGCCTATGTGGCACAGTATCAAAACCTTGCAAAATCCAAGTATACCACATCCACAGCTGTGCCTGAATCCAAATTCTTACTCACTTCTTTATAAAAACCAATTAAATTTGTCTGGCATGATCTATTTCTCATAAATCCATGCTGACTACTACTAATAAGATGAGCTCTGGAGACAAAGGATATGATCCCGTAACAAAGTTTCCATCACCTTCCCTACCACTGATGTTAGGCTTACAGGTCTATAGTTACCAGGCTGTGAACGACTACCTTTTTTGAATATTGGTATTACATTGGCTTTTTTCCAATCCAGCGGCACATCCCCAGACAAAAGCGAATCTGAAAAGATGAGACACAGTGGTCTTGCTAGAACTGAACTAAGCTCTTTTAAAATCCTAGGATGCAATCCATCTGGTCCTGGCGCTTTATTGATATTAACTTTGTCTAATTGATTCCGTACCATATCCTCTGTTATCCAATGTGAAGACTCTTCATTTCCTCCCTGCACATTGTTACAATCCCTACTGTAAGGATTCTCAACAGTAAAAACCGATGTAAAAAAACGGTTTAGCAGATTAGCCTTTTCGGCATCCTCTACAACCACCTCAGCTCCATTATTTAATGGTCCCACATTCTCAGTCCTCATTTTTTTACCATTTATATACTTAAAAAACATCTTGGGGTTGGACTTGCTTTGTTCGGCAATCCGTGTTTCATTTTCTATTTTAGCTAGTTTAATTGCTTTCTTGCACTCTTTATTACAACTTTTGAAGTCCCTGTAAGCCTGTTCTGTGCCTTCTGCTTTCAAAATTTTAAAAGCCCTTTTCTTTTTTTCCATTTCCCTTTTTACCTGAGCATTAAGCCATGCAGGAGTGGACCTAATTTTTTTACACTTGTTTCCTAAAGGTACCGATTTGGAAATGTTATAGTTTAATATCCCTTTAAAAGTGGTCCACATCTGCTCAGTATCTTTACCTAGAAACAGTTCCCCCCAGTCTATGAGCAGGAGCGATTCCTTTAAAAGCATAAAATTAGCTTTCCTAAAGTTAAAAGTTTTTGTTAAGCCAGTGCACTTTAGTTTTCTGCAACCTATATTAAATGACACTATATCATGGTCACTATTCCCTAAGCTTCCCATTACCTTCATCTCCAAAATGAGCTCTGGGTTATTAGATATCACCAGATCCAACAACGCATTCTTTCTAGTAGGAACTTCTACCATCTGTGAAAGAAAATGCTCATATAGGAAATTTAAGAACTTTATACCTTTTGAGGTGCTGGCAGTTCCATTAATCCAATCTATTTCAGGGTAGTTAAAATCCCCCATAACCAGAACATGCCCCATACCAGCAGCCTTCGCCAACTGCATATGGAGATTCATTTCCACCTCTTCCCCGGCATTTGGCGGCTTATAACACACTCCAACAATTAATTTACCTACCTTCTTGCTTCCTGTACACAGTTCCACCCATAATGTTTCTGCCGCATCGTTTGCTCCCCCATCTATTCCATCTTTTAAATTTGGCTTCAATTCCTGTTTAACATACATACATACTCCTCCTCCTTTCTTATTAACTCGGTCATGTCTAAATAAGGAGTACCCTTCAATATTTACTGTCCAGTCGTGTGAATCATTAAGCCATGATTCTGCTATACCAATTACATCATACCTTTCCTTTAACGCTATTATTTCAAGTTCGCCGGTTTTTCCAGCCAGACTCCTTGCATTTGTAAACATACATTTTAGATTATCAATTGATTTACTTCCATACATGGTCGTACATGCCTCCTTATCCTCTATGCTCCCCCCCTCCTCCTTCTCCTCCCTCCGTTGTGTTACTAGCCCCCAGATCCCTAACTTCTCTATCTACCCCTGTGTAGTTAAACGTTCCCTCCCCCCCCATACCTAGTTTAAAATCTCCTCCAACCCCCTAGCCATCTTCTCCCCCAAAACAGTTGCACCACCACCATTGAGGTGCAATCCGTCACTACTAAAGAGCCTGTAGCCAACAGAAAAGTCAGCCCAGTTCTCTAAAAACCCAAACCCCATCTCCTTACACCACTCTCTTAGCCACGCATTTATACTCCTGAGCTCCCGTTGCCTCCCTAGCGTAGCACGTGGCTGCGGTAGTATTTCTGAAATCACTACCCTGGAGGTCCTTGCTTTTAACTTGGCCCCTAATTCTCGGAAATCATTTTTAAGGACCTCACCTCCACCTCTAACTTTGTCATTGGCACCAATGTGAACCAAGACCGCCGGGTCACTCCCAGCCCCACCCAATAATCTGTCTACACGATCCACCACATGTCGAACCCTAGCACCAGGCAGACAACACACTGTTCGGCATGCAGGGTCCTGGCGACAGATTACCCTATCTACCCTTCTAATAATAGAATCCCCTACCACTACCACCTGTCTATCCTTCCTAGCCCCCAGTTCTCCCTCCCTTGTATTGGAGATGGCCGTCCCCTGGGTGCTCAAGGGAAAGGCCCGCTCCATACATGCTGCTTCCGAGCCATCGTCCTCCACATCTTCACCTAAAATGGCAAATCTGTTGGGATCGACCAGCTGGGAAGAAGCCCCCCTATCCTTCCGTCCCCTACTTCCCCTGGTGACCCTTACAAATCTATCTTCCTTCTCCACCTTATCTGCCCCATCTCCACCCACCAGTTTACTGGCCCCTGCCAGTACCTGCATTTCCCCCAGGTTTGCCAAGTCCTGCAATGCTGCAATCACTTTATTGTTAATGAATATGCTAATGGTTTTTATATATGCACAATTTAACCCTTATAATTTGTCATTTTATGACACAATCTGGGTCCAGATTTATTTCTACTATTGGACTATAGTTCGACACATACAGTAACTTCAAAGGCACTTTAATTGGTCCAGTCAATCTCCATAACTTATAAGTGTTATGGAATAATGTTGTAGATCAGCTTTCTCTATTTCTCCCGCCTCATGTTTTGTCCAAACAACACCTATAGTCAATCCAAAGAGTGAAGTTTAATGCAGTTCCGGAACAAGAAGGCTCCCAAGGATATCTTTACTCTCTTTTATTAGCAAGGATTTTGGGCATTCCAATTGGTCCTAAGACCATTTCCCATGTCCGAGAGCCATTTACAGTAAGTTACCATTGCTATTTATACCTTAAGTTTAAGGCAGAACTTTGCATAATCTTTGAAAGTTTGGACACCATGAACTTTACATTCTAGATGAAACTTTATGAACTCATTTTTCTGGATGATGCTCTAAAAGAGGAGAACTTACTCCTGGACCCAAATTTACAGTACTTCGAGCACTCTGGAATTTGAAAATATTTCTTTCTTTCTTTAAAAAAATGTTTTAAAAAAACCCACAAAAACCAAGTTAAAGGGCATGTAGTTTTTGGAAGAAATGTTATTTTGTGTTTTTTTTCCCTTAAAAGTTTTTGGTTATTGCAATATGTCTATTTTTTTGAGATGAGAGCGAATGGAGCTATAAGAGATTAAAGCATCAATCCTACAGTACACAGTGGAGACAAAAAGGATCTGGACATTTACTAAGCCGCTATTTTCGTAATAGGTTTAGAGAGACATCAAAGATTGTCTATTTGTTAGATGTGTTTACCCCAAAACAAGCTTAGAATCCACAGTGACCGGTGCAGTGTTTTGGAATCAACCATCAAACAGTTTAAAGCTTAGAGTTGTTAAGAACTAGATTCACACTGGGTGTATTATATTATTTTTTATCTATACGCAGGAGCACATTTATCTAAAGGTTAACTGGTCCATGCTAAATCTTTAACACACAACTCACCCCAACGTTTAAAGGGTAATGTGTGTGTGCATGTTCATCAACTCAATACTGTATTTTATAGTGACAGACAAGTTGACAGACAGACATAGTTAGATGATCAGACAGACAGACATTTTAATGTTAAAGCAATAGTTTAAAGGGTTTATAAGACCATCCACTACGGGTTCTTCAAGGTGAGGAACTCATTTCTTATGTTCTAAGACCTAGTCTCTAGTCTATATGTCTGTACGTATTTATATATTTATGGCTTCATCATTTATGTATGTTTACTTATTCTACTTACCCTTTTGTCTGTTTGATTTATTGTAATGCATTTTACAGAGCTACAGTATATAAACAATAACGCAAGTGGATATAATTAAGAACAAGAACAGATAAAAGCAGTGTGAATTTAATGTTTTTAAAGGCCCCAGAACACACCAGACCCTATTCAGTTGTTAATGGTGGAAACAAGCTGATGGATAAACCTCTTGTTCAAAGCCCCATTTTCTTGAAATTGGACATTGTTTTGGTTTTGGAACTTTGACCTTGAAACCAAATTTCTAAGCTGAAACTTTGAAGTCAAGATGTGGAAACCAGACTGTAACGGTGAAAGGATTGTTAAACCCCAAATACATCACCTTCCATTTATCAATATTAAATGTCATCTGCCATTCTGCTGCCCATTTTAATAATCTATCTAGGTCTGTTTGCAGCAATTGCACTTTATTTGAAGTTTCCAAAGCTCTGTACAGTTTAGTGTCATCAGCAAACACAGAGACCTTGCTCTCAATGCCCCTTCTAAGTCATTTATAAATGCCCCACTTAGACCATTATCCCATATAGATGTAGCCCCATTGACCACCACTCTCTGTTTGCAATCCAATAACCAGTTCTCTATCCATGTACAAATCTTTTTTTCTATGCCAACAGACCTCAGTTTATACATTAGTCAGCTCACATCTTAATAAAAACCAAGGACTTTAGTCTGACAAGAGCTATTTCTCATAAATCCAATTTGACTATCCATAATAACATCAGTTCTGAAGACAAAGTCCAGAATATGATCCTGTTTCCCTTATCTTCCCTACCACTGATGTTAGACTAACAGGTTGTGAATTAACTTTTTTGAATATTCGTATTACATTTGTTTTTTCTTCCAATCCAGAGGCAAAGAACCGTGATCTAGATAAAACTGCACTAATCTCTTTTAAAATCTGAGGATATATTCCATCCGGCCCTGGGGATTTATTGATATTAACTTTGTCTAATTGTTTCCGTACCATATCCTATGTCAGCCATAGTGAATATTCCTCATTTATAACCTTCATATTATTACAGTCCCTGCTATAAGGACTAGGATTCTCTATAGTGAATACAGAGTGAATATTCCTCATTTATACCCTTCATATTATTACAGTCCCTGCTATAAGGACTAGGATTCTCTATAGTGTGTACAGAGTGAATATTCCTCATTTATACCCTCTCATATTATTACAGACCCTGCTATAAGGACTAGGATTCTCTATAGTGTATACAGAGTGAATATTCCTCATTTATACCATTCATATTATTACAGTCCCTGCTATAAGGACTAGGATTCTCTATAGTGTATACAGAGTGAATATTCCTCTTTTATACCCTTCATATTATTACAGTCCCTGCTATAAGGACTAGGATTCTCTATAGTGTATACTGAGTGAATATCCCTCATTTATACCCTTCATATTATCACAGTCCCTGATATAAGGACTAGGATTCTCTATAGTGTATACATAGTGAATATTCCTCATTTATACCCTCTCATATTATTACAGTCCCTGCTATAAGGACTAGGATTCTCTATAGTGTATACAGAGTGAATATTCCTCATTTATACCCTCTCATATTATTACAGTCCCTGCTATAAGGACTAGGATTCTCTATAGTGTATACAGAGGAATATTCCCTCATTTATACCCTCTCATATTATACAGTCCCTGCTATAAGGACTAGGATCTATAGTGTATACAGAGTGAATATTCCTCATTTATACCATTCATATTATTACAGTCCCTGCTATAAGGACTAGGATTCTCTATAGTGTATACAGAGTGAATATCCCTCATTTATACCCTTCATATTATTACAGTCCCTACTATAATGAAAATAGTAAATGTCAGACCGATGGGGACTTGCCTGAAATCTGTGTGTGGGCATTGAGGGTATAAATGAGGAATATTCACTCTGATACACTATAGAGAATCTAGTCCTTATAGCAGACTGTTATAATATGAATGGTATAAATGAGGAATATTCACTCTGTATACACTATAGAGAATCTAGTCCTTATAGCAGGGACTGTAATAATATGAGAGGGTATAAATGAGGAATATTCACTCTGTATACACTATAGAGAATCCAGTCCGTATAGCAGGGACTGTATAATATGAGAGGGATAAATGAGGATATTCACTCTGTATACACTATAGAGAATCCTCGTTCTTATAGCAGGGACTGTATAATATGAAGGGTATATAATGAGGGATATTCACTCTGTATACACTATAGAGAATCCTAGTCCTTATAGCAGGGACTGTAATAATATGAGAGGGTTAAATGAGGAATATTCACTCTGTATCACTATAGAGAATCCTAGTCCTTATAGCAGGATGTGTAATAAATGAAGGTATAAATGAGGATATTCACTCTGTTACACTATAGAGAATCCTAGTCCTATAGCAGGGATGTAATAATATGAATGGTATAAATGAGGAATATTCACTCTGTATACACATAGAGAAACCTAGTCTTATAGCAGGGACTGTAATAATATGAGAGGGTATAAATGAGGATATTCACTCTGTATACACTATAGGAATCCTAGTCCTTATAGCAGGGACTGTAATAATATGAGGGGTATAAATGAGGAATATTCACTCTGTATACACTATAGAGAATCCTAGTCCTTATAGACGGGACTGTGATAATATGAAGGGTATAAAATGAGGGATATTCACTCTGTATACACTATAGAGAATTCTAGTCCTTATAGCAGGGACTGTAATAATATGAAGGGTATAAAGAGGAATATTCACTCGTATACACTATAGAGAATCCTAGTCCTTATAGCAGGGACTGTAATAATATGAATGGTATAAATGAGGAATATTCACTCTGTATACACTATAGAGAATCCTAGTCCTTATAGCAGGGTCGTGTAATAATATGAGAGGGTATAAATGAGGAATATTCACTCTGTACACACTATAAGAGAATCCTAGTCCTTATAGCAGGGACTGTAATAATATGAAGGGTATAAATAGAGGAATATTCACTCTGTATATCACTATAGAGACTCTAGTCCTTATAGCAGGGACTGTAATAATATGAAGGTTATAAATGAGGAATAAATATTCACTATGGCTGACATAGGATATGGTACGGAAACAATAGACAAAGTATTAATATAAATAACCCCAGGGACCGGATGGAATATATTCCTCAGATTAAAAGAGATTAGTGACAGTTTTCTAGATCACGGTTCTTTGCCTCTGATTGGCAAGAAAAAACAAGTAATGAATATTCAAAAAAGTTAATCACAAACTGTTAGTCTAACATCCGTGGTAGGGAAGATAAGGAAACAGGATCATATTCTGGACTTGTCTTCGAACTGATGTTATTATGGATAGGCAAATTGGATTTATAGAAAATAGCTCTTGTCAGACTAAAAGTCCTTGGTTTTATTAAGATGTGAGCTGACTAATGTATAAAAACTGAGGTCTGGTTGGCATAGAAAAAAAGATTTGGACATGGATAGAGAATGGTTATTGGATTGCAAACAGAGAGTGGTGGTCAATGGGCTACATTCTAATGGGATAATGGTCTAAGGGGGCATTTAAATGACTTAGAAGAGGGCATTGAGAGCAAGGTCTCTGTGTTGGCTGATGACACTAAACTGTAAAGAGCTTTGGAACGTCAAATAAAGTGCAATTGCTGCAAACAGACCTAATAGATTATTAAAATGGGCAGCAGAATGGCAGATGACATTAATATTGATAAATGGAAGGTGATGTATTTGGGGTTTAACCATCCTTTCACCGTTACAGTCTCTGGTTTCCCATCTTGACTTCAAGTTTCAGCTTAGAAATTTGGTTTCAAGGTCAAAGTTCCAAAACCAAAACAATGTCCATTTCAAGAAAATGGGGCTTTGAACAAGAGGTTTATCCTCAGTTGTTTCCACCATTAACAACTGAATATGGGTCTGGTGTGTTCTGGGGCCTTTAAAAAAACATTAAATTCACACTGCTTTATCTGTTCTTGTTCTTATATTATATCCACTTGCGTTATTGTTTATTTTACTGTAGCTCTGTAAATGCATTACAATAAACAAACAGACAAAAGGGTAAGTAGAATAAGTAAACATACAAATGATGAAAGCCATAAATATATAATACGTACAGACATATAGACTAGAGACTAGGTCTTAGAACAATAAGGAAATGAGTTCCTCACCTTGAAGAACCCGTAGTGGATGGTCTTATAAACCCTTTAAACTATTGCTTTAACATTAAAATGTCTGTCTGTCTGATCATCTAACTATGTCTGTCTGTCAACTTGTCTGTCACATTAAAATACAGTATGGAGTTGATGAACATGCACACACACATTTACCCTTTAAAACGTTGGGGTGAGTTGTGTGTTAAAGATTAGCATGGACCAGTTAACCTTTAGATAATGTGCCTCCTGCGTATAGATAAAAATAATATAATACACCCAGTGGGAATCTAGTTCTTAACAACTCTAAGCTTTAAACTGTTTGATGGTTGATTCCAAAAACTGCCACCGTTCCACTGTGGATTCTAAGACTTGTTTTGGGGGTAAACACATCTAACAAATAGCAAATCTGTTGATGTCTCCTCTAAACCTATTACGAAAATAGCGGCTTAGTAAATGTCCAGATCCTTTTTTGTCTACTGTGTTAACTGTAGGATTGATGCTTTAATCTCTTATAGCTCCATTTCGCTCTCATCTCAAAAAAATAGACATATTGCAATAACCAAAACTTTTAAGGAAAAAAAACACAAAAAACATTTCTTCCAAAAACACATGCCTTTAACTTGGTTTTTGTGGGGTTTTTTTAAAACATTTTTTTAAAGAAGAAGAAGATCATTTTCAAATTCCAGAGTGCTCGAAGTACTGTAAATTTGGTCCAGGAGTAAGTTCTACTCTTTAGAGCATCATCCAGAAAAATGAGTTCATAAAGTGTCATCTAGATGTAAAGTTCATGGTGTCCAAACTTCAAAGATTATGCAAAGTTCTGCCTTAAACTGACGGTATAAATAGCAATGGTAACTTACTGTAAATGGCTCTCGGACATGGGGAAATGGTTCTAGGACCATTGGGAATGCCAAAATCCTTGCTAATAAAGAGAGTAAAGATATCTTGGGAGCCTTCTGTTTCCGGAACTGCATTAAACTTCACTCTTTGGATTGACTTAGGTGTTGTGGACAAAACATGAGGCGGGAGAATAGAGAAAGCTGATCTACACATTATTCCATAACACTTATAAGTTATGGAGATTGACTGGACCAATTAAAGTGTCCTTTGAAGTACTGTATGTGTCGAACTATAGTCCAATAGTAGAAAAAATCTGGACCAGATTGTGTCATACAATGACAAATTATAAGGGTTAAATTGTGCATATATAAAAACCATTAGCATATTCATTAACAATAAAGTGATACACTCATGTAATATGAATAAATATTCCTATATTCTCAAACGCTATACACCTACAATGTAGTATTTCTGAGTCAAAGCATCTGTGAAGGAATTTCCAAGTGGGAGGAAGGTTCATTCTATCTACTGGGGGATGTTCCACTTGGTTCATGCATAGATGACATGATCATCTGAAATTCTGTCTGGTGTGTTTTAATACATTTTGTTCAATTGTGTGTATTAGATTGTTATGTGTGTTGTAATATATTTTGTGCTCTTGTGTAAAGAATTAATAAAATGGTGGAGGGTGGGGGAGTGGCCTACAAGTAACAGATCCTTGGTAATAATATTATAAAAAAAATATTCTACATTTAGAAATCTTTGTAGCATATTCTAATAAAAACGTTCAACAGATTCTTTGGATAATTATGGCGTATGGTAATCTAGCAATGTGGTCATTCAGTTTACAGATAGTTGTTAAATTGAATGTAAGTCCAATAGATATCGTAGGTATAAATAACCACTATCGAATTTCGGTTCGTAATTTGTGTATGTTTCAGGTTTTTTTTTTTTTTCCCTTCTTGCTTTGTAGGTTTTCCTTTGTTGGGTGATTGAAAGCGTTGGCTTAGAACATTGAGAACAATTTGATAAGTAAGCTTCTTTCATTTGTATAATGAGACAAAGATAAATGAGTCGATGATATTATCCATCATTATTTTTTTGACATGTTCCCTTTGCTGTATAAATGCAATAACTTCTAGTGTTAACAGCTCTTTAAATAGCCAAGAGTCTGCAGGGTTAAAGGGGTCTCAGTGCATGGGAGATTTGGTTCCATGTTTGAGGCTCTGACGTCCTTTTGGAATCTTTAGTGGGCAGTCACCCACAGAGTGAAATCCTTCTTGGGTGATTAACTGATGTCACTTTTTCTTACAAAAAGGCCCATAGCATATCTACTGCATTTTATTATTTAAAATCATATTTAAAAACTATTTTGTACAAAATTATTGTTAAAAAAATGGTGGAATTATTTAAAGGCAAACCTAAAGCTGTTGATAGGCGATAGTAAAATGGGGGTAATTAATTTGCTCAAAGACTGTCAGCCATATCCAGATTCTATGCACAAGATCATATTTATCAGGAGTGGGCCCTCGCATAGTTGGAGGCAGGGTGTTGCTGAACTACCACTCTAGTTAGAATAGCAATAAATGGGTGCCAGTGGTTCTTGAACTTAAACAGTATCTTATTTATTAACAGAACAATATTAATAAGGCATTGCAAGTAACACAATAGAGGTGACATAGCATGACACCGATATCACATAAATACTCACAAACCAAGGGATCAGAAACAGTATAAATAACAATCAGCTGTTAGTGCCACCCCAGCTCTCAGGGCACTGTAGTGGATCTTCTACCCCTATGTCTGGCACTATGTCCCTATTATTGGGTGGTATAACCCAGGACTCTACTCCTTACTAATCTCCTTGTTGGAGCTCAGGCTGCTCACTAGCTACCCTACTCCTATCATACACTCCTGGAGTGATCTATAAGAGAATCTAATCTCACATTAATTGGCCTACCTGTTATCTAAATCCCAGGATCTCCCTTATCCACTGGGGAAATCCCAGGAAGTGAAAGAGGCTGATCACATGACTGCTCTCCTTTTATGCTTTTACAACAGTGACCCCTACTGGCCAAATCCTGTAAGAAACAAGAAAACTAAAGGTTAACTAGTTTATCAGTTCCCTACACTGTTACTGCCCCTTTTTTTTTTGTAACCAGAAAAGTGATTTTTTACAAAATAAATTAACCTGATTTCCACAGGATATTTTTGTATTATGTTTTGTCCAACTGTCACTGATGGTAAATGCAAATGTTTGAACGTAACGTATAGCAGAGAGTGGTGGCCTGAAATATGATGGATTGTTAATGTGGTTTTTATAGTTTGCAGTAAGTAATTGTAATCCAACCTATAAAAACACTACACATTAATTGAAATCAAGAAACAATTTCTGGGACAATTGGATATAGATTAGATAATATTGTTTGTTTCTCCTTTTACCCTTGGAAATAATATCACTGGTCCTTTCTATCTATACAAAGTTCCAACTGGGGAAGGACTAGAAATAACCCAGTAGATGGGACATCCAACAGATGTGAAATGCAGTAGCTTACATGACAGACTCAGCTGGTGGCTACGACATGGCGTAGCCAAAGAATTAAACATGGGACTATGAAATGTGCATTATATATGTGTGTGTGGGTGAATCCTGGTTTTACGCATTTGTAATTCCTATCAAAAACATGAAAATCCACCTATAACTGGTGACTTGTCAGTTATCTTCCCACAACCCTACACTATTTTTACCAGTTTATTACAGTGTATTACATGCATTTGTAACTAGATATTAACGTATGTTCTGTTCCTTTCTGACAAGGTAACTGACACCGTCCCTCTGCTCAATGAGCTTTTTATAAGTTTGAGCATGTGCAGAGAAACCAGCAGATGAAGCAGCAGAAAATCATTGTTGTGATGTCAGTTGTCACATAGATTGCACAGAGGGAAAATATATCTGGTTATAATGCAGGTAATAAGAGTAAAATATCTCAGTGGGGGTAGGTAACTGATGATTGACCAGTTTTTGTTTTAAGGCTGGACAATAACAATTTTAATACCAACCATTCGGCTGTAAAATTATCAAACGAGTTGTTGCAATTGTGATATTAAATGATTTGCTTTTGTGAAAATGCATGTGGCTGCCGCAATGCTTGTCTCAAAGATGTGCAAAACAATTCGAAATGACCACAAGTCATTTAGCTGAAAGTGTTGTGGCTCCATGTGGTGTGCTTGCACACCAGTTACCATTGCCAGAAGGTCCTTTGGCCCATTAGTATTAGGGATGGATGGCACAAACCCCAACCATGATTTCGGGCTGAACTTAACAAGTTTTGGCCAAACTAGAACTGTTCGAACTAGTTCGTTTTCTGAACTCACGGCTGTATTTTTGATATTTATCGAAAAATTTGATAATTATCGACTTTACAGGCCATTCGGTAACCCTTGAATTAAGCGTTCGATTTTCGTAACCCTTGAATGTATCATTCAGTAACCCTCGATTGTAGTAGCTGATTTCGGTAACCCTCGAATGTAGCGTTCAGTAACCCTCATTGAGCATTCAGTACCCCCATTGTAGCGTTTAGTAACCCTCGATTGTAGTGGTTGATTTTGGTAACCCTCGAAATTATATCCATTATCAGTAACCCCTCGAATGCAGCTGCTGATTTCGGTAACCCACGAATGTAGAGTTCGGTAACCCTCGATTGTAGTGGTGATTTTGGTAATCCTCGAATTCAGCTGCTGATTTCGGTAACCCTGGAATGTATCATCAGCGACCTGACTGTATGTGTTGATTTTGGTAACCCTCAAATGTATCATTCAGTACCCTCGAATGCAGTGCTGATTTCGGTAACCCTCGAAGTGAGTTCGTACCCCGATTGTAGTGGTTGATTTTGGTAATCCCAAATTCAGCTGCTGATTCGTAACCTGGAATGTATCTTCAGCGACTGATGTAGTGGTTGATTTTGTAAACCCTCAAATGTATCATTCAGTACCCGAATGCACTGCAGAATTTCGGAACCCTCGAATTGGCCGTACACTTGAATGTAGAGTGCGGAAAACCCAACAATTGCCCGATCGTGGGGAAGGAAGTGTTTAAACAAGTTTTGGTGACAGTGACATGTCCCCAGACCATTTCCCAGGTGATACAGCTATTTACAGTAAGTTCCATTTTATTTTAACAATTATTCACCCGAACTTTCCGAACTATTAGTCTTCCACAGACTATAATGGGTTTGTTTCTGAACTACCAAACTTTTACTGAAGTTCGGTGTTCAGAAACGAACCGAACTTCACTTAGTTCGGCCGTCTCTATTAGTATATCTACTGAATGACATTGTAAGCAGGTATCGCCAAAAGAAGAGTTTGATAAAAATAATTGGAATGTTACAATGGTCCAATGTGAAACCCTTCCATAAATAAAATCTTTATTGTCGTATCTTACCCGAGGCCCTAAAAAAAAATATTCATTATGCAGATTGTAGGCAGGGTTTTCTCAAAGAACAACGGGCTTTAGTATTCAGTTATTCCACCTTCGAAAACTAAAAGGATGTTGATATCGTTCTTCTGTGCTTCGTTCCATTGATATTATTATTTTAGTGTTTGTGTCTGATTTGAAGAAGAAAAGCTGGAAACGAATAAAGTGGAGGTTTCTGTTCGGAAAGTGTTGTCTCAGCAGCTCGGCCATGATCCAGGAATGTATGAATACATTAAAGTATTTATGTGAAGATGTACAAAGCCTACCGTTTGGTAAGCTTGCATTGTGTTTCTGGTTGTATATACCATTATCTCACATTAGAGGCGTTACGAAAAAGAACTATCGTGTTATCCTATTGTTGGGCGAAGGAATTCTTAGTTGGAAAGTCATTGTATATGCGGGGACCATTTACAATACAAAAACTGAAATTTAACCATTTAACTTTCTAGCTACTGGTTTTGTATATTCGCAGGCGTTTCATGCCATGCCCTTTGCGAGTTGATCACAATTAGACATCTGGAACGCGTTTCTTTCCCTCTAGCATGAAATTTTTCACATGGGAAGCTCAGTATTTGCAACTCTGGAAAAAAAAACAGATTCATCATAGGGACACTGGAAACCCGTAATTACAGTGAGGAATAATATATTTTACGGAATCGTACATTCAGTGGAGTGATTTCCTGACACAGTAATGGATTTGAGTCATTTATTTTCAGCTGAAGGGATTGAATTTCGCACTTCCAGTATAGTTATTTAAATATTTTATTTTTAATCTTTATGGTTCGTCGTGTCACCAAATGTAAATGGTTATAAGGAACTTTCGTTCACATGGGGTATCTTTAGAAACGTCTACTTTTTTTCTTTTTTTTGGGGGGGGGGGGGAATTGTATTAAAATGGATTGTAACAGTTTTCCCTACAAAAGATCTTCTCAATTTCCCTGATAGGTTTTAAGAGAATTCCTCACTGGTGAGTTTAACTACATGCACATGCAATTCCGATTGGTGTCTGCACTGGAAAACAGTCACCTCAGCATTGGTGAATTTTTTGGTTTTAGTTACTTTAAAGGGTGTGTTCACCTTCACCATAATCATTCTTTCCACCTGTCTGCACTGCTTTATAACCCTCATTCACTCTACTGACATGCTCCAAAAAGCAAGTTGTGGGACACCATGTCCAGTGTGTTTGATGCCTTCCACGTGCCACCCTGCTTGACGTCACAGCCGGGAACCCTGAGCATGTAAATCCAGTAGCTCATAAGGGGCAACATCGGGGGGACCAGACATGGTTCTTAATTTGAATTTTATTTAACTGTGTTTATGGGATTTTGGACGTAAAGCAGTTTATAACTAATGCTTTCTGGCTCCTCCCCCTCCTTCATTAATGTATGCTTTCCAATGTTAGAGAGGGAAAAATGATGGGGGAGCACACTAGTCAGGTGAATCCAAATGTGTTTATTGAAACACATACACGATTTCGGGACGCACTGTCCCTTCCTCAGGTGCGACAGTGTGTCTAGTATAGCTTCCCCATCATTTTTCTTGTGCTATAGAACATTTGGCCCTTGGAGTGGAGGGCTAGGGGTATTATATAGCACCTTTTATTTGTCTGGCATACAGCAACATCGGTGTGCTGGAGTGTACCCTGAACATTGCTAGAGATGGGAGAACCATCAGTGACAATGACTGTGGGGGAGGCCAGAAAGCAGCCATCGTTATTACACAGTTTAAATTCTCCTCAAATATTATTTATTGGCTATAGCCTTAAAATAAAATGGGGTCATTGTAGGGAAACTGTTTTGGTTGTAGAAAAAAATAGCTGGTGGAAGAACAGTTTAAAAGGCTTAAAGGGTATGTCTATTACAAAAAATATTTTTTTTTTTTTTCCATTATAAGGTAGTACCCATCCCCATAAAGCCTTTCCTGCCTTTCTTTTGAAAAATCCATTCCCTACCTTTGCAGCATGTCTCTAGAATGTCTATTCGTTTTGGGGGTGTGGCCTTAGCTGTGCTGGATAGGAAGTGAGCTGATTACTAAATGAGGCTATTACCATGTGTTGCCCGCCCACTTGACCCTGTGCTGTGTTATGTAACAATCCTCTCCTGCATTGTCAGAACTGTAGTAAAACAGACAGTGCTGGCTGAGCAAATTGTGTGTGGTCTGTGTGCGTGCGTGTGTCTGTGTGTCTGTGTGTAGACCCAAGATCTAAATATCCAATCCAGAAGTAAGTTACTTCGGAGCAAACACGGACGGCACATTCTTAAACCCAGCCAGCTGAGGGATATCGGCACCGGGTAGATAGCAGCAGCAGCAGTGGATCAGCTGATCTGCCACGAGGGCAGATCACATGACATGACCAGTCCTCTTCCTCTCCCTGCTCTCGCGGCTGTCTCTGTAGCCTGGGACGGAATGCACATGTTCCGATTGACTCCCTCAGCCGGAGCAGGATGAAGGAGTCCGACGGAGCATAGGCGGATCTGCGCATGCGTGGGACTGCGGGACTGCCTAACTATTGGGAAGGCAGCGAGATGAATATTCAATGTGCCAAGCGGATCTTACGGCACATAGATCGGGAGAAACGGGCACACAGAGAAAATCATAAAAGGGTACCATGCATATTTAAATGGGCTCTTTTACTTTAGGCAATGTTAATTTTTAGGTGGACAACCCTTTAAACTAAACCCATTCACAATAATTGTATGTAACCTTATGGATTAGAAACAGTCAGTGCACCATATTGTTTTCTTACAGCCTTGTGTAAGAATGTGAATTCCGCCTACTCTTTTTGACTTCAGTCATATGCTCCCTGAAACAGGATTGGCTAGAACTTCTAGTGGGTTGTGGCCTGTTCTAAAAAAAAAAAACTGCTAAATGACAGGACTGAGCACGTGCAAGGAAAATACAGTCAGTGACTAATCTTTGTGAGACTAAATGCTGGGAAACAAGACACGTAATAATGTAACAATTACAAGACACAGATTTCTGCTTTTCTGTAAAGGTGTTCTGTCAGAGACTTTAGTTGCCTTTAAATCTGCATTTCATGGCACAATAAACAGTGTCAATAATATTGACTCCTTTGCTTTTGATTAATTGCGTGAGCATCCCAATTATGGTATCCCTTAATTATTACACGTGCATGCACATGTACTGTACATAAGGAAATTCATTTTCCCGTCCATCAACGCTGCTATGAATAAAGCTATAAAGTGTTGAACATTTAGCTAATATTGTTATTTTATCATGCAAAGACGATCAGAGATTCTGCCCATCTGTTATCAGTCATTTGCAGTCTATCACCTGTCATGTGACTTCACAAAAGCTTGACATCAGGATCATAAATATGCAATCATGACGTCTGTTGTATTTATATATATAGTAATGAGTCGCTCGTTTTCCTATATGAATGGATTAGGCAGTGGAACATTCGAAATTGATTTCACATTTAAAATTTAGAGGGGGACAAGTTTCCAAAGAATGAAATACGTCAAAAAGGGATAAAATCAGAAATAGCTGAGGACAACGGAACTGTCATGGAAGTTTGATGAAGCAAATAACACATAAAAGGTTTAAATTATTATTTATTATTATATTATATTAATTATAATTAAAATGAACTATATCCAGTTCTAGGGGTTGTTATTGAGGTTTTCGAATTCTCCTCATAAGGGTGGGAAGCCTTATTGGAGATATTTGAGTTTAGTCACAAAGTTGGTTTTTGCAGATAACATTTGGAGTGTGGTTAGCTAGTTAGCTTAGTTAACTAAGACCCTGGGGTAAGGAGAGACGAAAGGCACGTGATATTGTTCTTTTTTGAGAATTCTACATGGGGATTGTTGGATCAAAATTCACCATGGTGGTCTTCACTGTTAAGGGCATGTCAACCACCAAACTAAAATGTATCTTTAACTACTGTAACCGATCCCTTGCTGCTAACTTACGGCCAATCACTGTTGGCCATTAGAGACAGGATCCGGGTCCACCTCAGACCCGGATCCAACACAGAACCCCTCGGTTCCAAATCTGAATGTTCGTCCAAACTGGACGGAGTCATTCGGATTTCGGAGCCCATATTCAATAATATCGAACAATAGAGGCTAATTTCGATAACCTCGAAAATAGCCTCAAACGTTCGATAGATCTGAAAATACTCAAAAGTAGTTTCCGATTGTTGTTTTCGAGGGAATCGAAATAGCCTCTAATGTTCGATAATCATCTAGAAGTCCCGAAAGTATGTTACGTTTACGGTAATCCGAAAACGGAACAAAACTTAATAGTTTCGGCCATCTCTAGTGGCCATTACTCATCCAGCCTTTTTGCTGCAGCTAAAGCAAAATGGTATGTAGCACAGCAATAGAGAAGAGGTATTTCTGGTAAGTACATTTGGGATGCTGGCATTTTTAACCTAGCGAGGTATCTAGTTTTGGGAGTGATTAGCTTACATAATTTTAATGGGAAAACTGGGGTCTGACGATTTTCTTTTTATATACTATTTACTGGCCAATAAAAAGTAACTATTGGCTTTCTCAGTTTATCCAGGTCAGTGGTGTATGCGGTTGTATTTAGTTAGATCAACTGGACTAGTATGTGTAAGGTGTAAGTTGGAAGATATTTAAGGTGATTCTTCTTTAAGCATTGATAAATGTATTTGAATTAATTGAAAGGTACAGATTATAACCACCCCAGAAGGTTTGTATCTCTCTCTGAGCATGCCCTGATAGTTAACAAAGGAAAGAAGTAAAAAAGGAGGGAAGTAAATGGAGGTTTTACTGTAGTGATACGTTTTGTGGTTTCACACAGTATGTTTTCATATAGAAAGTCAAGTGATAGATTATCTCAATCAGCAGATTGCCTGCTACAAGTTAAGAAGAAAAAACATTTAGGGGGCGATGCAATATTGGGCGCAAAATGCCCAAGTCAGTGTAAAAACCCACGCAATCCGATGTAATCATCAGGTTACCGTGGGTTGTACACTGAGTTTGCTTGCTGCGCCATTTCCGGAATGCTCGGAAATAGCGTGGCGCAGGCGATGCAAAACCACCCTAGTAAAGTTTGCGCTACATTGTAGCGCAAAACTTTACGCCAATGAATAGAGCGTCACCAGCGCACTACCTGGCGAGATCCCGCGATGTACAAAATTTGCACGGGATTTTGCATCCGGGACTCGGGCAGGTAAGCTGCGTCGGGAAAAAATTTGCATCGCACCCCTTAGACTAAAACTCTCCTTTAAGTCAAATATATTTACATAGTTAAAGAAGAAATAACTACAGTATTTTCTTCATATGTACCCCGTTAATTTATGTTCGTTATCATTTGAGATGGAGATCTTATCACTAGAAAATAAAGAGTATTTAAATAATGTAATAATACAAATAGCATACAAATATTGTCACCCATTATCTTCCCGAGTTGGGGTACAGGGGACAAAAAGGACAAGGATATTATGAAAGGCATTGATTGTGATGCATTACTGTCCTTCATATGATATTTTGGGCAACCTGAACAAACGATGAACCCTTTCCCGTGTGGTGCATTGTTATAATCTCCTGCCATAGAAACTGCAGAAATCGTCCTATCAATGATTAGTGCAGAATTCATGTCTGCTTTGACACTGAAACAAATTCATAATGACGAGAACCTTGGTACACAATAGCAACTGGATTGAAAAGTAAATATGAATGAAGCATTTTTCTGTATTAATCTTGTTTCAATGTATAAATACAGATAAATCTTTCTAAATCCCTCTTTAAAATCCATTGACTTTGCTGTCCCAGCTGCCCTACATATCTCCTCTCATATACCCCTATTTTCTTGAATGTACTCACAATGCTCCGGTCTTCAATTCCCCAGTAGAGATGTTCGAAATCGGCAAGTTTTGTTCTGTTTCTTCTGATTTTTTTTTGAAAAAAACTGACATAGAATCATGGAAGGAAAACCCCCGAAAGTAAGGATAGTTAAGCATGGTATCTTACTGTACAGGCTCTGTCACCCTAGAAATGAATCACAAAAACTTAAATAAAAACAACTCCTTTGTGGAACTGGCTACTGTCTACTGTCGTAACCCTCAAATATATACGGTTTCCCTCGAAGATAGCCTCGTATTTTCGATAACCTTTGTAAGTAGCTCCATACTTTTATGGCTATTGAAAATACAGAAAGTAAATAGTTAGTAAGGCCAAGCTTTGTAATAATAACAACCCCAATATCGCCCTTTGATTGGATGTCTGTGTGCCTTTAGACAGTAGAAAGCAATTGTGTAAATAATTAAGACTTTCCAAACTGTGTGTAACATTGGGGTGGTTGGAGGATTCACGTTCTTATGGTCAACAATGTATGAACCCACATTTTTTATAATGTATGCAAGGCAATCAATAGATCAGGAAAACCCTCCAGATATTGTAAATACAATTCCCATCATTCCTGGCTGCTACTGAGCATGCTTGAGCCCATAACCTAATGCAGAGGTGGTGGGGAGCAGCAATACTTAACAGAGGAGAGTTGGACAGTGGAACAGTCTTTCAGGCTCCCCAAAATAATCTTTAAGGTGCAGAGTAGAGGATTTGGAATTAATGCAACAGGCACACAACGCAAAACCCAAAGTGTTCATTTTTCTGTTACTTGTATCACGGAAAAAAATGTCAATAGAGACATTATATCATTTTATCAAGACATATCATTATATCAAGAATTATATCATAATATCAGACACATATCATTTTATCAAGACATTATATCATGTATATCAAGGACATTATATCATTATATCAGAAATTATATCTAATTATCAAGAATATTATATCAAGACATTATATCATATATCAAATTATCATTATATCAGAAATATATCATAATATAGATCATGATATCATTTAATCAAGATTATATCATTATCAAGACATATCATTTATCAAGACATTATAACAAGATATGTAACTGAGATTTATATCCCTACTATTTATATTCCTACAATTTAGACCTACCATTTTGGACACACCATTCGTACCCTACCATTTGCTGGCTCTTCAGGTAGGAACCTAATTCCTCGTGTTTCATGGCTGAACAAATTAATGTTGATCATGTCCTGTACAGTGAATGCCCTTTCATCATTTACTGCCATGAACCAGGTGCTATATTGTGACTTTTTGCCAAACAGCAACCAAAAAATAAGAGATTCAAAGATCTTTCTCTTTTATAAACCAGTTTCCTTTTGTTGAAATTTGCATGAGGTTTGCTGCATTTTTATATGTCGAATAAAAATTCATTATCGATCCTAAGCTGTTTACGCTCTGTTTGTGACATGTTTATTAAACACTGTGGCTATTTGTGACACGGGACTGAAAACGTCCTACCATGCATGATGCTGTAAGACTCCCTCTCGAACATGAGTTTTAGCACTAAAACATGGAGATGAGTCCCGGAATTGAAACAAAACCTGGTTTTGCAAAAACCAAAAATTGTAAAAAATCTGCAGATTTTTCTGTGGAATTTTCTACATTTCAAAAGTGAAACTTGTTCAAAAATGTAAAAATTGCAATTGATAATATTGAAAATTGGGTTCAAATTTGGATTTTTTATGTATTGCCAAATTTCAAGACAAAGGTGCAAAGAAACCAGTTTGTTCATCTGTTCAGATTTATAGAATTCCCAACATAATAGGGTAAGTATGGGATTCCATGGACAGAATCCTGAAGAAGAGCATTTGACATATCCAATGTAAATGAGAAACAGAGAAATAGGATTGTGAGAGTTAATGACCAATCAATGGACAGAAATTTGATCCAGAGCATGGAATATGGAAGGAGGAGAAAGAACTGTATAAGTTAAAATGCATACCAGATCTCTAAGGAAAAAAACATGAAAATTATATTTTACACTAAAATGAATTGCACACGATTATGGCCATTGGATGACATTTTCTTGTAAACAGGACAAACAAGGTTCACTTTGTGAAAACAATCAAAAATCAGACCCAGGTGCGGATCATATTATTACAGTGCCTGCTATAAGGACTAGGATTCTCTATAGTGTATACAGAGTGAATATTCCTCATTTATACCTTCATATTATTACAGTCCCCGCTATAAGGACTAGGATCCTCTATAGTGTATACAGAGTGAATATTCCTCATTTATACCCTTTATATTATTACAGTCCCTGCTATAAGGACTAGGATTCTCTATAGTGAATACAGAGCGAATATTCCTCATTTATACCCTTCATATAACAGTCCCTGCTATAAGGACTAGGATTCTCTATAGTATATACAGAGTGAATATTTCTCATTTATACCCTTCGTATTATTACAGTCCCTGCTATAAGGACTAGGATTCTCTTTAGCTTATATGGGGGGGGCAGCTTAGCACATTAGCCTTTTTGGCATCCTCTATAACCATCTTAGCCATATTATTTAATGTTCCCACATTGTCTGTACTCATCGTTTTACTGTTGATATACTTAAAAACACTTTGGAGTTGGACTTGCTTTGTTCTGCTATCGTATTTCATTTTCTATTTCAGCTAATTTATTTACTTTCTTGCACCCCTTATTTCAGCTTTTATAATACATGTAGGCCTGTTTTGCTCCCTCAGATTATAAAACTTTTTTCTTTCTTGTATGTTTAATAGCTTCAAATAGAAATTGGTTATTTCATAATGCAAAGCAATGAACATGTTATTAGACCTTAGTAAAGACTTCTAATAGGAAATCCTTGTAACATTCATGGAGATGTCCTTAATCTTGAGTTCTAATAGAAAATACTTACTACTAAACCTATTCAGACCATTAATAAACAAACCCATTGAAGTGAAAACTAATCATAATCTTCTTTCATTTTACAGTTCTCCAAAGAGAAAGGAGAAAAATGGAGCAGCTGTCGGTTATTCACACCAAGCCGGAGAGAAATCTCTGCAAGTTTTCATTAAAACTTCTCCTGATATATACTCTGCAGAGCGATGTGGGAGGGAAATAGCTCTACAACTATGTCAACAACTACTGTATGATTACTGTTACAGTGTAGCAAAACAAACTGTACCAGTAGTAAATAGGACATAGTAAAAGAAATTCCAGTAGATATCTCAATGTTCCTCTGTCCTTTTTATTCAAAACATGTCTTATATATTTTGTACTTTATATACTATAACATGTTCTGTAATGACATTTAATCCAGGGTTTCTCAAAGGGTGTGACTTCAATGAACCAGAGGTACCTCTTGATAGTGAAAATATTGTCACCATTATAACTAAAGGCTGGTACACACCATGCAATATTTCGGTCCGATCGATTGATAGTTCAGTGTAATGGTCGATTAGGCCAAAATAATCGCCGTGTCCAGCCGACCGTTTGTCTGAATTGGACAAAAGGAAGATCGGACATGGTGGAAAACCACGTCCGATCGTGCTGTCCTCTATTAATATACACCAATGCCGGCCATAAACTTATCAGATTCAACACTCAATCATTGAATATATCTAATATCTAAAAAGATCAGTTTTTCTCTAACTACAATCCTCCTATGTTTCCTATCCTGCCTATTTATTTTGTGATCAAATGTCAATAGCAAAATCGTACTGTATCATATTGTATAGCTGCAGTACCATGAATTGCGCTTTAAGGAGTTTGTAGGGCTCAATAACTACAAAAATAGAAAATCAAGTAAGTTTCATAAGTAAGTATAAGTATATTATACTAATATATAAGTATTATAAGTATATTGTATAAGTATTACAGTATTATATATTATATAAGTATTATATATTGTATAACTATTATAGTATAATATATTACTGTATATAAGTATTGTATATTGTATAAGTATTATAGTATTACATATTATAATATGACATTAAGCCTGTTACATCAAACATTTATACAAACATTCCTAGGCCCCATACAATATTATATTATCTGCACACTGGCATATTTTATAAACATAGAAAAGATAATCAATGCACATTCCTAGGCCCCATACAATATCATATTATCTGCACACTGGCATACATCATAAACATAGAAAAGATAATCAATGCACATTCCTGGGCCCCATACAATATTATATTATCTGCACACTGGCATACTTTATAAACAAAGGGGTTTTAGTATACATTACTGTGATCACATGAATGAAAAGCCTTCCAACCACGTCAAGGTAACCCCAGTCTGGAAGATCCTAACTTATAACCTTTTCAATTTCTTTTACTTCAATTACGATTAGCAAACTTTTGCATTTCTCATTCTTACACACTGGATCCATATAACAGGCTCTCTCACTTCCCCCCAGACCTTTGGCCTTTTAAAATGAGGGAAGAGGCCACCCAGTGCTTTACATTAAAGGCATAGGACCTCCCATAAAAGGGGCGTGTTGGGGTGCTATTACCACATGGAGGCTTGACCAAGCCTCCCAATAAATACATACAATACAAGGATTGTGGAAGCACTCCAATTAGGCTAATTTACAACTACATTTAACGGAAGTGCAACTGATCTGGTCAAACATTTATACAAACATAGAAAAGATAATCAATGCACATTCCTAGGCCCCATACAATATCATACTATCTGCACACTGGCATACATTATAAACATAGAAAAGATAATCAATGCACATTCCTAGGCCCCATACAATATCATACTATCTGCACACTGGCATACATTATAAACATAGAAAAGATAATCAATGCACATTCCTAGGCCCCATACAATATCATATTATCTGCACACTGGCATATATTATAAACATAGAAAAGATAATCAATGCACATTCCTAGGCCCCATACAATATCATATTATCTGCACACTGGCATACATTATAAACATAGAAAAGATAATCAATGCACATTCCTAGGCCCCATACAATATCATATTATCTGCACACTGCCATACATTATAAACAAAGGGTTTTAGTATAAATTACTGTGATCACATGAATGAAAAGCCTTCCAACCACATCAAGGTAACCCCAGTCTGGAAGTTCCTAACGTCTAACCTTTTCAATTTCTTTTACTTCAATACGATTAGCAAACTTTTGCATTTCCATGTGGTAATAGCACCCCCAACACGCCCCTTTTATGGGAGGTCCTATGACTTTAATGTAAAGCACTGATGCCTCTTCCCTCATTTTTAAAAGCCAAAGGGCTGGGGGGAGAAGTGAGAGAGCCTGTTATATGGATCCAGTGTGTAAGAATGAGAAATGCAAAAGTTTGCTAATGGTAATTGAAGTAAAAAAGGTAGATCTTCCAGACTGGGGTTACCTGACTGGTTGGAAGCTTTCATCATGTGATCACAGTAATGTATACTAAAACCCCTTTGTTTATAAAGTATGCCAGTGTGCAGATAATATGATATTGTATGGGCCTAGGAATGTGCATTGATTATCTTTTCTATGTTTTATGTATGCCAGTGTGCAGATAATATGATATTGTATGGGGGCCTAGGATGTGCATTGATTATCTTTTCTATGTTTATAATGTATGCCAGTGTGCAGATAATATCATATGTATGGGGCCTAGGAAGTGGCATTGATTATCTTTTCTATGTTTATAATGTATGCCCAGTTGCAGATAATTGATATTGTATGGGTCCTAGGAAGTGCATTGATTATCTTTTCTATGTTTATAATGTATGCCAGTGTCCAGATAATATGATATTGTATGGGGCCTAGGAATGTCATTGATTATCTTTTCTTTGTTTAAATGTTGCCAGTGTCCAGAAATATGATTTGTATGGGGCCCAGGAATGTCATTGATTATCTTTTCTAGTTTATAATGTATGCCAGTGTGGCAGATGTATGATATTGTACTGGGGCCCAGGAATGTGCATTGATTATCTTTTCTATGTTTATAATGTATACCATTGTGCAGATAATATGATATTGTTGGGGCCTAGGAATGTGCATTGATTATCTTTTCTATGTTTATAAGTATGCCAGTGTGCAGATAATATGATATTGTATGGGGCCTAGGATGTGCATTGATTATCTTTTCTATGTTTATAATGCAGCCAGTGTGCAGATAATAGGATATTGTATGGGGCCAGGAATGTCATTGATTATCTTTTCTATGTTTATAATGTATGCCAGTGTGCAGATAATAGGATTTTGTATGGGCCTAAGGATGTGCATTGATTATCTTTTCTATGTTTGTGTAAATGTTTGACCAGATCAGTTTGCACTTCCGCTAAATGTAGTTGTAAATTAGCCTAATTGGAGTACTTCCACAATCCTTATATTGTATGTTTTATTGGGAGGCTTGGTCAAGCCTCCATGTGGTAATAGCACCCCTAACACGCCCCTTTTATGGGAGGTCCTATGCCTTTAGTATAAAGCACTGGATGGCCTCTTCCCTCCTCTTAAAAAGCCAAAGGGCTGAGGGGGAAGTGAGAAAGCCTGTTATTGGATCCAGTGTGTTAGAATGAGAAATGAAATTTGCTAATGGTAATTGAAGTAAAGAAATGTAAAAAGGTTAGACGTTAGGACCTTCCAGACTGGGGTTACTTGACGTAGTTGGATGGCTTTTCATTCATGTGATCACAGTACTGTGTATACTAAAACCCCTTTGTTTATAAAGTATGCCAGTGTGCAGATAATATGATATTGTATGGGACCTGAATGTGCATTAATTATCTTTTCTATGTTGTGTTATATATAAATTATTTATATATATATATCTATATATATATATATATATTATATATTATATATCTATATATACTACCAATAACCTGCGTTTCGCAGCGGAGATGTATTGAAATAACGTTTTTTATAAGAAAGCAATAATGTATCAAGATTGCTGTATCACTCGCCACTTGATATATAAAGAAACAATTCATAGCTTTACGTATGCAACACTCATTAACTTAATTAATATTATTTATTTTTTATTCAACTACGAAATTTTGGTGAAAATAACCCCCACCACCCCCCCCGTCCGCCCCCAATACCCCCGACTATTCCTCTCTGTCCCACCTCCAAACCCTTCCCCTTACACCCTCAGCAGTCCCCGCACACACCCCTGAAATTTTGGTAAACATCGGTCCAGCCGTTAGTGTGCAGGAGTTCAAATTCTATTCCCCCCCCCCATTCACCCCCACCCTAAAAAAAAATATTTCGTTAACCTTTTATTGGTAAAGGAGTATATGCATGCATATAATGTATCAGATTGCTGTAATCACCGGCACTTGATATATTAAAGAAAGACAATTCAATAAGCTTTACGATAATGCAACGCTCATTACCTTTAATTTAATATTATATTTTTTTATTCAACTATGAAATTTTGGTGAAAATACCCCCACCACCCCTCCGCGTCCGCCCCTAATACCCCCCACTATTCCTCTCTGTCCACCCTCCAAACCCTTCCCTTACACCTCAGCCAGTCCCCGCACACACCCTGAAATTTTGGTAAAAATCGGTCCACCGTTAGTGTGCAGAGTTCAAAATTCTATTCCCCCCCCCCATTCACCCCCACCCTAAAAAAAAATATTTCGTTAACTTTTACTGGTAAAGGAGTTATAGCATACCATTTGGTTGAAATCGGACCAACCATATAGATTTGTATGCTTGTAAGCTAGGTACCATAGTCTGTGCAATGTCAGATACTCACCGTTACAGGGGAATTTCGAAACGAAACCTGCTTAGTTTTGTAAGTAAGGTGCAATGAATGAGCCTGCCAAATTTAAGCCGTCTGCCTCCACGGCAAGTTGGAGAATAGTGATGAGTGAGTGAGTGAGTGAGTGAGTGAGTGTTATTAGTGTATATTATAATATAAATGTAAGTAATGTTAGTAAGTAACTAGTACGTTTTATATAATAACATTTCAATGGAACGTGTGTTTGCTTCAACTGGTAGAGATTTGTTATGATGTAACTCTCCATTCCATTTAGAATGTGAGTATGTGTAGGTCCATTACAATATGTTAAGCCATTTAGTCCTGATCCAGTCTTTGTAAACCCTTTATGGTAAAGCTGGGTTCACACAGTAATAATAAAGCCCTGATACCATCGGATCCAATGGTTTGGGGCTTTATCGGTATGTGTGACCTTCATCTCCAAACGAGTGCGGCCATGTGTATATTGCTGTGTATATGCTGTGGAAATGCTGTGTATATGTTGTGTATATGTGTGGTATATGAATGTGTATATGCTGTATATATCTGATATACTGTGTATATCGTGTATGCTGTGTATATGTGTATATGATTTATATGCTGTGTATATGATGTGTATATGATGTGTATATGATGTGTATATGGTGTGTATATGTTGTATATGATGTGTAATACTGTGTATATGATGTGTAATATGTGTTGTATATGGTGTATATGGTGTGTATTATGGTTGTATATGTTGTATATGTGTTATATGTGTGTATATGATGTTTTATGATGTGTTATGCTGTGTATATGATGTGTATTGGTTGTATCTGGTGTGTATATGATGTTTATGTGGGTTATGATGTGTTTGGTGTGATCTATGGTGTTTATTGTGGTGTTATGGTGTGTATCTGGTGTGTTTATGTGTGGTCTCTGCTGTATGTGCTCTGCTGTGTATATTTGTTGTGTGTATCTGGTGTGGTGTATGTGTGTCATTGGTGTGTCTATGGTGTGTTTGGTGTGTATATGATGTGTACTATGCTGTGTATATGCTGTGATATGATGTGTATATGTGTGTATATGTGTGTATATGGTGTGTATATGCTGTGTATATGGTGTGTATATGATGTGTATTTGTTGGTTGTGGGTTGTATGTGGTGTGTTATGGTGTGTATACGTGTGTATATGATTTTATCTGCTGTGTATATGATGTATATGATTGTATCTGGTTGTTATGTGTGTATATGATGTGTATATGATGTGTATATGATGTGTATATGGTGTGTATATCTGTGTATATGTGTGTATATGATGTGTATATGTGTGTATATGTGTGTATATGATGTGTATATGATGTGTATATGATGTGTATATGTGTGTATATGCTGTGCATATGCTGTGCATATGCTGTGTATATGCTGTTATATGGCGTGTTATGCTGTGTATATGGTGTGTATATGCTGTGTATAGGGAGATGCTCGGGACTGTGTGTTCAGATCTTTGAAAGATGACAGACAGGATTTTGCAGATCCATCACTTTCACTGATCTGTACTGTGTGTACCTAGCTTAAGTCAAACATTGTCTTAACAGTAGATGCTCTAGTGGTAAAAAGTCAGAATGAATGACAAAATCCTCTAGCATGGCTAGCTCTGGTGAGGAGATTACCCTATGTGGCATGTACCTGCTTGGGGGACAGTGAATTAGCCTACCATGCTGATACATAATAAGAGCTTAGCATAGATTGGATAGCATTACGCTGTTCATTCTCATCAATGTCAATGCTGTAGCGTCAGCTTTCAGTAGCAGTCCATGCCTTGAGAGCGTGAAGTGTGACCTTTCTGGTCTGGCACATGCAGCTATTCGATGTCAAAACATGGCTATGGCTTTATCTCAGCCAGGTTCTTTAAACAACATATTTTTGCCACAATGACCTACAGTGGACAAAGTATAGTGATTGAGTTTTTCTAGAATAATATTTTCCTTGCCACTTACATCTAGAGATGTTTGAAACTGCTGAGTTTCGTTCTGTTTTCGAATTTCGAAATTTTCTGAAAATTCGAAAAACGACCCGTAGAGTCCATGGGAGAAAAAAAATTGGAAGTTTCTGTCCATTTTGAGGGACAAATAGTAATAGTAGGTTACTGTAAATGACACCGAGACCTGTGTGTATGCACATTCATTTTCGAGAGTTACCGAAATCGATCATTACTTTCGAGATTTGATTTTCTGTAATCGTCTACTTTCGATTTTCGGTAATCGTCTACTCACGATTTTCGGTAATCGCTACTTTCGATTTCGGTAATCGTCTACTCACGATTTTCGGTAATCGTCTACTTTCGATTTTCGGTATCGTCTATCACGATTTCGGTACGTCTACTTCGATTTTCGGTAATCGTCTACTCACGATTTTCGGTAATCGTCTACTTTCGATTTTCGGTATCGTCTACTCACGATTTTCGGTAATCGTCTACTTTCGATTTTCGGTAATCGTCTACTCACGATTTTCGGTAACGTCTACTTTCGATTTCGGTAATCGTCTACTCACAGATTTTCGGTAATCGTCTACTTTCGATTTTCGTAATCGTCTACTTTCGATTTTCGGTAATCGTCTACTTTCGATTTTCGGTAATCGTCAACTCACGATTTTCGGTAATCTTCTACTTTCGATTTTCGGTAATCGTCTAACTCACGTTTTCGGTAATCGTCTACTTTCGATTTTCGTAATCGTCTACTACGATTTTCGGTATCGTCTACTTTCGATTTCGGTATCGTCATACTTTTGATTTTCGGTATTGTCTACTTCTTTTGGTAATCGTCTACTTTCGATTTTCGTAATCGTCTACTTCGATTTTCGGTAATCGTCAACTCACGATTTTCGGTAATCTCTACTTCGATTTTCGGTAATCGTCTACTTTCGATTTTGATAAAAATCAAAAAATTCGGGTTCTGTGAAATCCGGGAGTTCCAAAAGTTTCGCCCGGACTTTGAAGCCCTCAGATTCCTGGATTCTATTCGAACCCCATTACTTCTCTCCTTACATCCATGGTAGTCATTCAAATATGTTTTCCAGTCATCGAAATATGCAGAATATCTGTAATCAAACAGGAGTTCGATTTCCTACTAATAACACAACCACTCTAGATGGTGAAGCTGAATCCTGCCAATTAAGAGATGTATTTGTGGCACTGATATCAAACCACGACACACAGACAGGTGAGTATAATAGTCACTGCAAGCAGAACATCTTCCCTAAGGGTGTTCAGCAGTCAGTGTTCAAGCTACTATCTCATATTTTGTTCTCTCTTTAATCACTCCGCTCCCCTAGTCTTTACTTCTTGGGATTTTCTATAATAATTCCTGCCGTTGGTGTGATAAGAAAACGGAAATTTCAATTTATGTTAATTTTTGTTGGTTGAAGCCCCAAAGGCATCGATCTCTTTTCACCCTCTTTCCTTTTTGAAATTATTAGTCAGTCAGGGACAAATGACTGGAGGGCTTCACTTCTCATGGTTTATCTTCCCCTTAGAAAGACAAGGGATACGTTATTTAACAAACTGTCCCTGGGCTTAAGACGGGATATTTGATTTTTATTCAGAATTTCCTTTAAGCCACAACATCTGTTTCTCCCGTACAGACCCATTCACTCTCAGGTCTGGATAAACAATGGGCACAACGAGATGCACAAAGGGTTTAAAGTGAGTTTCTCTTTCTAAATCCTAAGAACATCTGATTTCTTAGCAGCTGACGTGGCAACTCTGTCTCTAGACGACGTCTGACGTGGAGCCAAATCACACTGCAAGGGGCTTTATAAAGCCTCCATTCCTCTTGCCCTGACAGTCTCTAAGTAAATCAGCAAGTGAAGCATTACTTTTTAGAATAATAATTCCTTTTCATACTATATAGGTATTAAATAATTTTAAGGGCAGCTAGCTGTCAATACAGAACAACGGAAAACAAATTGAAATTTACCCACAAGAACTTGCACCAACGACTCATTTATACTATTATTAGTTAAAAAATGGAATCTAATAGAGAGGACACGGAGAGAGTGAGATAAAGAGACAGAAGAAAGAGAGAGAGAGAGATGAATCTGACAGACTTCATGCCACCAGCAGTTCTGCGGAATGTGTTGAAATTTTAACCTCAAAGATTATTGAAGTTCCACTTTTTGAATCAGTAAAATTCCACTGGATCCGAGGATTTTCGAAACTCTCTCTCTGGCCATGAAGCCGTTTTGTGCTGGTAATTAATAACATTTTTGATTTTGGACCATTAAACAGTTTCCACATCCCCTTTATATAATTTATACCTGATGTGGCTCAAAATCAATTTTTTACAAAATAGGAAATTCGAGGCCCCATTTTATGGTGATTATTTTTTTATATGTTATTGATCTCCCTGACGATTACTTCAGCTTCTGTAGTTAACTGTCGATGTAAGTATAAGCCATTCACAAGGCCATGTCTGTTTATCTCATACTAGGATCCATCTGCTCTGCTGGCCTTGCCCTTAATAACTAGAGGTGAGAGAAACAATTTAGCTGCTTCTGGAGATAGAAAATTCTTCTGATCCCCATTCAGAAATGAGAGATTAAAAGCCATAAGGGAAAATCATGTTGTATAAAGCGTTTACTTTCCATTCATGTAAAATTCAACAGGGGTCTTTTTATTTTAAGAAGTTCAATAGCATTTTCAACAAGAGCTTCCCCCATACACAAATGTTGGCGTTTGGTAAGAAGTCATTGTGAACATTAAAAAAGAAGAAAAGGATTTTGGAAAGTGGCGAATCTGGTCAGTATAATCTTCTCAAACACCATGTTCCTAAATTTCATAGCAGGCTTTTGTCACCTTGATAATGTTTTTGGTTGGAGACATTGAAATAGCATGTCTGTTTCCCTAAGGTACAAACATATTTAGGTGCAGAGACCTTACTTTTTCCCTGAGGTTCCCGAAGAGAGATATCACTAGCAAAAGGTCCATGTTCCTCTTCAAGCTTATGGGAAGTAGCTACAACATCTTCAGTCATTGGCTTTGATATCCCATTGTGTCTAAACAAAGTTTTGGAGGTATATCCTTCATCTAGGACCTCAAGGCAAGGGTACTGTAAGTATTGCACTCTTGGGGTTTAAATGGGTCCTGTGCCTCTATATTATTGTATCCTGGGGGTGGACATGTGTTACTTAGAACACTATGATGAAAATTTATTTTTTTTCCTTTTCATGAGTGATGAATGAGAATATAAATTAAGCCCCATAGTTCTAGTGTACGTTGTTTTGGATAAATTCCATCTAAATGTGCCCTTGTGATATTCTCTACCGTTGACTAGATTTAGAGGTTTAAACATCTACATTTCAGATGAAATTAAGATCATTGTATTGATTTGGTCAGGTTTCTGCTTATTATACACGTTGTATTGGTTTTAACATGGTTTCCTTAACAAAGGCTTGCTCTTAATATGTGCCTTCCTTCTTTTGTGCCTTTTTATTGGAATCAGCTGGCTAAAAACAAAGGTTTCCAGTATATCCTGAGGCAAAACCAGCTGCTAACAAAATTTACAACGGCCAATGTAGCCAAGAGGACAGTTCCTCACACAGCTGATCCCAGAGGCAAAGTACCTACTGTTGAAATTTAGGAACTCTTACTGGTTAGAATTCACAAACGGCAAACATAAACTTTCTGTCACATGAAATCCAACTATATGATAAGATTTAAAATAAGCAAGTGTCTGTCTTCCTATTCAATATGTCACTGGACAAAAGACTAACTAGAATCTCAACCTCACTGCAATGGTAAGAACAATTTAAATTGTACAATGGATTTCTACAAAAGTCAATTTACCAGTTGAGAATCAATAATCAAACATGAGCGTTGGATATAACCGAGGGAAAGAAACACCATAATATGGAAATTTACGTTTTCACAGGTGGGTCCTCATGGGGGAGGTATCACAGTAAAGAAGGATCTATAAATGGGATTCCTTATGGTAGGAACTCACATATAGGAACCGGAATTCCATGTGCTACGAGGAACCAAACTGCTAGATTTTAACCTTAGTATGAATGGGTTTTGGGTTTATTTCGACCCATTGAAATTCTAAACTTGCATTTTCGAAGTTCTGCATGGCTGAGACTTAGCTAGTCTCCCATTGATCCCAGCAGAACGATTCAGCCAGCTAAGTGGGTTATGGTCAGTAATAATGTATTAAGTTATATACATTCATTAAGGTATTATGTTTCCTAAAGTCCACTCAGAATTATGATCCTGTCTTTTTTGGAGACTTGAACAACTGGGGCGTCAGGGGCTACATGACTTTTGGAGATGCTTCTAAGTCTAACATGTCCTCGTCTCTCTCTTCATATCTGCTTGAACCTCAGGGTAGATGCAATACACTGAGTGCTTCAGGGTGGGATGGGTATATGTATTCACCTGGTGCCTGCTAGATTAGTTTGTCCTGGTTTACTGTGGGCACTAAGCCCTCTCATTAGCTGAACTTCCTGGGAGGGCGAGAGTTGCGGGTTGATTTTAAGTTGGATGCCAACCTGTGTTGCCAGCTAACAAATCTAGGTGCGAGTCTGGTTCCCCCTGCTCTAGCTGATTGCACTTTGGTAAAACATACTGGGTTCTATCCCATGGGCTTTCCGCTATTTTCCATGGACACTTTTCTGTTTCCTACCTCCTCACCCATTTCACAATAGTGTATGGCCCTTCCCATGCTGCCTGCAACATGTTTTGCCTCACAGGAAGCAGTGCATACACCTTGTCGTTTACCTTATATGACCAGTTTCTTGCATGTTGGTCATGCCACCTTTTTTGTTTGGCCTGTGCCATGGCCAAGTTTCTCAGTCACCACTCATCAATCTTCCCATGTCTCACGGATCAATTGAGGGGCCCTCGGACATCCCATCTCGACAAGTTCAAATGGTGAGAACCCTGTAGATGCTTGTGGCAACTTCCCCATATGCAAATAACAAATGGGGCAGGTATCACTCCCAGTACTTTCCCTGCGACTTCAGCATTCCATTGAATCGCACAGCCCATTGGTCTGTGGAGTAGGGAATGGAAGCCCTTGCGTCTTTTGTATTTTCACTCAGAGAAACCTCCAAAGGTCAGATATGAATTGCGGGCCCTGATCAGAGAGCACCTCTGCAGAAAGACCTACTCACAATAAAGTAGTCGCGTCCGACTCTGGATTGCGTGTGACATAATCTACTACCGTGAGAATGTACTTTTTGCCAGAACTGCTAAACAGCAACAGTGCCCATTATGTTGACTGCCACCTGCTTAAAGGGCTCATCTATGGTGGCATTAGACATATGAGAACCTTGTGAGTATTCCCTCCTTCTTCACTTTCTGGCAAAGAGCATCGTGACATGATTTTGGAAACTTTCAGAACTAACTTCTATTGAGATAATTTTCAAAAATGTGGAACTCCAAAAATCCAATAAAAGTTCTTCGGGGAGATCCAATACTCCACGCTGCGTTACTACCTTAGCCCGATCCCTGATACAATAACTGACGTAAACGAGATTGTCAGTTATTGCATCGCGGGATCGGGCTAGGTAAGGAGCGCAACCTTAACGCTCCCAACCTTTACCGTTAAGTTTTAGCGCTGGGGTTTTGGATCGTTAGCACAGCGCTATTTCCAAAACATTCGGAAATGGCGCTGTGCTCTAAATTCTGTCTAAAACCCATGTTTAACCCGACATTTTTTCAAGTTAATGTGGATTTTGTGGAAAAGAGCCATATTGTATCTCCCCCCTTATCGTTAAAAATGGTGCTAATTTTGCCCCAACCAATCAGATTTTAACTTTTAATGTTAATAAGATCTGATTGGTTGGGATAACTTAGCACCATTTTAAAAGATAAGAACTTTTATTGAATCACTGATATAATCCCTAAAACTAGGAAAGTCTAATACAGGACCATTGAGAACATGACACGTTGGTTAGTGATGGTCCTAGTAAAGAGGAAAGTAAGAATTTATAAATGATTTAGTGATTAAATACGGCAGGTAAAACTGGAAGTGCCAGATTCGCTTTTTACAGTAATACATGGGAACAAAACAAGGGTGACCTTCAGTAAATTACATCTGATCTTCCTCATCCTATCTCCTTGTGTAACCACAATAAGTAATTCTGGGAAATATTTATTAGCTGATAGAACAACACAACTTAACAGAGAAAACAAATTAATTAGTTTGTCTGGGGAGACATAAAATCACCGCTTTATTCTGGCCAAGGAATCAGATAAATGAATGAAGGGAATAAAAAGGAAAGAAGGTTAAAGTGTTTGAATCAGGATAACTGCAACACCCTTCGTCTGTTGTAAATTCAGCTAAGGATGATGGGAGTTGTGTTTGGATGATGATATGTTCTATTTGACATATTTCATAGAGCTACAGTAATTTGATACTGAAATAGTTATTGGCGATTGCGTCTTACATAGATCCTTGCCCCATGCAGTAATAGAATTCTCCTGTACCAGTATAATTACTCATCCTCTGATAATGGAACGCTCTCTATTGGTGGGGTTCCAATGGGATCTCCGACAAAATGCTCTGTAGAAACACTAATCTCAGCCATGAATGACACACAAACTCCTGCTTTATAGTGAGCGGAAACAGCATAAGATACAAAGAAATACATTTCTCTAATCAAACGTAGCGATAGGGCGAAATTGCTAAATCCAAATTTTCTCAAATTTTGGGAATTTCCTTATTTTAGAAAGTTTTCAATGGCAGTTCAGAAAAATAACGGAAATTGGAATTCCGGAAAATCCACGTGATCCGCGATTCGCATATATTGAAAAACTGCCATGGATCCTGATTCAGATCCCTGAACCGTCTCTAATCAGAACTAACATTCCTAACCCTTTTAATCTTTTTTTTTTTTTTACCCCCCGGTGTGACTGCTATTTTAATATTTAATAATTGTCTAGAATTATAATTAATTGTAATTATTTGGCATGATGATCAGAGGTCCGTGAGCCTGCTGGCCTTAGTTCCGTTTGCGGTTTGCAGAACAAAGAAACATTTGACCTGGAATTTCAAAAGTCAAAAGCAGAATTCCAGGAAATTTTCCAGTTTTGACCGTCAAATTCGGTGTCCGAGACTGGTAGTTCTCCCATAAACCAGGTTTGGGATAAATACCACACATCCCTAATAGTAGTGATGGCCCATTTCGCGGATCCAAACCGGATCCGCAGCGGATTTACCTCGTTCGCGAACGGCGGATATTGCGGATTTTTCCGGTTTTCCGCCTTCCGACTTTCGAACTGCGTTTTTGAAATTTTTGAAATTACAGGATTTCTTGTATTTTCGAAAATGCAGGAAAATACGTTCGGGTCCGTATTTTCGAAGAATCCTCAAATTTTTAGAATCCTCGTATTTTTGAAGATCCTCATATTTTCAAGGATTTTTTTCATTTTTACAGGTTTTATGGTCCGCTCGTGGATTTTAGAATTTTTCGAAATTCGCGGATCCTGGAGCGGACCGGATTTTGCGAAGTTCGGACATCTCTACTAATAGTTGACTGGGGATATTAGGAGATAGTTCAGCTGCCTCCATAAAGGTTTGTTTTCTTTTTCACCAATGTTTTTGCCAGAATTGAATGTTGATAACCGGCAGCGAAAAGCCAAGGAAGAGGCTCCTATTCTTCATTTTCCTGGACTTCATCAGGCTGCGCAGGAAAACCAAAGGAGCGAGAGAAAAATAAGGATTTTTTAACACGACACAGTTGGGCAAATTTTAGTTTTGGGGGTGCAAAAACGAATGCTGAATACACTAATTTAAATCTGATCTATATAAAGCTGGGAACCAAGCAGCCATTTGGAAAGGGATCAAGAATCCCATTGATTTAAATTAATCCCAGGAAATGAGACAAAAGAATTCCAGTTCATTTTGGATTTATCCGTCCTGATAATAGTTTAGCTATAGGGTGGGGGTGGGAGTGTCGTCCATATAATAACCATGTCCAAGTAAATGGATTTTACTCTCTTTGGAATGTTTCCCAAAATGGTTTCTTTACTCCAACAGCATTGATTGTACTTATTATAGCAATTACTTGATTATCTTTATGACATAAACTTCCCCTTGAAAAATAGATTTCCGTGATTTTGCGGTACACGTTAACTTGATAGACTTGCTATGCCAGGTTGGTAAGGTCAGTGTAAAATATAAAAATCTCTGAATATATTCTCTGCAGTGATATGGCTCTATTGTTTCCTCACCCTGCAGTAATATTTAAAATCAAGGGTTTACTTTATGTCAGGGTTTTTAAATAATTGCATAAAGTTGCATTGTTTGTTAGCAAATAACCTGTATGTATAGGAAATTCTCCATTTAACTTCATTCCTATCCTTATTCCTCATTCGTCTTCGCACAGGGAGATATACTGTAACAAATTTGTACATCTTTTTGGCAGACCATAATGAGCATGCCCTCCCACTGAGAGAGTAGAGGAGGGGTTAGACAGTTAAATGTTTCTAGCTTTGCACAGCTATATATCTCAAATGGAAATACTTTGAAAGGCGAGTGACGCAACATAAATGAAAGAGTTTTTTAGTTGGAAAAGGAGAACTGGACTGGGTGAGTAGAATCTGTTATCTAGTACAAACATGTAAGAAACAGCATGGCTCTTTAAATATGAATTACAGTAAGTAAAGCAATGGTATAGGGCTCATCATTTAAAGGGGAAGTTTGCTATAACATGATTTGTATCCTCAACAGCTGAACTTTAGTAAGAGGAATGGGAATTATTTGTCATTTATCAGACAAGTCAGAGACAAGGAAACGTCACTGTATTTCCATACATTTTGTATATCATTGAAAATGTGCAGTTGTTGGTAAGTCTCCCAAACAACAAGACATAAAATAAAAGTATCATCCATATTACTAAGGGTATTAATGACAGCACATAAGGAACAGTGACTTGTGAGTAATTCAAGCAATGGTGGTATTCTTTTAACAAAATGATAGGAGTAGATAATTAAATGTACACCCAGTCGTTTCACAGTATTTATTTATTTTTTGACATTTATAATGAATGTAATTTAAAAATTAATCCCATGGACCTATGAAAACGTATGATTAGTTTATTTTAACTGCCCTTTAATTCTTAAGTTATTTGCCCTTTTGTAAAAACTTTAAAGGAACCGAACAGCACTTCCAGTCACGGTAAAACCAACTTTATTGCATTAGACACTTAACAAAATCGCATTATTTATTAATTCTTATTTTTTTTATATTATGCATATTCCTTCTTCTTTTTTCTGCTCTTTTTTATATTTATTCCTCTCTAACCCAAACAAAACTCTTTTTTTTTCTCTGCTCTCTATTTCTTTTTCTTTTCTCTTTTCTCCCTCTCTTTTCTCCTTCTCTTTCTTCTCCTTCTTGTCCTCTCTGCTTTTCTTTTCTTTTCCTTCCTTTTCCCCTTTTATTCTCGCTCTTCTCTTTTTCCTCTTTCTCCCTTCTTTTCCCTCCTTTTTGTTCTTTCTTTTTTTTCTTTTCCTTCATTCTTTCTTCTTTCCCTCTCATTTTCTTCTCCCCTTTCCTTCTTCTCTTTCCTTTCTCTTTTTTTCCTCCTTTATTTTCTTTTCTTCCTCTCCTTCGTCTCCGGTGCTGGCTTTTGTTTGCTGGGCCCCTCTCTCTTTTTCCTTTCTCCCTCTCCCTTCTTCTCTTTCTCTTTTTCTGGCCCTTTCTTTTCTTTGTTGCTCGGTCCCTTTCCTCGTTCTTGTCCCTCTTTTTTCTCTCCTCCTCTTCTTCTTTTTCTCTCTTCTTCTCTTTCTCTTTGCTCCTACTCGCCTCTCTCTCATTTTATTTACTTGTCTCTTCCTTTTCCTTCCTCTGTCCTCTTCTTCGAGCTACTCTTCTTCCTCCCCCTAACTTTCTCCTCAACCTCTTTTCTTAGCTTTTCTTTTTGCTCCCTTTTTTCTTTCTTTCTCCCCTCCCTCTTTGTCTGTTCCCTTCTTCTCCTCTCCCTCCTTCCCTCGTCCTTTTCTTCCCTTCTTTTCTTCCTTTTCCCCCTTTTTCTCTCTTACGCTTCTTCCCACTCTCTCTTCCTTCCCTTCTCCTTTTCCTGTTATCACTATTCACTTTATAAATTCTCCGACTCTTTCGGGGAACACCCCATTAGCATGTAAAAAACTGGGACTGGACCAATGGTGCCTCCTTGTTACTAATTTCTTATTGCTCTCTGCCACTGGTCAAACTTGTCTAATGGAAACAAGCCGTCCTTTCACGCCCCACGACAAACGTCTTTGCAATTTATAGCAAACCCCCCCCAAAACGGACATTGTACTTTCCTTGACAGCAACAATCAACAGCCATGACAAGAAGCAAACCCGCCCTATTTTATTTTTGTGGCGAGATACAAGGCCTTAAAAAATAACAGATATGAACGACGCGAATTGGAAAGAGAGACAACAGCGTGGGAATGGAGATATTTATAGGTAGGTTCCTTATTTTATTGTGAAAATTACATTACATTATCTTGTAATCTTTAAAGACTGTTCCTGTAAACGATGGACCTGGATACTAGCGATGTTTCACAGCAATTACAACTATTATATTTCTGAACTGACAGAGAACACAAATTCATTTCTGTAGATTCTAATATTCACAGAGGAATGAATATTTGCAATTAACAAGAAACCTAAATTTTTAAAACTCTAAGTTCATTATCATTCAATAACCCTGACTGTTCAATTTTATTTTCTGAATTTGCAAAAAATATTATTTAGCTACAGTTAAATTTCCAGCCTAAAAAAATATTTGTCCCGAATAAACCTCACGTATTGATTATTACATTGACATATCGTATACCTTTCTATTTACACGTAAAATATTTCAGAATCCTGTAGTTACCACCCTCCAATAGCTCAAGTGATCTACACATGTCTCTGTCATTAACCCAAAAGAACAGCATTTCTCCTATGGCGCATGAGATCTGTAGGAATTCTCCACATCAGCTGCTTCCAGGGATGATCACTTAGAGCCGTACATGCTCTCCCGGAAGAGCATTATCAGAGAATTTCACCCTTGTGTAAGTATTTAATGCCAGCTATAAGCTGATGTTAATACTTTATGTGTGAACACCCACACAGCCTCTGGTTAATGGGCTTGCAGTAGGTGCGCGAGGGGCTTCTTCCATACTCACACAAGGGGTTAATAGTAACATAGTAATTGAGGTTGAATAAAAACATCAAGTCCAACATATTCACCCTCTTTTAAAAAAAAAAAAAATATTTAATTTTTTTTAACCCTACCTAACAGTTTATCCAGAGGAAGGCCAAAAAAAAACCAGCAAAAGGGGGAAAAAATTCCTTCCTGACTCCAACACAACAATCGGAAATTATTCCTGATTAACCAGATCTATATGTATTAATACCATATAAATACGCAATATTATATAGTATCCCTGTACCAACCAGAACTACAGTATTATGTATTAATACCAGTAATTCTCAATAATATATAGTATCCTCTGTACCAACCAGAACTACAGTATATGTATTAATACCAGATACAGTAATTCTCATATTATATAGTATCCCTGTACCAACCAGAACTACAGTATATGTATTATACCAGTAATTCTCAATATTATATGTATCCCTGTACCAACCAGAACTACAGTATATGTATTAATACCAGTTAATTCTCAATCATTATTAGTATCCCTGTACCAACCAGATCTACAGTATATGTATAATACCAGTAATTCTCAATATTATATAGTATCCCTGTACCAACCAGAACTACAGTATATCGATTAAATACCAGTAATTCTGCAATATTTTTTAGTTTAGAAACTTATCCAGGCCTTTTTTAAAGTTATTCAATGAACTTGCCATTACCACATCTGCTGGAAGGACAGTTCCACAGTGTCACCGTTCTCACTGTAAGAAACCTCTCCTAACCTGAAGATGAACTTCTTTTTCTTCAACCTTAAAGGATGTCCACGTGTCTTGATATGACCTATTAGTGAACAATGCCAGAGAGTTCATTGTATGGCCCATTAATATATTGTATAAGGTTATCATTCCCACGCAAACGTCACTTTTCCAATGTAAACAGCTCTAACTTTTCTAATCGGCCTGCACAGTCAAGCCCTCCATTCACCTTATTAATTTAGTGGCCCTTCTCTGAACTGCCTCAATTTCCAAGATGGGCAACTTTTGTATATGGGATTCCAAACTGCACTGCATATTCCAAATGAGGCCTTACCGTGCCTTGTAAAGAGGGGAGAATAATTTTTCTGCTCTTGAATCTATTCCTCTCTTTATAACAAGACAATATCTTGCTAGCTCTAGCCGTTGTACTGGATTGTTTGCTACAGCTAAGTCTGTTATGTACCCCCAAATCTTTTTCCATTACAGATGCACCTAACAAGATTTATTTGGTGTAGGTGGCACAGGGATTATTAATCCCAAATGCATCACCTTCATTTATCAACATTGAATCTCATCTGCCATTCTGCTGCCCATTTTGATAATTTCTAGGTCTGCTTGCACACTTGCACATCATTTGATGTTTCCAAAGCTCTGCATAGTTTAGTGTCATCAGGCAAACACAAGAACCTGCTCTCAATGCCCCTTCTAAGTCATTTATAACAGATTAAACAGAAGGCCCCAGTACAGAACCCTGAGGCACTCCACTTAGAACTTTAGCCCACATAGTATGTAGCTCCATTAACCACCACTCTCTGTTGCGATCCAATAACCAATCTCTATCCATGCACAAGTGTTTTCTTCAAGGCCAACAGTTCCTCATTTATAATTGTCGCCTGTGTGGCACAGTATCAAAATCTTTCGCAAAATCCAAAATGTCATGCTAATCGATTGTAAAATGATTAGCGCCACTTTAAAACCCTTAATAGAGCCCTGCAGCTGTATGTAAATGCCCATGTTTGTATCTTCCTGTTTCTAAATGGAATATATACGCTTGATTCATCTGGACAATTTCAGGGCTTATCTAATAAGAGGTGGCGAACATTTGCCGAGCTCTTATTTTACGCAGCCAATCAGACACAACCTTTTTTATGGTTACTACATCTATAACATTGATTGGTTGCTCTATCAATAAGCCCATGCGTTATTTAGAAAATGTTTTTCTAATTTCTATCCAGTTGAACTGAATATTAAATATTTCCCCTACTTTATAACGAGACATATGCTAAACAGGGGTAAAGTGTTCACCGCCTCCCCACATATATAAGGTATATTTCATCTATATTCGGCAGTTTAACAACCATTAACACTTGGTTTCATCACTGCACATGGAGCCCTTGTATGCATGGATCATTTTGACCTCCAGCTATTTAACTTGGGACAGTTAACATAGTCTCAATATATAGTATAATGTTAGGGAATGTTTCAGCTCTCATATGATTAATTGATATAATTGCTACAGGGTCATATATACCAATACGGGAAAAAACTGATGCCTTCCTTCAATCAAAAACATGGTGCTAGACTATGTGCAATGTTTCTGAGATGATCGTCTAATCATTGTTCCAATTAAACATGAAGTGAGTAGCTGTCCTCCATATCTGAAATGGGATTGATTTCCAATCAATATGAGCCACCTTCACACATTTAATTATAGTTATTTGGCTGTAAATTACTTGCAAAACATGCAGATCCAGGTGATCACAACATCAAAACAGATCCAGAGGAGACATGTATGAAATGTCCCTGTTACTAGTCTTCCTTTACCCAACCCCCTTAATATTCTCCCCTCAACCCCTTTAATATTCTCCCCTTCACCCCTTTACCTTCTCTCCCTTCAACCCCTTAAATATTCCCCTTCACCCTTTACACATTCTCCTTCAACCCTTAAATCTTGTCCCTTCAAACCCTTAACTATTGCCCTTCACCCCTTTAATATTCTCCCCTCAACCCCTGAATATTCTATTCTCCCTTCAACCCCTTAAACATTCTCCCTCACCCCTTTAAAATTCTTCACCTTCACACTTTAACATTCTCCTTTATTAAACATTCTCCTTCAACCCCTTAAATCTTCTCCCCTTCAAAACCCCTTTAATACGCTCCCTTCAACCCCATTAATATACTCGCTTCAAACCCCTTTTTAATAGTCCTCCCCGTCCAACCCCTTTAATATTCTCTCATCCCTTCAACCCCTTTGAATATCTACCTTCAACCCCTTAATAATATACTCATTTAACCCCTTGAATATTCTCCCTCCATCCCCTTTTATTCTCCTTCACCCCGTTTAATATTCTCCTTTCACTCCCCTTGTAATATTCTCCTTTAACCCCTTTAATATTCTCCGTTCACTCCGCTTCACTTCCCTTTTAATATTCTCTCCCTTTAAATTAAACACCCTTTAATATTCTCCCTTCAACCTTTTTTATATTCTCCTTTACCCCCTAAATCTCTCATGTTAACCCCCCCCCCTTTAAGATTCTCCTCTTCAGCCCATTAATATCCCTCCCTTCACCCATTAATATTCTCGTTTACCCCCTTAAATAGTATCCCTTTAACTCCTTTAAATTTCTACTTCATTCACCCTTAATAATACTCCCCTTCAAACCACTTTAAATATCTCCCTCCACCCCTTTAATATTCTCCCTTGACCCGGTTAATAATATGCTCCTTTCACTCCCTTTTACTATTCTCCCTTCAAAACCCCTTTAAATCCTCTCCCTTCAAAATCACTTTAAATTTTCCCATCAACCCCTTCAATATTCTCCCTTCACCCCTTGAATATTCTCCCTTTAAAAACCCCCTTTAATACTTCTCCTTCAACCCCTTTAATAGTCTTTCTTCAAGCCCCTCAATATTCTCCATTCAAAACCCCTTTAATATTCTTCCTTCACCTCCCTTTTAATAGCAAACCCTTCCCCCTTTAATATTCTCCCTTCAAAAACCCCCCTCTATATTCTCCCTTCCCCTCCCCCCGTTTAATATTCTCCCTCACCCCCCTTTATACATTATCCCTTCAACCCCTTCAATATTTCTCCTTTCACTCCTCTTATATCTCATCTCCCTTCACTCCCTTTATATTATCTTCATCCCCTTTGATATTTTCCCTTCAACCCTATTTTAATATTCTCCCCCTTCCTCCTTCTATAATTCTCCTCCACCCCTTTATATTCCCTACTTCCTCCCTTCCAACCCCCTTATAATATTCTTCCATTTAATCCCCTTAATATTATCCCCTTTAGATATCATTCGATATTGTGCTTATTATATTGGCTTTAGTGAATGAGGCCAAAAAGTTTAGGAACTGTGAAGGGCAAAGGAAATTAGGATACAAATAAAAATTAAAATAAAGTTAAAGGGAAAGAACAGTGCATAGAACATGGGCAGAATATAATAACATGTGGATATCATTATACAAATTAATACTTAGAGTCACTGAGACTTGATGTTGAAACTGGAGGTTCATAAAGAAAAGTACACCAGAGAATATGTTAATAGCTTTATCATCTTTTTAGTATGGGACTTTTCCCCAGGAAGAATGACTTATACTCTAAGGTTATACTATTATTTTCTATAGCAGTTTGCTGCACTGGGGACCACCGGGGCCTTATTATTGTCTAGGTATGTAAGGCCATATCTTTTATCCAACTGGGCCAAATGATAGTAGCACCGGCAGTATTTCTTTAAATCTAACTGATATAACTATGACATTGATATCATTATAAAATCTTTCTCTCTTGAATTTAGAGGCCATAAATATTACTATTTAATGACTATCATTAGGTGTACAATTCCTTCTTGCCATGCTCTCTAGATAATGGGGGAATTTAATTGTCTCGTCTCACTTTTTTAATACCCACATTTTTACTTAAGCAACATCCTCCCTGTCGTTGGCCCTAGATAAAGCACCGCGTGGCAGCGGGGGAAAGTTTATTTCTTTTACTTCAATACGATTAGCAAACTTTTGCATTTCCATGTGGTAATAGCACCCCCAACACGCCCCTTTTATGGGAGGTCCTATGACTTTAATGTAAAGCACTGGATGGCCTCTTCCCTCATTTTTAAAAAGCCAAAGGGCTGGGGGGAGAAGTGAGAGAGCCTGTTATATGGATCCAGTGGTAAGAATGAGAAATGCAAAAGTTTGCTAATGTAATTGAAGTAAAAAAGGTTAGATCTTCCAGACTGGGGTTACTTGACATGGTTGGAAGGCTTTTCATTCATGTGATCACAGTAATGTATACTAAAACCCTTGTTTTATAAAGTATGCCAGTGTGCAGATAATATGATATTGTATGGGCCTAGGAATGTGCATTGATTATCTTTCTATGTTATAATGTATGCCAGTGTGCAGATAATATGATATTGTATGGGGCCTAGGAAGTGCATTGATTATCTTTTCTATGTTTATAATGTATGCCAGTTGGTCAGATAATATATATTGTATGGGGCCTAGGAATGTGCATTGATTATCTTTTCTATGTTTATAATGTATGCCAGTGTGCAGATAATATATATTGTATGGGTCCTAGGAATGTGCATTGATTATCTTTCTATGTTTATAATGTATGCCAGTGTCCAGATAATATGATATTGTATGGGGCCTAGGAATGTGCATTGATTATCTTTTCTATGTTTATAATGTATGCCAGTGTCCAGATAATATGATATTGTATGGGGCCCAGGAATGTGCATTGATTATCTTTCTATGTTTATATGTATGCCCTTTGCAGATAGTATGATATTGTATGGGGCCCAGGAATGTGCATTGATTATCTTTTCTATGTTATAATGTATACAGTGTGCAGATAATATGATATTGTATGGGGCCGGAGATGTGCATTGATTATCTTTTCTATGTTTATAAAGTTATCCAGTGTGCAGATAATAATATTGTATGGGGCCTAGGAATGTGCATTGATTTCTTTTCTATGTTTATAATGCATGCCAGTGTGCAGATAATAGGATATTGTATGGGGCCTAGAATGTGCATTGATTACTTTTTCTATGTTTATAATGTATGCCAGTGTGCAGATAATAGGATATTGTATGGGGCCTAGGATGTGCTTGATTATCTTTTCTATGTTTGTGTAAATGTTTGACCAGATCAGTTTCACTTCCGCTAAATGTAGTTGTAAATTAGCCTAATTGGAGTACTTCCACAATCCTTATATTGTATGTATTTTGGGAGGCTTGGTCAAGCCTCCTGTGGTAATAGCACCCCTAACACGCCCCTTTTTTGGGAGGTCCTATGCCTTTAGTATAAAGCACTGGATGGCCTCTTCCCTCATCTTAAAAAGCCAAAGGGCTGAGGGGGAAGTGAGAAAGCCTGTTATATGGATCCAGTGTGTTAGAATGAGAAATGAAAAGTTTGCTAATGGTAATTGAAGTAAAAGAAATGTAAAAAGGTTAGACGTTAGAGCTTCCAGACTGGGTTACCTTGACGTAGTTGGATGGCTTTTCATTCATGTGATCACAGTATGTATACTAAAACCCCTTTGTTTATAAGTATGCCAGTGTGCAGATAATATGATATTGTATGGGACCTAGGAATGTGCATTAATTATCTTTTCTATGTTTGTGTATATTATATATATATATATAATATATATATATATATATATATATATATATATATATATATATATATATATATACTAGCAAAATACCTGCGCTTCGCAGCGGAGATGTATTGAAATAACGTTTTTAGTAAGAAAGCAATAATGTATCAAGATTGCTGTATCACTCGCCACTTGATATTTAAAGAAAGACAATTCAATAAGCTTTACGTATAATGCAACACTCATTAACTTTAATTTAATATATATTTTTTATTCAACTACGAAATTTTGTGAAAATAACCCCACCACCCCTCCCCGTCCGCCCCCAATACCCCCGACTATTCCTCTCTGTCCACCCTCCAAACCCTTCCCCTTACACCTCAGCCAGTCCCCGCACACACCCTGAAATTTTGGTAAACATCGGTCCAGCCGTTAGTGTGGCAGGTTCAAAATTCTATTCCCCCCCCCCATTCACCCCCCCTAAAAAAAAATATTTCGTTAACCTTTTATTGGTAAAGGAGTATATGCATGCATATAATGTATCAAGATTGCTGTAATCACTCGGCCTTGATATATTAAGAAAGACAATTCAATAACTTTACGATAATGCAACGCTCATTAACTTTATTTAATATTATATTTTTTATTCAACAAGAAATTTTTGGTGAAAATAACACCCCCACACCCCTCCGCGTCCGCCCCTAATACCCCCCACTATTCCTCTCTGTCCACCCTCCAAACCCTTCCCTTACACCTCAGCCAGTCCCCGCACACACCCTGAAATTTTGGTAAAAATCGTCCAGCCGTTAGTGTGCAGGAGTTCAAAATTCTATTCCCCCCCCCCCATTCACCCCCACCCTAAAAAAATATTTCGTTAACCTTTTACTGGTAAAGGAGTTATATGCATACCAAATTTGGTTGAAATCGGACCAACCATATAGATTTGTATAGCTTTAAGCTAGGTAACCATAATTCTGTGCAATGTCAGATACTCACCGTTACAGGTGGAATTTCGAAACGAAACCTGCTTAAGTTTTGTAAGTAAGGTGCATGAATGAGCCTGCCAAATTAAGCCGTCTGCCTCCACGCAAGTTGGAGAATGTGATGAGTGAGTTGAGTGAGTGAGTGAGTGAGTGTTATTAGGTGTATCTATATAATATAAATGTAAGTAATGTTCATAGTAACTAAGTACGTTTTATATAATAACATTTCAATGGACTGTGTTTGCTTCAACTGGTGAAGATTTGTATGATGTAATCTCACATTCCATTTAGAATGTGATATGTGTAGGTCCAGTAACAATATGTAAGCCATTTAGTCCTGATTCAGTCTTTGTAAACCCTTTATGGTAAGCTGGGTTCACACAGTAATAATAAAGCCCTGATACCATCGGATCCAATGGTATTGGGGCTTTATCGGTAGTGTGTACCTTCATCTCCAAACGAGTGCGGCCGATGTGTATATTGCTGTGTATATGCTGTGGAAATGCTGTGTATTGTTGTTATATATGTGAATTATGTGTAATTGCTGTGTATATGATCTGTTATATACTGTGTATGCTGTGTATAGCTGTGTATATGATGTGTATATGATGTGTATATGGTGTATATGATGTGTATTGATGTGTATATGTGTTATATGGTGTGTATATGTGTGTATATGATGTGTAATATCTGTGTTATGATGTGTATATGGTGTGTATATGATGTTGTATATGGTGTGTATAGGGTTGTATATGGATTGTGTATATGGTGTGTATATGATGTGTATATGCTGTGTATATGATGTGTATATGCTGTGTATATGATGTGTATATGTGTGTATATGGTGTGTATATGTGTGTATATGAGTGTTATGATGTTGTATAGGTGTGTATATGATGTGTATATGGTGTGTATATGGTGTGTATATGGTGTGTATATGGTGTGTTTGTGTGTGTGCTGTGTCTTGTGTGTTTGGTGTGTTTGTGTGTTTGTGTGTATTGTGTGTTTGTGTGTTATGTGTTATGGTGTTGTGTGTATATGTGTGTATATGTGTTTGTAGATGTATGATGTGTATATGGTGTGTATATGGTGTGTATGTGGTGTGTATGTGGTGTGTATGTGGTGTGTATGTGGTGTGTATGTGGTGTGTATGTGGTGTGTTGTGTGTTATGGTTATGCTGTGTATATGATTGGTATATGATGTGTATATGGTGTGATATGCTGTGTATGCTGTATATGAGTGTATATGATGTGTATATGTGTATATGTTATATGGTTGTATATGTGTGTATATGGTGTGGTATATGGTGTATATGTGATGTGTCTATGATGTGTATATGATGTGTATTGCTGTGTATATGCGTGCATATGCTGTGCAATATGCTGTGTATATCTGTGTATATGGCGTGTATATGCTGTGTATTGTGTGTGGTATATGCTGTGTATGGGGAATGCTCGGACTGTGTGTTCAGATCTTTGAAAGATGACAGACAGGATTTTGCAGATCCATCATCTTTCACTGATCTGTACTGTGTGTACCTAGCTTAAGTCAAACATGTCTTAACAGTAGATGCTCTAGTGGTAAAAAGTCAGAATGAATGACAAAATCCCTCTAGCATGGCTAGCTCTGGTGAGGAGATTACCCTATGTGGCATGTACCTGCTTGGGGACAGTGAATTAGCCTCCCATGCTGATAACATATAAGAGCTTAGCATAGATTGGATAGCATTACGCTGTTCATTCTCATCAATGTCAATGCTGTAGCGTCAGCTTTCAGTAGCAGTCCATGCCTTGAGAGCGTGAATTGTGACACTTTCTGGTCTGGCACATGCAGCTATTCGATGTCAAAACATGGCTATGGCTTTATTCTCAGCCAGGTTCTTTAAACAACATATTTGCCACAATGACCTACAGTGGACAAAAGTTATTGATTGAGTTTCTCTAGAATAATATTTTCCTTGCCACTTACATCTAGAGATGTTTGAAACTGCTGAGTTTCGTTCTGTTTTCGAATTTTCGAAATTTTCTGAAAATTCGAAAAACGACCCGTAGAAGTCCATGGGAGAAAAAAAATTGAAGTTTCTGTCCATTTTGAGGACAAATAGTAATAGTAGGTTACTGTAAATGCAACCGAGACCTGTGTGTATGCCATTCGATTTTCGAGAGTTACCGAAATCGATCATTACTTTCGGTGTTGATTTCTGTAATCGTCTACTTCGATTTTCGGTAATCGTCTACTCAGATTTTCGGTAATCGCTACTTTCGATTTTCGGTAATCGTCTACTCACGATTTTCGGTAATCGTCTACTTTCGATTTTCGTAATCGTCTTCAGATTTCGGTAACGTCTACTTTCGATTTTCGGTAATCGTCACTCACGATTTTCGGTATCGTCTACTTTCGATTTTCGGTAATCGTCTACTCACGATTTTCGGAATCGTCTACTTTCGATTTTCGGTAATCGTCTACTCACAATTTTCGGTAATCGTCTACTTTCGATTTCGGTAATCGTCTACTCACGATTTTCGGTAATCGTCTACTTTCGATTTCGGTAATCGTCTACTTTCGATTTTCGGTAATCTTCTACTTCGATTTTCGGTAATCGTCAACTCACATTTTCGTACTCTTCTACTTTCGTTTCGGTAACGTCTACTCACGATTTTCGGTAATCGTCTACTTTCGATTTTCGGTAATCGTCTACTCACGATTTTCGGTAATCGTCTACTTTCGATTTTCGGTAATCGTCTACTTTTGATTTTCGGTAATTGTCTACTTACGATTTTGGTAATCGTCTACTTTCGATTTTCGGTAATCGTCTACTTTCGATTTTCGGTAATCGTCAACTCACGATTTTCGGTAATCTTCTACTTTCGATTTTCGGTAATCGTCTACTTTCGATTTTTGATAAAAATCAAAAATTCGGGTCTGTGAATCCGGGAGTTCAAAAGTTTCGCCCGGACTTTGAAGCCCTCAGATTCCCCTGGATTCTATTCGAACCCCATTACTTCTCTCCTTACATCCATGGTAGTCATTCAAATATGTTTTCCAGTCATCGAAATATGCAGAATATCTGTAATCAAACAGGAAGTTCGATTTCCTACTAATAACACAACCACATCTAGATGGTGAAGCTGAATCCTGCCAATTAAGAGATGTATTTGGGCACATGATATCAAACCACGACACACAGACAGGTGAGTATAATAGTCACTGCAAGCAGAACATCTTCCACTAAGGGTGTTCAGCAGTCAGTGTTCCAAGCTACTATCTCATATTTTGTTCTCTCTTAATCACTCCGCTCCCCTAGTCTTTACTTCTTGGGATTTTCTTATAATAATTCCTGCCTGGTGTGATAGGAAAAACGGAATTTCAATTTATGTTAATTTTTGTTGGTTGAAGCCCCAAAGGCATCGTATCTCTTTATCACCCTCTTTCCTTGAAATTATTAGTCAGTCAGGGACAATGACTGGAGGGCTTCACTTCTCATGGTTGTATCTTCCCCTTAGAAAGACAAGGGATACGTTATTTTAAACAACTGTCTCCTGGGCTATAAGACGGGATATTTGATTTTTATTCAGAATTTCTCTTTAAGCCACAACATCTGTTTCTCCCGTACAGACCCATTCACTCTCATCTGGATACAATGGGCCAACGAGATGCACAAAGGGTTAAAGTGAGTTTCTCTTTCTAAATCCTAAGAACATCTGATTTCTAGCAGCTGACGTGGCAACATCTGTCTCTAGACGACGTCTGCGTGGAGCCAAATCACACTGCAAGGGGCTTTATAAAGCCTCCATTCCTCTTGCCCTGACAGTCTCTAAGTAAATCAGCAAGTGAAGCATTACTTTTTAGAATAATAATTCCTTTTTCATACTATATAGGTATTTAAATAAATTTAAGGGCAGCTAGCTTCAATACAAGAACAACGGAAACAAAATTGAAATTTCCCACAAGAACTTGCACCAACGACTCATTTATACTATTATTTAGTTAAAAAATGGAATCTAATAGAGAGAGACACGGAGAAGTGAGATAAAGAGACAGAGAGAAAGAGAGAGAGAGAGATGAATCTGACAAGCTTCATGCCACCAGCAGTTCTGCGGAATGTGTTGAAATTTTAACCTCAAAGATTATTGAAGTTCCACTTTTTGAAATCAGTAAAATTCCACTGGATCCAGGATTTTCGAAACTCCTCTCTGGCCATGAACCAGTTTTGTGTCTGGTAATTAATACATTTTTGATTTTGGACCATTAAACAGTTTCCACATCCCCTTTATATAATTTTACCTGATGTGGCTCAAAATCAATTTTTACAAAATAGGAAATTCGAGGCCCCATTTTATGGTGATTATTTTTTTTATATAGTTTGATCTCCCTGACGATTACTTCAGCTTCTGTAGTTAACTGTCGATGTAAGATAAAGCCATTCCCAAGGCCATGGGTCTGTTTATCATCATACTAGGATCCATCTGCTCTGCTGCCTTGCCCTTAATAACAGAGGTGAGAGAAACAATTTAGCTGCTTCTGGAGATAGAAATTCTTCTGATCCCCATTCAGAAATGAGAGATTAAAGCCATAAGGGAAAATCATGTTGTATAAAGCGTTTACTTTCCATTCATGTAAAATTCAAAGGTCTTTTATTTTAAGAAGTTCAAATAGCATTTTCAACAAGAGCTTCCCCCATACACAAATGTTGGCGTTTTGGTAAGAAGTCATTGTGAACATTAAAAAAAAGAAGAAAAAGGATTTTGGAAAGTGGCGAATCTGGCACGTATAATCTCTTCTCAAACACACTGTTCCTAAATTTCATAGCATCTTTGTTCACCTTGATAATGTTTTGTGGGTTGGAGACATTGAAATAGCATGTCTGTTTCCCTAAGGTACAAACATATTTAGGTGCAGGACCCATTACTTTTCTCCTGAGGTTCCCGAAGAGAGATATCACTAGCAGAAAAGGTCCATGTTTCCTCTTCAAGCTTAGGGAAGTAGCTACAACATCTTCAGTCATTGGCTTTGATATCCCATTGTCTAAACAAAGTTTTGGAGGTAATCCTTCATCTAGACCCAGGCAAGGGTACTGTAAGTTACACTTGCACTCTGGGGTTAAATGGGTCCTGTGCCTCTATATTATTTGTATCCTGGGGTGGACATGTGTTACTTTAGAACAACTATGATGAAATTTTATTTTTTTCCTTTTCATTGAGTGATGAATGAGAATATAAATTAAGCCCCATAAGTTCTAGTGTACGTTGTTTTGGATAAATCCATCTAAATGTGCCCTTGTGATATCTCTACCTGTTGACTAAGATTTAGAGGTTTAAAACATCTACATTTCAGATGAAATTAAGATCATTGTATTGATTTGGATCAGGTTTCTGCTTTATTATACACGTTGTATTGGTTTTACATGGTTTCCTTAACAAAGGCTTGCTCTTAATATGTGCCTTCCTTCTTTTGTGCCTTTTTATTGGAATCAGCTGGCTAAAAACAAAGGTTTCCAGTATATCCTGAGGCAAAACACGCTGCTAGACAATAATTTACAACGGCCAATGTAGCCAAGAGGACAGTTCCTCACACAGCTGAATCCCAGAGGCAAGTACCTACTGTTGAGAATTAGGAACTCTTACTGGTTGAATTCACAAAACGGCAAACATAAATCTTTCTGTCACATGAAATCCAACTATATGATAAGATTTAAAATAAGCAAGTGTCTGTCTTCCTATTCAATATGTCACTGGACACAAAGACTAACTAGAATCTCAACCTCAACTGCAGATGGTAAGAACAATTTAAATTGTACAATGGATTTCTACATAAAGTCAAATTACCAGTTGAGAATGTACAATAATCAAACATGAGCGTTGGATTATAACCGAGGGAAAGAAACACATAATATGGAAATTTACGTTTTCACAGGTGGGTCCTCGGGGAGGTATCACAGTAAAGAAAGGATCTATATAATGGGATTCCTTATGGTAGGAACTCACATATAGGAACCGAAATCCATGTGCTACGAGGAACCAAACTGCTAGATTTTTAACCTTAGTATGAATGGGTTTTGGGTTTATTTCGAACCCATTGAAATTCTAAACTTGCATTTTCGAAGTTCTGCATGGCTGAGACTTAGCTAGGTCTCCCATTGATCCCAGCAGAACGATTCAGCCAGCTAAGTGGGTTATGGTCAGTAATAATGTATTAAGTTATATACATTCATTAAGGTATTATGTTTCCTAAAGTCCACTCAGAATTAAGTGATCCTGTCTTTTTTGGAGACTTGAACAACTGGGGCGGTCAGGGGGCTACATGACTTTTGGATGACTTCTAAGTCTAACTGTCCTCGATCTCTCTCTTCATATCTGCTTGAACCTCAGGGTAGATGCAATACACTGAGTGCTTCAGGGGTGGATGGGTATATGTATTCACCTGGTGCACTGCTAGATTAGTTTGTCCTGGTTTACTGTGGGCACTAAGCCCTCTCATTAGCTGAACTTCCTGGGAGGGGAAGTTGCGGGTTGATTTTAAGTTGGATGCCAACTCTTGTGTGCCACTAACAAATCTAGGTGCGAGTCTGGTTCCCCCTGCTCTAGCTATTGCACTTTGGTAAAACATACTGGGTTCTATCCCTATGGGCTTTCCGCATATTTCCATGGACACTTTTCTGTTTCTACTTCCTCACCCATTTCACAATAGTGTATGGCCCTTCCCATGCTGCCTGCAACAGTTTTGCCTCACAGGAAGCAGTGCATACACCTTGTCGTTTACCTTATATGACCAGTTTCTTGCATGTTGGTCATGCCACCTTTTTTGTTTGGCCTGTGCCATGGCCAAGTTCTCGTCACCACCTCATCAATCTTCCCATGTCTCACGGATCAATTAGAGGGGCCCTCGGACATCCATCTATACAGAAGTTCAAATGGTGAGAACCCTGTAGATGCTTGTGGCACTTCCCCTATGCAAATAACAAATGGGGCAGGTATCACTCCCAGTACTTTCCCTGCGACTTCAGCATTCCATTGAATCGCACAGGCCATTGGTCTGTGGAGGGTAGGGAATGGAACGCCTTGCGTCTTTTGTATTTTCACTCAGAGAACCTCCATAAGGTCAGATATGAATTGCGGGCCCTGATCAGAAGGCACCTCTGCAGAAAGACCTACCTCACAATAAAAGTAGTGCGTCCGCCTCTGGATTGCGTGTGACATAATCTACTACCGTGAAGAATGTACTTTTTGCCAGAACTGCTAAACAGCTAACAGTGGCCAATTTGTTGACTGCCACCTGCTTAAAGGGCTCATCTATGGGTGGCATTAGACATATGAGAACCTTGTGAGTATCCTGCCTTCTTCACTTCTGGCAAAGAGCATCGTGACATGATTTTGGAAACTTCAGAACTAACTTCTATTGAGATAATTTTCAAAAATGTGGAACTCCAAAAATCCAATAAAAGTTCTTCGGGGAGATCCAATACTCCACGCTGCGTTACTTACCTTAGCCCGATCCGTGATACAATAACTGACGTAAACGAGATTGTCAGTTATTGCATCGCGGTTCGGGCTAAGGTAAGGAGCGCAACCTTACGCTCCCACAACCTTTACCGTTAAGTTTTAGCGCTGGGGTTGGATCGTTAGCACAGCGCTATTTCCAAAACATTCGGAAATGGCGCTGTGCTCTAAATTCTGTCTAAAACCCATGTTAAACCGACATTTTTCAAGTTAATGTGGATTTTAGATGGAAAAGAGCCATATTGTATCTCCCCCCTTATCGTTAAAAATGGTGCTAATTTTGCCCCAACCAATCAGATTTTAACTTTTAAATGTAAAATAAGATCTGATTGGTTGGGATAAACTTAGCACATTTTAAAAGATAAGAACTTTTATTGAATAACCCTGATATAATCCCTAAACTAGGAAAGTCTAATACAGGACCATTGAGAACATGACACGATTGGTAGTGTATGGTCCTAGTAAAAGGAAAGTAAGAATTGTATAAAATGATTTAGTGATTAAAATACGGCAGGTAAAACTGGAAGTGTCAGATTCGCTTTTTACAGTAATACATGGAACAAAACAAGGTGACCTTCAGTAAATTAACATCTGATCTTCCTCATCCTATCTCCTTGTGTAACCACAATAAGTAATTCTGGGAAATATTTATTAGCTGATAGAACAACACAACTTAACAAGAGAAACAAATTAATTAGTTTTCTGGGGAGACAATAAAATCACCGCTTTATTCTGGCCAAGGAATCAGATAAAATGAATGAGGGAATAAAAAGGAAAGAAGGTTAAAGTTTGAATCAGGATAACGCAACACCCTTCGTCTGTTGTAAATTCAGCTAAGGATGATGGGAGTTGTGTTTGGATGATGATATGTTCTATTTGACATATTTCATAGAGCTACAGTAATTTTATACTGAAATAGTTATTGGCGATTGCGGCTTACATGATCCTTGCCCCATGCAGTAATAGAATTCTCCTGCCCAGGTATAATTACTCAATCCTCTGATAATGGAAGCTCTCATTGGTGGGGTTCCAATGGGATCTCCGACAAAATGCTCTTAGAAAACATAATCTAAGCCATGAAAGACACACAAACTCCTCTTTATAGTGAGCGGAAACAGCATAAGATACAAAAAAATACATTTCTCTAATCAAACGTAGCGATAGGGCGAAATTGCTTAAATCCAAATTTTCTCAAATTTTGGGAATTTCCTTATTTTAGAAAGTTTTCAATGGCAGTTCAGAAAAATAACGGAAATTGGAATTCCGGAAAATCCACGTGATCCGCGATTCGCATTATTGAAAAACTGCCATGGATCCTGATTCAGATCCCTGAACCGTCTCTAATCAAGAACGCTAACATTCCAGAACCCTTTTAATCTTTTTTTTTTTTTACCCCCCGGTGTGACTGCTATTTTAATATTTAAATAATTGTCATAGAATTATAATTAATGTAATTAATATGGCATGATGATCAGAGGTCCGTGAGCCTGCTGGCCTTAGTTCCGTTTGCGGTTTGCAGAACAAAGAAAACATTTGACCTGGATTTCAAAAGTCAAAAGCAGAATTCCAGGAAATTTTCCAGTTTTGACCGTCAAATTCGGTGTCCGAGACTGGTAGTTCTGCCCATAAACCAGGTTTGGGATAAATATACCACACATCCCTAATATAGTGATGGCCCAGTTCGCGGATCCAAACCCGGATCCGCAGCGGATTTACCTCGTTCGCGAACGGCGGATATTGCGGATTTTCCGGTTTTCCCCCTTCCGAACTTTTCCACTGCGTTTTTGAAAATTTTGAAATTACGAGGATTTCTTGTATTTCGAAATGCAGGAAATACGTTCGGGTCCGTATTTTCGAAGAATCCTCAAATTTTTAGAATCCTCGTTTTTTGAAGAATCCTCATATTTTCAAGGATTTTTTTCATTTTACGGTTTTAATGGGTCCGCTCGTGGATTTTAGAATTTTTCGAAAATTCGCGGTCCTGAGGCGGACCGGATTTTGCGAAGTTCGGACATCTCTACTAATAAGTGACTGGGATATTAGGAGATAGTTCAGCTGCCTCCATAAAGGTTGTGTTTTCTTTCACCAATGTTTTTGCCAGAATTGAATGTTGATAACCGGCAGCGAAAAGCCAAGGAAGAGGCTCCTATTCTTCATTTCCTGGACTTCTCATCAGGCTGCGCAGGAAAACCACAAGGAGCAGAGGAGAAAAATAGGATTTTTTAACACGACACAGTTGGGCAAATTTTAGTTTTGGGGTGCAAAAACGAATCAATGAATACACTTATTTAATCTGATCTATATAAAGCTGGGAACCAAGCAGCCATTTGGAAAGGGATCAAGAATCCCAATTGATTTAAATTAATCCCAGGAGAATGAGACAAAAGAAATTCCAGTTCTATTTGGATTTATCCGGCTCTGATAATAGTTTAGCTAATAAGGGTGGGGTGGGAGTGATCGTCCAGATAATTAACCATGTTACCAAGGTAAATGGATTTTAAATCTCTTTGGGATGTTTCACACAAATGTTTCTTACTCCAACAGCATTGATTGTACTTATTATAGCAATTACTTGATTATCTTTATGACATAAACTTCCCCTTGAAAAATAGATTTCCGTGATTTTGCGGTACACGTTAACTTGATAGACTTGCTATGCCAGGTTGGTAAGGTCAGTGTAAAAATAATAAAATCTCTGAATATATTCTCTGCAGTGATAGGCTCTATTGTTTCCACCACTGCAGTAATATTTAAAATCAAGGGTTACTTTATGTCAGGGTTTTTAATAATTGCATTAAAGTTGCATTGTTTGTTAGCAAATATAACCTGTATGTATAGGAAATTCTCCATTTAACTTCATTCCTATCCTTATTCCTCATTCGTCTTCGCACAGGGAGATATACTGTAACAAATTGTACATCTTTTTGCAGACCATAATGAGCATGCCCTCCCCTGAGAGATAGAGGAGGGGGTTAGACAAGTTAATGTTTCTAGCTTTGCACAGCTATATATCTTCAAATGGAAATTACTTTGAAAGGCGAGTTGACGCAACATAAAGTGAAAGAGTTTTAGGTTGGAAAAGGAGAACTGGACTGGGTGAGTAGAATCTGTTATCTAGTACAAACATGTAAAAACAGCATGGCTCTGTTAAATATGAATATACAGTAAGTAAAGCAATGGTATAGGGCTCATCAATTTAAAGGGGAAGTTTGCTATAACAATGAATTTGTATCCTCAACAGCTGAACTTTAGTAAGAGGAATGGGAATTATTTGTCATTATTCAACAAGTCAGAGACAGAGGAAACGTCACTGTATTCCCCATAACATTTTGTATATCATTGAAAATGTGCGTTGTTGGTAAGTCTCCCAAACAACAAGACATAAAATAAAAGTATCATCCATATTACTAAGGGTATTAATGACAGCACATAAGAACAGTGACTTGTGAGTAATTTCCAAGCAATGGTGGTATTCTTTTAACAAAATGATAGGAGGTATAGATAATTAAATGTACAGCCAGTCGTTCACAGTATTTATTTATTTTTTGACATTTATAAATGATGTGTATTTAAAAAATTAATACCATGGACCTATGAAAACGTATGATAGTTTTATTTAACTGTCCCTTTAATTCTTAAGTATTTGCCCTTTTGTAAAAACTTTAAAGGAACCGAACAGCACTTCCAGTCACGGTAAAACCAACTTTATTGCATTAGACACTTAACAAAATCGTCATCCGACGCGTTCGGGGAACACCCATTAGTCATGTAAAAACTTGACTGGACAATGGTGCCTTCTTGTTACTAATTTCTTATCTGCTCTCTGCATGTCTAAACCTTGTCTATACTGCTGGATGGCCTCTTCCCTCATTTTTAAAAAGCCAAAGGGCTGGGGGGAGAAGTGAGAAAGCCTGTTATATGGATCCAGTGTGTAAGAATGAGAAATGCAAAAGTTTGCTAATGGTAATTGAAGTAAAAAAGGTTAGATCTTCCAGACTGGGGTTACCTTGACATGGTTGGAAGGCTTTTCATTCATGTGATCACAGTAATGTATACTAAAACCCCTTAAGAAGGTATCATGCACCATTCCTACCACAACATATCATATTATCTGCACACTGTCATACATTATAAACATAGAAAGAAATCAATGCACATTCCGAGGCCACATACCATATATATTTATCTGCCACTGGCATACATTATAAACATAGAAAAGATAAATGCCATTCCTAGGCCCATACTATAATTATCTGCACCTGGCATGCATATAAACATAGAAAAGACTAATCAATCCATTCCTAGGCCCCATACAATATCAAGGGGTTTTTAGTATACTTACTGTGATCACATGAATGAAAAGCCTTCCAACCATTGTCAGGTAACCCCAGTCTGGAAGATCTAACTTTTTTACTTTCAATTACCATTAGCAACTTTGCATTTCTCATTCTTACACACTGGATCCATATAACAGGCTTTCTCCCTCCCCCCCCCCCCAGCCCTTTGGCTTTTAAAAATGAGGAAGAGGCCATCCAGTGCTTTACATTAAAGTCATAGGACCCCATAAAGGGCGTGTTGGGGGTGCTATTACCACATGGAAATGCAAAAGTTGCTAATCGTATTGAATAAAAGAAATTGAAAAGAGTAGACGTTAGGACCCTTCAGACTGGGGTTACCTTGATTGGTTGGAAGGCTTTTCATTCATGTGATCACAGTATTATACTTAAACCCTTTGTTTATAATGTATGCCAGTGTGCTATAATATGATATTGTATGGGCCCAGGAATGTGCATTGATTATCTTTTCTATGTTTGTGTTAAATGTTTGACCAGATCAGTTGCACTTCCGTTAATGTAGTTGTAAATTAGCCTAAGTGGAGTGCTTCCACAATCCTTGTATGTATGTATTATTGGGAGCTTGGTCAAGCCTCCATGTGGTAATAGCACCCCAACACCCCCTTTTATGGGAGGTCCTATGCCTTTAATGTAAAGCACTGGGTGGCCTCTTCCCTCATTTTAAAAGGCCAAAGGTCTCGGGGGAATGAGAAACCTGTTTATTGATCCAGTGTGTAAAAATGAAAATGCAAAAGTTTGCTAATCGTATTGAAGTAAAGAAATGTAAAAATTTAGAATGTTAGGACCTTCCAGACTGGGGTTAACCTTGACTGTGGTTGGAAGGCTTTTCATTCATGTATGGCACGTAATGTATATAAACCTTTGTTATAGAGTATGCCAGTGTGGCAGATAATATAATATTGTAATGGGCCTAGAATGTGCATTGATTATCTTTTCTATGTTTATAATTATGCCAGTGTGCAGATAATATGATATTGTATGGGGCCTAGCATGTGCATTTATTCATCTTTTATATGTTTAATAATGTATGCCAGTGTGGCAGATAATAGGAATTTAGTATGGGGCCTAGGAATGTGCATTGATTATCTTTTTCTTATGTTTATAAGTTGCCAGTGTGCAATAATATGATATTGTATGGGGGCCTAGCATGTGCATTGATTTCTGTTATATGTTTATAATGTATGCCCATGTGCAGATAATATGATATTGTATGGGGCCTAGGATGTGCATTTTATCTTCTTTATTTTATAATGTATGCCAGTGTGCAGATAATATGATATTGTATGGGGCCTAGGAATGCGCATTGATTATCTTTTTCTATGTTTATAATGTATGCCAGTGTGCAGGTAATATGAATATTGATGGGGCCTAGAATGTTCATTGATTATCTTTTCTATGTTTATAATGTATGCCAGTGTGCAAGTTATAGATATTGTTGGCCTAGAATGTGCATTGATTATCTTTCTATGTTTAATAAATATGCCATGTGCAGAAATATAATATTGTATGGGGCCTGGAATGTTTGTATAAATGTTTGATGTAACAGGCTTAATGTCATATTATAATATGTAATACTATAATACTTATACAATAACAATACTTATATACAGTAATTATTATACTATAATAGTTATCCAATATATAATACTTATATAAATATAAACGTAATACTTATAACATATACAATACTTAATTTTAGTATATAAACTTACTTACTTATGAAACTACCTTGATTTCTCTTTTTTGTAGTTATTGAGCCCTACAAACTCCTTAAAAGCGCAATTCATGGTACTGCAGCTATACAATATGATACAGTAACATTTTGCTATTGACATTTGATCACAAAATAAATAGGCAGGATAGGAAACATAGGAGGATTGTAGTTAGAGAAAACTGATCTTTTTAGATATTAGATATATTCATGATTGATTGTTGAATCTGATAAGTTTATGGCCGGCATTGGTGTATATAATAGAGGACAGTCACGTCGGAACGTGGTTTTCCACCATGTCCGATCTTCCTTTTGTCCAATTCAGACAAACGGTCGGCTGGACACGGCGATTATTTTGGCCTAATCGACCATTACACTGAACTATCAATCGATCGGACCGAAATATTGCATGTGTGTACCAGCCTTTAGTTATAATGTGACAATATTTCACTATCAAGAGGTACCTCTGGTTCATTGAATCACACCCTTTAGAAACCCTGGATTAAATGTCATTACAGAACATGTTTATAGTAATAGTACAAAATATATGACATGTTTTGAATAAAAAGGACAGAGGAACATTGAGATATCTACTGGAATTTCTTTTACTATGTCCTATTTACTACTGGTACAGTTTGTTTTGCTACACTGTAACAGTAATCATACAGTAGTTGTTGACATAGTTTAGAGCTATTTCCCCCCACATCGCTCTGCAGATATATCAGGAGAAGTTTTAATGAAACTTGCAGAGATTTCTCTCCGGCTTGGTGTGAATAACCGCAGCTGCTCCATTTTTCTCCTTTCTCTTTGGAGAACTGTAAAATGAAGAAGATTATGATTAGTTTTCACTTCAATGGGTTTGTTTATTAATGGTCTGAATAGGTTTAGTAGTAAGTATTTTCTATTAGAACTCAAGATTAAGGACATCTCCATGAATGTTACAAGGATTTCCTATTAGCAGTCTTTACTAAGTCTAATAACATTGTTCATTGCTTTGCATTATGAAATAACCAATTTCTATTTGAAGCTATTAAACATACAAGAAAGAAAAAAGTTTTATAATCTGAGGGAGCAAAACAGTACGTACTGTATTAAAAGCTGAAATAAGGGGTGCAAGAAAGTAAATCATTAGCTGAAATAGAAATTGAAATAGATAGCAAACAAAGCAAGTCCAACCCAAAGTGTTTTAAGTATATCAACAGTAAAACAGAGTACAGACAAGGTGGGAACATTAAATAATAGGGCTAAGATGGTTATAGAGGATGCCAAAAAGGCTAATGTGCTAAGCTGCCCCCCCCCCATATAAGCTAAAGAGAATCCTAGTCCTTATAGCAGGGACTGTAATAATACGAAGGTATAAATGAGAAATATTCCTCTGTATTCACTATAATGAATCCTAGTCCTTATAGCCAGGACTGTAATATGAAGGTATAAATCAGGAATATTCACTCTGTATATACTATAGAGAATCCTAGTCCTTATAGCAGGGACTGTTATAGAAGGGTATAAATCAGGAATATTCACTCTGTATATACTATAGAGAATCCAGTCCTTATGCAGGACTGTATATATAAGGGTATAAATGAGGAATATTCGCTCTGTATTCACTAATAGAGAATCCTAGTCCTTATAGCAGGGACTGTAATAATATGAATGGTATAAATGAGGAATATTCACTCTGTATACACTATAGAGATCCTAGTCCTTATAGCGGGGACTGTAATAATATGAAGGCATAAATGAGGAATATTCACTCTGATACACTATAGAGAATCCTAGTCCTTATAGCAGCACTGTAATAATATGAGAGGTATAAATAGAATATTCACTCTGTATACACTATAGAGAATCCTAGTCCTATGTCAGGGACTGAATAATATGAATGGTATAAATGAGAATATTCACTCTGTATACACTTATAGAGAATCCTAGTCCTTATAGCAGGGACTGTAATAATATGAGAGGGTATAATGAGGAATATTCACTCTGTATACACTATAATAAATCCTAGTCCTATAGCAGGGACTGTAATAATATGAATGGTATAAATGAGGATATCACTCTGTATACACTATAGAGAATCCTAGTCCTTATAGCAGGGACTGTATAATATAGATGGTATAAATGAGGAATATTCACTCTGTATACACTATAGAGAATCCTAGTCCTTATAGCAGGGACTGTAATAATATGAGAGGGTATAAATGAGGAATATTCACTCTGTATACCTATAGAGATCCTAGTCCTTATAGCAGGACTGTAATAATATGAGAGGGTATAAATGAGGAATATTCACTATGTATACACTATAGAGAATCCTAGTCCTTATAGCAGGACTGTGATATATGAAGGGTAATAAATGAGGGATATTCACTCTGTATACACTATAGAGAATCCTTAGTCCTTATAGCAGGACTGTATAATATGAAGGGTATAAAAGAGGAATATTCACTCTGTATACACTATAGAGAATCCCTAGTCCTTATAGCAGGCCTGTAATAATACGAATGGGTATAAATGAGGGATATTCACTCTGTATACACTATAAAATCCTAGTCCTTATAGCAGGACTTGTAATAAATGAAGGGTATAAATGAGGATATTCACTCGTATACCTATAGAGAATCCTAGTCCTTAAGAGCAGGACTGTAATATATGAAGGGTAATATGAGGATATTCACTCTGATACACTATAGAGAATCCTAGTCCTTATAGCAGGGACTGTAATATATGAATGGTATAAATGAGAATATTCACTCTGTATACCTATAGAGAATCCTAGTCCTTATAGCAGGGACTGTTATATGAAGGGTATAAATGAGGATATTCGCTCTGTATTCACTATAGAGAATCCTAGTCCTTATATGCAGGACTGTATAATATGAAGGGTATAAATGAGGAATATTCACTCTGTATACACTAAAGAGGATCCTAGTCCTTATAGCGGGGACTGTTAATATGAAGGTATAAATAGGAATATTCACTCTGTATACACTAAGAGAATCCTAGTCCTTATAGCAGGCACTGTAATATAGAGGGTATAAATGAGGAATATTCACTCGTATACACATAGAGAATCCTAGTCCTTATAGCAGGGACTGTAATAATATGAATGGTATAAATAGATATTCACTCTGTATAACACTATAGAGAATCCTAGTCCTTATACAGGGACTGTAATAATATGAGAGGGTAAAATGAGGAATATTCACTCTGTATACACTATAGAGAATCCTAGTCCTTATAGCAGGGACTGTAATAATATGAATGGTATAAATGAGGAATATTCACTCTGATACACATATACGTATAAATCCTAGCCTTATAGCAGGGACTGTAATATGAATGTTTAAATGGGAATATCACTCTGTTCCACTATAAGAAGCCTAGTCCTTAAGCAGGGCACTGTATAATATGAGAGGGTATAATGAGGAATTTCACTCTGTATACACTATAGCAGAATCCTAGTCCTTATAGCAGAGGGACCTGTAATCATATGAGAGGTAAATAAATGAGGAATATTCACTTGTATACACTATAGAGAATCCTAGTCCTTATATCAGGGACTGTGTATATATGAAGGTGTATAAATGAGGGATATTCACTCAGTATACACTATAGAGAAATCCAGTCCTATAGCAGGGACGTGTATATAGAAGGGGTATAAAAGAGGAATATTCACTCTTGTATACACTATAGAGAATCCTAGTCCTTATAGCAGGGACTGTAATAATATGAATGGTATAAATGAGAATTCACTCTGTATACACTATAGAAAGCCTAGTCCTTATAGCAGGGTCTGTAATAATATGAGAGGGTATAAATGAGGAATATTCACTCGTATACACTATAGAGATCCTAGTCCTTTAGCAGGACTGTAATAATGAAGGTATAAATGAGATATTCACTATGTATACACTATAGAGATCCTAGTCCTTATAGCAGGGACTGTAATAATATGAAGGTTATAATGAGGAATATTCACTATGCTGACATAGATATGGTACGGAAACAATTAGACAAAGTTTATATCAATAATCCCCAGGGCCGGATGGAATACATCCTCAGATTTTAAAAGAGATTAGTGCAGTTTTATCTATATCAACGTTTTTGCCTCTGGATTGGAAGAAAAAAACAAATGTAATACGATATTCAAAAAAGTAATTCACAACCTGAAAGCTGGTACACAGATAGATATTTCGGTCTCGATCGACTATCGTTCAGTTATCGGATCGGACGAATTACGCACCTAAGTGCCCATTCCGATCGACGTCGTCGAATCGACAAAGGACATCAACAGGGTGGAAAACCTCGTCCATCGTGCGGTGCTCTATGACCGCACGTCGCCGGTGATACACGCCTGCTTTTGCCGCGACCGACATCCTCATTCTCATCTGGCCGACGTTCGAAGTATCGAACGTTCGGTCAGGAGAAAATCGAAGGTGTGTACCCCTTAGTCTAACATCATGGTAGGGAATAAGGAAACAGGATCATATTCTGGACTTTGTCTTCAGAACTGATTTTATTATGGATAGTCAAATGGATTTATGAGAAATAGCTCTTGTCAGACTAATCTTGGTTTTTATTAAGATGTGAGCTGACTAATGTATAAACTGAGGTCTGTTGGCATAGAAAAAAAGATTTGTACATGGATAGAGAACTGGTTATTGGATTGCAAACAGAGAGTGGTGGTCAATGGGGCTACATCTATGGGATAATGGTCTAAGTGGGGCATTTATAAATACTTAGAAGGGCATTGAGAGCAAGTCTCTGTGTTTGCTGATGACACTAAACTGTACAGAGCTTTGGAAACTTCAAATAAAGTGCAATTGCTGCAAACAGACCTAGATAGATTATCAAAATGGGCAGCAGAATGGTCAGATGACATTTATATTGATAAAGGAAGGTGATTATTTGGGGTTTAACAATCCTTTCACCGTTACAGTCTGGTTTCCACATCTTGACTTCAAATGTTCAGCTTAAATTTGGTTTCAAGGTCAAAGTTCCAAAACCAAAACAATGTCCATTTCAAGAAAATGGGGCTTTGAACAAGAGGTTTATCCTCAGCTTGTTTCCACCATTACAAAACTGAATAGGGTTCTGGTGTGTACTGGGGCCTTTAAAAACATTAAATTCACACTGCTTTTATCTGTTCTTGTTCTTAATTATATCCACTTGCGTTATTGTTTATACTGTAGCTCTGTAAAATGCATTACAATAAATCAAACAGACAAAAGGGTAAGTAGAATAAGTAACATACATAAATGATGAGCCAAAAATATAAATACGTACAGACATAAGACTAGAGACTAGGTCTTAAACATAAGAACTGAGTTCCTCACCTTGAAGAACCCGTAGGTGGATGGTCTTATAAACCCTTAAACTCTTGCTTTAACATCAAATGTCTGTCTGTCTGATCATCTAACTATGTCTGTCTGTCAACTCTGTCCACTATAAATACAGTATTGCGTTGATGACATGCACACCAACACATTACCCTTTAAACGTTGGGGTGAGTTTGTGTTAAAGATTTAGCATGACCAGTTAACCTTTAGATAATGTGCTCCTGCGTATAGATAAAAAATAATATAATACCCCCCGTGTGATCTAGTTCTTAAACTCTAAGCTTTAAACTGTTTGATGGTTGATTCAAAAACACTGCACCGGTCACTGTGGATCTAAGCTTGTTTTGGGGGTAAACACATCTACAAATAGACAATCTTTGATGTCTCTCTAAACCTATTACGAAAATAGCGGCTTAGTAAATGTCCCGATCCTTTTTGTCTCCACTGTGTACTGTAGGATTGATGCTTTAATCTCTTATAGCTCCATTCGCTCTCATCTCCAAAAAAATAGACATATGCAATAACCAAAAACTTTTAAGGAAAAAAAAACACAAAATAACATTTCTTCAAAAACTACATGCCCTTTAACTTGTTTTGTTTGAATATATTTTGTGCAATGTGGTACTTGCCTTGTGTTTTTAATAATTTCATGTAGTTGTTGTAATCAATTGGTTTTTGTGGTTTTTTTAAACATTTTTTTAAAGAAAGAAAGAAATTTTTTCAAATTCCAGAGTGCTCCGAAGTACTGTAAATTGGGTCCAAGTAAGTTCTCCTCTTTTTATAGGAATGGCACGGTTCGCGGATCCGAACCCGGATCGCCGCGCTTTATCCCGTTTCGCGAACGGCGGATTTTTCCGGATTTTCCGCCTCCGAACTTCCGATTCGCGGATTTTTACGTATTTTCGAAAATTTCCGGAAAATACGGGAAAACATGTATTTCCAAAATTTTCAAAAATACAATGGTTTTCTCTTAATTCCTAACATACTATTTTCGAAAATATTCGAAATTTACGAGGATTACTTGTATTTCGAAATACATATTTTCCAAATACATCGAAAACTCGTAATTTCGAAAATTCCCGAAATACGTGAAACGCGAATTTTCGAAAATTTTCGAAAATACGAAAAATCTCGTTATTTCAAGGGTATTTTTAATTAACGGGTCCGCTCACGATTTTCGAATTTTCGTATTTTTTCAAAATTCGCGGATCCTCGCGGACCGGATTTTGCAAGTTCGACATCTCTACTCTTTTAGAGTATCATCCGACAAATGAGTTCAAAAGTTTCATCTAGAATGTAAAGTTCATGGTGTCCAAACTTTCAAAGATTTTGCAAAGTTCTGCCTTAAACTTAAGGTATAATAGCAATGGTAACTTACTGTAAATGGCTCTCGGACAGGGGAAATGGTCTTAGGACCAATTGGAATGCCCAAATCCTTGCTAATAAAAGAGAGTAAGATATCCTGGGAGCCTTCTTGTTTCCGGAACTGCATTAAACTTCACTCTTTGGATTGACTATAGGTGTTGTTTGGACAAAACATGAGGCGGGGAATAGAGAAAGCTGATCACAACTTAATTCCATAACACTTATAAGTTATGGAGTTGACTGGACAATTTAAAGTGCCTTGAAGTTACTGTATGTGTCGAACTATAGTCCCAATACTATGAAATAAATCTGGACCCAGATTGTGTCAATAAAATGACAAATTATAAGGGTTAATTATTGGCATAACTAAAACCATTACATATTCATTAACAATAAAGTGATTGCAGCATTGAAGGACTTGGCAAACCTGGGGAAATGCAGGTACTGGCAGGGGCCATAAACTGGTGGGTGGAGATGGGGCAGATAAGTGGAGAAGGAAGATGATTTGTAAGGGTCACCAGGGAAGTAGGGACGAAGGATATGGGGGCTTTTCCCCAGCTGGTCGATCCCAACAGATTTGCCATTTTAGTGAAGATGTGGAGGACAGATGGCTCGGAAGCAGCATGTATGGAGCGGGCCTTTCCCTTGACACCCAGGGGACTGCCATCTCCAATACAAGGGAGGGAGAACTGGGGGCTAGGAAGGATAGACAGGTGGTAGTGGTAGGGATTCTATTAGTAGAAGGGTAGATAGGGTAATCTGTCGCCAGGACCCTGCATGCCCGAACATGTGTTGTCTGCCTGGTGTCTAGGGTTCGACATGTGGTGGATCGTGTAGACAGATTATGGGTGGGGCTGGAGGACCCCGGCGGTCCTTGGTTCACATTGGTGCCAATGACAAAGTTAGAGGGTGGAGGTGTAGGTCCTTAAAATGATTTCCGCAGATTAGGGGCCAGTTAAAAGCAAGAAAGCAGACCTCCAGGGTAGTGATTTCAGAAATACTACCGCAGCCACGTGCTACTCTGGGAGGCACGGGAGCTCAGGAGTATAATGCGTGGCTAAGAGAGTGGTGTAAGGAGATGGGGTTTGGGTTTTTAAGAGAACTGGGCTGACTTTTCTGTTGGCTACAGCTCCTTTAGTAGTGACGGATTGCACCTCAATGGGGTGGTGCAACTGTTTTGGGGGAGAAGATGGCTAGGGGGTTGGAGGAGATTTTAAACTAGGTATGGGGGGAGGGAACGTTAACTTACACAGGGGTAGATAGAAAGTTAGGGATCTGGGGCTAGTAACACCACGGAGGGAAGGAGAAGAGGAGGGGGGAGCATAGAGGATAAGGAGGCTGTACGACCATGTCATGGAAGTAAATAATTGGATAATCTAAAATGTAATGGTTTATCAAATCAAGGGAGTCTGGCTCGGAAAACCGGCCGAACTTGAAATATACGTTAAAGGAAAGGTATTGATGTAATTGGTAAAGGGCAGAATCATGGCTTAATGATTCACAAACGACACTGGAACAGTAAATATGAAGGGTCTCCTTATTTAGCATACAGAGTGTAATAAGAAAGGATGAGGAGTACGTATGTATGTTAACACGAATTGAAGCCAAATTAAAAGATGGAATAGATGGGGGAGCACACGATGCGGCAGAAACATGATGGGGTTTGGAACTGTGTACAGGAAGAAGGTAGGTAATTAATTGTTTGGAGTGTGTTATAAGCCGCCAAATGCGGGGAAGAGGTGGAAATGAATCTCCATATGCAGTTGGCGAAGGCTGCTGGATGGGGCAGTTCTGGGTATGGGGGATTTTAACTCCCTGAAATAGGATTGATCAATGGAACTGCCAGCACCTCAAGGTATAAAGTTCCTTTTTAATTTCTATATGAGCATTTTCTTTCACAGATGGTAGTAAGTTCCTACTAGAAAGATCGTTGTTGATCTCTGGGATATCTAATAACCCAAGCTCATTTTGGAGATGGAAAGGTAATGGGAAGCTTAGGGATGTGACCATGATATAGTTCATTTAATATAGGTTGCAGAAAACTAAGTGCACGGCTTAACAAAACTTTTTAACTTTAGGAAAGCTAATTTTCTGCTTTTAAAGAAGTCGCTCCTGCTCATAGACTGGGGGACCTGTTTCTAGGTAAAGATCTGAGCAGTTGGACGCACTTTTAAAGGATATAATACTATAACATGTTCCAAATCGTACCCTTTTAGGAACAAGTGTAAAAAAATTAGGTCCACTCCTGCATGGGCTTAATGCTCAGAGTAAAAGGGAAATGGAAAAAAAGAAAAGGGCTTTTAAAATTTTGAAAGCATAAGGTCACAGAACCAGGCTTACGACTTCAAAGTTTTAATAAAGATGTGCAAGAAAGCAATTACACTAGCTAAAAGGAGAAAATGAAACACGGAGTTGCCGAACAAGCAAGTCCAACCCCAAGATTTTTTTTTAATATATAAATTGTAAAAGAAATGAGGATGAGAATGTGGACCATTAAATAATGTAGCTGAGGTGGTTGTAGAGGAATGCCGAAAAGGCTATCTGCTAAACCGTTTTTTTAACAATCGGTTTTACTGTTGAGATCCTTACAGTATGGATTTTACAAGTGCAGGGAGGAAATGAAAGTCTTCACATTTGGATAACAATGATATGTACGGATCAAGTAGACAAAGTTAATATCATAAAGCGCCAGGACCAGATGGATTGGCCTTCCTAGATTTTAAAAGAAGGCTTAGTTCAGTTCTACGCAAGACCACTGTTCCATCTTTTCAGATCGCTTTTGTCTGGGATGTGGCCCGCTGGATTGGAAAAAGCCAATGTAATACCAATATTCAAAAAAGTAGTCGTTCACAAGCCTTGTACTATAGACCGTGTAAGCCTAACATCAGTTGGTAGGGAGGTGCATGGAAACTTTGTTAGGGATCATATCCGTGACTTGGGGTGTAGCATACATTATAAACATAGAAAAGATAATCAATGCACATTCCTAGGACCCATACAATATCATATTATCTGCACACTGGCATACATTATAAACATACTTTGTTATAAAGTATGCCAGTGTGCAGATAATATGATATTGTATGGGGCCTAGGAATGTGCATTGATTATCTTTTCTATGTTTATATGTAGCCAGTGTGCAGATAATATGATATTGTATGGGCCTAGGAATGTGCATTGATTATCTTTTCTATGTTTATAATGTATGCCAGTGTGCAGATAATATATATGTATGGGGCCTAGAAGTGCATTGATTATCTTTTCTATGTTTATAATGTATGCCAGTGTGCAGATAATATGATATTGTATGGGTCCTAGGAATGTGCATTGATTATCTTTTCTATGTTTATAATGTATGCCAGTGTCCAGATAATATGATATTGTATGGGGCCTAGGAATGTGCATTGATTATCTTTTCTTGTTTAAATGTCTCCATGTCCAGAAATATGATTGTATGGGGCCCAGGAATGTCATTGATTATCTTTTCTAGTTTATAATGTATGCCAGTGTGGCAGATGTATGATATTGTATGGGGCCCAGGAATGTGCATTGATTATCTTTTCTATGTTTATAATGTATACCAGTGTGCAGATAATATGATATTGTATGGGGCCTAGGAATGTGCATTGATTATCTTTTCTATGTTTATAATGTATGCCAGTGTGCAGATAATATGATATTGTATGGGGCCTAGGAATGTGCATTGATTATCTTTTCTATGTTTATAATGCATGCCAGTGTGCAGATAATATGATATTGTATGGGGCCAGAATGTCATTGATTATCTTTTCTATGTTTATAATGTATGCCAGTGTGCAGATAATAGGATATGTTGTATGGGGCCTATAATGTGCATTGATTATCTTTTCATGTTTGTGTAAATGTTTGACCAGATCAGTTTGCACTTCCGCTAAATGTAGTTGTAAATTAGCCTAATTGGAGTACTTCCACAATCCTTATATTGTATGTTTTATTGGGAGGCTTGGTCAAGCCTCCATGTGGTAATAGCACCCCTAACACGCCCCTTTTATGGGAGGTCCTATGCCTTTAGTATAAAGCACTGGATGGCCTCTTCCCTCTCTTAAAAAGCCAAAGGGCTGAGGGGGAAGTGAGAAAGCCTGTTATTGGATCCAGTGTGTTAGAATGAGAAATGAAATTTGCTAATGGTAATTGAAGTAAGAAATGTAAAAAGGTTAGACGTTAGGACCTTCCAGACTGGGGTTACCTTGACGTAGTTGGATGGCTTTTCATTCATGTGATCACAGTATGTGTATACTAAAACCCCTTGTTTATAAAGTATGCCAGTGTGCAGATAATATGATATTGTATGAGGACCTGAATGTGCATTAATTATCTTTTCTATGTTGTGTTATATATAAATTATTTATATTATATATTATATATATATATATATATTATATATTATATATCTATATATACTACAATAACCTGCGTTTCGCAGCGGAGATGTATTGAAATAACGTTTTTTATAAGAAAGCAATAATGTATCAAGATTGCTGTATCACTCGCCACTTGATATATAAAGAAACAATTCATAGCTTTACGTATGCAACACTCATTAACTTAATTAATATTATTTATTTTTTATTCAACTACGAAATTTTGGTGAAAATAACCCCCACCACCCCCCCCGTCCGCCCCCAATACCCCCGACTATTCCTCTCTGTCCCACCTCCAAACCCTTCCCCTTACACCCTCAGCAGTCCCCGCACACACCCCTGAAATTTTGGTAAACATCGGTCCAGCCGTTAGTGTGCAGGAGTTCAAATTCTATTCCCCCCCCCCATTCACCCCCACCCTAAAAAAAAATATTTCGTTAACCTTTTATTGGTAAAGGAGTATATGCATGCATATAATGTATCAGATTGCTGTAATCACCGGCACTTGATATATTAAAGAAAGACAATTCAATAAGCTTTACGATAATGCAACGCTCATTACCTTTAATTTAATATTATATTTTTTTATTCAACTATGAAATTTTGGTGAAAATACCCCCACCACCCCTCCGCGTCCGCCCCTAATACCCCCCACTATTCCTCTCTGTCCACCCTCCAAACCCTTCCCTTACACCTCAGCCAGTCCCCGCACACACCCTGAAATTTTGGTAAAAATCGGTCCAGCCGTTAGTGTGCAGAGTTCAAAATTCTATTCCCCCCCCCCATTCACCCCCACCCTAAAAAAAAATATTTCGTTAACTTTTACTGGTAAAGGAGTTATAGCATACCATTTGGTTGAAATCGGACCAACCATATAGATTTGTATGCTTGTAAGCTAGGTACCATAGTCTGTGCAATGTCAGATACTCACCGTTACAGGGGAATTTCGAAACGAAACCTGCTTAGTTTTGTAAGTAAGGTGCAATGAATGAGCCTGCCAAATTTAAGCCGTCTGCCTCCACGGCAAGTTGGAGAATAGTGATGAGTGAGTGAGTGAGTGAGTGAGTGAGTGTTATTAGTGTATATTATAATATAAATGTAAGTAATGTTAGTAAGTAACTAGTACGTTTTATATAATAACATTTCAATGGAACGTGTGTTTGCTTCAACTGGTAGAGATTTGTTATGATGTAACTCTCCATTCCATTTAGAATGTGAGTATGTGTAGGTCCATTACAATATGTTAAGCCATTTAGTCCTGATCCAGTCTTTGTAAACCCTTTATGGTAAAGCTGGGTTCACACAGTAATAATAAAGCCCTGATACCATCGGATCCAATGGTTTGGGGCTTTATCGGTATGTGTGACCTTCATCTCCAAACGAGTGCGGCCATGTGTATATTGCTGTGTATATGCTGTGGAAATGCTGTGTATATGTTGTGTATATGTGTGGTATATGAATGTGTATATGCTGTATATATCTGATATACTGTGTATATCGTGTATGCTGTGTATATGTGTATATGATTTATATGCTGTGTATATGATGTGTATATGATGTGTATATGATGTGTATATGGTGTGTATATGTTGTATATGATGTGTAATACTGTGTATATGATGTGTAATATGTGTTGTATATGGTGTATATGGTGTGTATTATGGTTGTATATGTTGTATATGTGTTATATGTGTGTATATGATGTTTTATGATGTGTTATGCTGTGTATATGATGTGTATTGGTTGTATCTGGTGTGTATATGATGTTTATGTGGGTTATGATGTGTTTGGTGTGATCTATGGTGTTTATTGTGGTGTTATGGTGTGTATCTGGTGTGTTTATGTGTGGTCTCTGCTGTGTGTGCTCTGCTGTGTATATGTTTTGTGTGTATCTGGTGTGGTGTATGTTGTGTCATTGGTGTGTCTATGGTGTGTTTGGTGTGTATATGATGTGTATATGCTGTGTATATGCTGTGATATGATGTGTATATGTGTGTATATGTTGTATATGGTGTGTATATGCTGTGTATATGGTGTGTATATGATGTGTATTTGTTGTGTTGTGGGTGTGTATGTGGTGTGTTATGGTGTGTATAGTGTGTATATGATTTTATCTGCTGTGTATATGATGTATATGATTGTATCTGGTTGTTATGTGTGTATATGATGTGTATATGATGTGTATATGATGTGTATATGGTGTGTATATTGTGTATATGTGTGTTATTGATGTGTATATGTGTGTATATGTGTGTATATGATGTGTATATGATGTGTATATGATGTGTATATGTGTGTATATGCTGTGCATATGCTGTGCATATGCTGTGTATATGCTGTTATATGGCGTGTTATGCTGTGTATATGGTGTGTATATGCTGTGTATAGGGAGATGCTCGGGACTGTGTGTTCAGATCTTTGAAAGATGACAGACAGGATTTTGCAGATCCATCACTTTCACTGATCTGTACTGTGTGTACCTAGCTTAAGTCAAACATTGTCTTAACAGTAGATGCTCTAGTGGTAAAAAGTCAGAATGAATGACAAAATCCCTCTAGCATGGCTAGCTCTGGTGAGGAGATTACCCTATGTGGCATGTACCTGCTTGGGGGACAGTGAATTAGCCTACCATGCTGATACATAATAAGAGCTTAGCAAGATTGGATAGCATTACGCTGTTCATTCTCATCAATGTCAATGCTGTAGCGTCAGCTTTCAGTAGCAGTCCATGCCTTGAGAGCGTGAAGTGTGACCCTTTCTGGTCTGGCACATGCAGCTATTCGCATGTCAAACATGGCTATGGCTTTATCTCAGCCAGGTTCTTTAAACAACATATTTTTGCCACAATGACCTACAGTGGACAAAAGTATAGTGATTGAGTTTTCTAGAATAATATTTTCCTTGCCACTTACATCTAGAGATGTTTGAAACTGCTGAGTTTCGTTCTGTTTTCGATTTCGAAATTTTCTGAAAATTCGAAAAACGACCCGTAGAGTCATGGGAGAAAAAAAATTGGAAGTTTCTGTCCATTTTGAGGGACAAATAGTAATAGTAGGTTACTGTAAATGACACGAGACCTGTGTGTATGCACATTCATTTTCGAGAGTTACCGAAATCGATCATTACTTTCGAGATTTGATTTTCTGTAATCGTCTACTTTCGATTTCGGTAATCGTCTACTCACGATTTTCGGTAATCGCTACTTTCGATTTCGGTAATCGTCTACTCACGATTTTCGGTAATCGTCTACTTCGATTTCGGTATCGTCTATCACGATTTCGGTACGTCTACTTCGATTTTCGGTAATCGTCTACTCACGATTTTCGGTAATCGTCTACTTTCGATTTTCGGTATCGTCTACTCACGATTTTCGGTAATCGTCTACTTTCGATTTCGGTAATCGTTACTCACGATTTTCGGTAACGTCTACTTTCGATTCGGTAATCGTCTACTCACGATTTTCGGTAATCGTCTACTTTCGATTTCGTAATCGTCTACTTTCGATTTTCGGTATCGTCTACTTTCGATTTTCGGTAATCGCAACTCACGATTTTCGGTAATCTTTACTTTCGATTTTCGGTAATCGTCTATCACGTTTCGGTAATCGTCTACTTTCGATTTTCGTAATCGTCTACTACGATTTTCGGTATCGTCTACTTCGATTTCGGTATCGTCATACTTGATTTTCGGTAATTGTCTACTTCTTTTGGTATCGTCTACTTCGATTTCGTAATCGTCTACTTCGATTTTCGGTAATCGTCAACTCACGATTTTCGGTAATCTCTACTTCGATTTTCGGTAATCGTCTACTTTCGATTTTGATAAAAATCAAAAATTCGGGTTCTGTGAAATCCGGGAGTTCCAAAAGTTTCGCCCGGACTTTGAAGCCCTCAGATTCCTGGATTCTATTCGAACCCCATTACTCTCTCCTTACATCCATGGTAGTCATTCAAATATGTTTTCCAGTCATCGAAATATGCAGAATATCTGTAATCAAACAGGAGTTCGATTTCCTACTAATAACACAACCACTCTAGATGGTGAAGCTGAATCCTGCCAATTAAGAGATGTATTTGTGGCACTGATATCAAACCACGACACACAGACAGGTGAGTATAATAGTCACTGCAAGCAGAACATCTTCCCTAAGGGTGTTCAGCAGTCAGTGTTCAAGCTACTATCTCATATTTTGTTCTCTCTTTAATCACTCCGCTCCCCATAGTCTTTACTTCTTGGGATTTTCTATAATAATTCCTGCCGTTGGTGTGATAAGGAAAACGAAATTTCAATTTATGTTAATTTTTGTTGGTTGAAGCCCCCAAAGGCATCGATCTCTTTTCACCCTCTTTCCTTTTTGAAATTATTAGTCAGTCAGGGACAAATGACTGGAGGGCTTCACTTCTCATGGTTTGTATCTTCCCCTTAGAAAGACAAGGGATACGTTATTTAACAAACTGTCCCTGGGCTATAAGACGGGATATTTGATTTTTATTCAGAATTTCCTTTAAGCCACAACATCTGTTTCTCCCGTACAGACCCATTCACTCTCAGGTCTGGATAAACAATGGGCACAACGAGATGCACAAAGGGTTAAAGTGAGTTTCTCTTTCTAAATCCTAAGAACATCTGATTTCTTAGCAGCTGACGTGGCAACTCTGTCTCTAGACGACGTCTGACGTGGAGCCAAATCACACTGCAAGGGGCTTTATAAAGCCTCCATTCCTCTTGCCCTGACAGTCTCTAAGTAAATCAGCAAGTGAAGCATTACTTTTTAGAATAATAATTCCTTTTTCATACTATATAGGTATTAAATAATTTTAAGGGCAGCTAGCTGTCAATACAAGAACAACGGAAAACAAAATTGAAATTTACCCACAAGAACTTGCACCAACGACTCATTTATACTATTATTAGTTAAAAAATGGAATCTAATAGAGAGGACACGGAGAGAGTGAGATAAAGAGACAGAAGAAAGAGAGAGAGAGAGATGAATCTGACAGCTTCATGCCACCAGCAGTTCTGCGGAATGTGTTGAAATTTTAACCTCAAAGATTATTGAAGTTCCACTTTTTGAAATCAGTAAAATTCCACTGGATCCGAGGATTTTCGAAACTCTCTCTCTGGCCATGAAGCCGTTTTGTGCTGGTAATTAATAACATTTTTGATTTTGGACCATTAAACAGTTTCCACATCCCCTTTATATAATTTATACCTGATGTGGCTCAAAATCAATTTTTTACAAAATAGGAATTCGAGGCCCCATTTTATGGTGATTATTTTTTTATATGTTATTGATCTCCCTGACGATTACTTCAGCTTCTGTAGTTAACTGTCGATGTAAGTATAAGCCATTCACAAGGCCATGTCTGTTTATCTCATACTAGGATCCATCTGCTCTGCTGGCCTTGCCCTTAATAACTAGAGGTGAGAGAAACAATTTAGCTGCTTCTGGAGATAGAAAATTCTTCTGATCCCCATTCAGAAATGAGAGATTAAAAGCCATAAGGAAAATCATGTTGTATAAAGCGTTTACTTTCCATTCATGTAAAATTCAACAGGGGTCTTTTTATTTTAAGAAGTTCAAATAGCATTTTCAACAAGAGCTTCCCCCATACACAAATGTTGGCGTTTTGGTAAGAAGTCATTGTGAACATTAAAAAAGAAGAAAAGGATTTTGGAAAGTGGCGAATCTGGTCAGTATAATCTTCTCAAACACCATGTTCCTAAATTTCATAGCAGGCTTTTGTCACCTTGATAATGTTTTTGTGTTGGAGACATTGAAATAGCATGTCTGTTTCCCTAAGGTACAACATATTTAGGTGCAGAGACCTTACTTTTTCCCTGAGGTTCCCGAAGAGAGATATCACTAGCAAAAGGTCCATGTTCCTCTTCAAGCTTATGGGAAGTAGCTACAACATCTTCAGTCATTGGCTTTGATATCCCATTGTGTCTAACAAGTTTTGGAGGTATATCCTTCATCTAGGACCTCAAGGCAAGGGTACTGTAAGTATTGCACTCTTGGGGTTTAAATGGGTCCTGTGCCTCTATATTATTGTATCCTGGGGGTGGACATGTGTTACTTAGAACACTATGATGAAAATTTTATTTTTTTTCCTTTTCATTGAGTGATGAATGAGAATATAAATTAAGCCCCATAGTTCTAGTGTACGTTGTTTTGGATAAATTCCATCTAAATGTGCCCTTGTGATATTCTCATACCGTTGACTAGATTTAGAGGTTTAAACATCTACATTTCAGATGAAATTAAGATCATTGTATTGTTTGGTCAGGTTTCTGCTTATTATACACGTTGTATTGGTTTTACATGGTTTCCTTAACAAAGGCTTGCTCTTAATATGTGCCTTCCTTCTTTTGTGCCTTTTTATTGGAATCAGCTGGCTAAAAACAAAGGTTTCCAGTATATCCTGAGGCAAAACCAGCTGCTAACAAAATTTACAACGGCCAATGTAGCCAAGAGGACAGTTCCTCACACAGCTGATCCCAGAGGCAAAGTACCTACTGTTGAAGATTTAGGAACTCTTACTGGTTAGAATTCACAAAACGGCAAACATAAACTTTCTGTCACATGAAATCCAACTATATGATAAGATTTAAAATAAGCAAGTGTCTGTCTTCCTATTCAATATGTCACTGGACAAAAGACTAACTAGAATCTCAACCTCAACTGCAATGGTAAGAACAATTTAAATTGTACAATGGATTTCTACAAAAGTCAATTTACCAGTTGAGAATCAATAATCAAACATGAGCGTTGGATATAACCGAGGGAAAGAAACCCATAATATGAAATTTACGTTTTCACAGGTGGGTCCTCATGGGGGAGGTATCACAGTAAAGAAGGATCTATATATGGGATTCCTTATGGTAGGAACTCACATATAGGAACCGGAATTCCATGTGCTACGAGGAACCAAACTGCTAGATTTTAACCTTAGTATGAATGGGTTTTGGGTTTATTTCGACCCATTGAAATTCTAAACTTGCATTTTCGAAGTTCTGCATGGCTGAGACTTAGCTAGTCTCCCATTGATCCCAGCAGAACGATTCAGCCAGCTAAGTGGGTTATGGTCAGTAATAATGTATTAAGTTATATACATTCATTAAGGTATTATGTTTCCTAAAGTCCACTCAGAATTATGATCCTGTCTTTTTTGGAGACTTGAACAACTGGGGCGTCAGGGGCTACATGACTTTTGGAGATGCTTCTAAGTCTAACATGTCCTCGTCTCTCTCTTCATATCTGCTTGAACCTCAGGGTAGATGCAATACACTGAGTGCTTCAGGGGGGATGGGTATATGTATTCACCTGGTGCACTGCTAGATTAGTTTGTCCTGGTTTACTGTGGGCACTAAGCCCTCTCATTAGCTGAACTTCCTGGGAGGGGAGAGTTGCGGGTTGATTTTAAGTTGGATGCCAACTCGTGTTGCCAGCTAACAAATCTAGGTGCGAGTCTGGTTCCCCCTGCTCTAGCTGATTGCACTTTGGTAAAACATACTGGGTTCTATCCCTATGGGCTTTCCGCTATTTTCCATGGACACTTTTCTGTTTCCTACTCCTCACCATTTCACAATAGTGTATGGCCCTTCCCATGCTGCCTGCAACATGTTTTGCCTCACAGGAAGCAGTGCATACACCTTGTCGTTTACCTTATATGACCAGTTTCTTGCATGTTGGTCATGCCACCTTTTTTGTTTGGCCTGTGCCATGGCCAAGTTTCTCAGTCACCACTCATCAATCTTCCCATGTCTCACGGATCAATTGAGGGGCCCTCGGACATCCCATCTCACAAGTTCAAATGGTGAGAACCCTGTAGATGCTTGTGGCAACTTCCCCATATGCAAATAACAAATGGGGCAGGTATCACTCCCAGTACTTTCCCTGCGACTTCAGCATTCCATTGAATCGCACAGCCCATTGGTCTGTGGAGTAGGGAATGGAAGCGCCTTGCGTCTTTTGTATTTTCACTCAGAGAAACCTCCAAAGGTCAGATATGAATTGCGGGCCCTGATCAGAGAGCACCTCTGCAGAAAGACCTACTCACAATAAAGTAGTCGTCCGACTCTGGATTGCGTGTGACATAATCTACTACCGTGAGAATGTACTTTTTTGCCAGAACTGCTAAACAGCAACAGTGCCCATTATGTTGACTGCCACCTGCTTAAAGGGCTCATCTATGGTGGCATTAGACATATGAGAACCTTGTGAGTATTCCCTCCTTCTTACTTTCTGGCAAAGAGCATCGTGACATGATTTTGGAAACTTTCAGAACTAACTTCTATTGAGATAATTTTCAAAAATGTGGAACTCCAAAAATCCAATAAAAGTTCTTCGGGGAGATCCAATACTCCACGCTGCGTTACTACCTTAGCCCGATCCTGATACAATAACTGACGTAACGAGATTGTCAGTTATTGCATCGCGGGATCGGGCTAGGTAAGGAGCGCAACCTTAACGCTCCCAACCTTTACCGTTAAGTTTTAGCGCTGGGGTTTTGGATCGTTAGCACAGCGCTATTTCCAAAACATTCGGAAATGGCGCTGTGCTCTAAATTCTGTCTAAAACCCATGTTTAACCCGACATTTTTTCAAGTTAATGTGGATTTTGTGGAAAAGAGCCATATTGTATCTCCCCCCTTATCGTTAAAAATGGTGCTAATTTTGCCCCAACCAATCAGATTTTAACTTTTAATGTTAATAAGATCTGATTGGTTGGGATAAACTTAGCACCATTTTAAAAGATAAGAACTTTTATTGAATCACTGATATAATCCCTAAAACTAGGAAAGTCTAATACAGGACCATTGAGAACATGACACGATTGGTTAGTGTAATGGTCCTAGTAAAGAGGAAAGTAAGAATTTATAAATGATTTAGTGATTAAATACGGCAGGTAAAACTGGAAGTGCCAGATTCGCTTTTTACAGTAATACATGGGAACAAAACAAGGGTGACCTTCAGTAAATTACATCTGATCTTCCTCATCCTATCTCCTTGTGTAACCACAATAAGTAATTCTGGGAAATATTTATTAGCTGATAGAACAACACAACTTAACAGAGAAAACAAATTAATTAGTTTGTCTGGGGAGACATAAAATCACCGCTTTATTCTGGCCAAGGAATCAGATAAAATGAATGAAGGGAATAAAAAGGAAAGAAGGTTAAAGTGTTTGAATCAGGATAACTGCAACACCCTTCGTCTGTTGTAAATTCAGCTAAGGATGATGGGAGTTGTGTTTGGATGATGATATGTTCTATTTGACATATTTCATAGAGCTACAGTAATTTGATACTGAAATAGTTATTGGCGATTGCGTCTTACATAGATCCTTGCCCCATGCAGTAATAGAATTCTCCTGTACCAGTATAATTACTCATCCTCTGATAATGGAACGCTCTCTATTGGTGGGGTTCCAATGGGATCTCCGACAAAATGCTCTGTAGAAACATAATCTCAGCCATGAATGACACACAAACTCCTGCTTTATAGTGAGCGGAAACAGCATAAGATACAAAGAAATACATTTCTCTAATCAAACGTAGCGATAGGGCGAAATTGCTAAATCCAAATTTTCTCAAATTTTGGGAATTTCCCTTATTTTAGAAAGTTTTCAATGGCAGTTCAGAAAAATAACGGAAATTGGAATTCCGGAAAATCCACGTGATCCGCGATTCGCATATATGAAAAACTGCCATGGATCCTGATTCAGATCCCTGAACCGTCTCTAATCAGAACTAACATTCCTAACCCTTTAATCTTTTTTTTTTTTTACCCCCCGGTGTGACTGCTATTTTAATATTTAATAATTGTCTAGAATTATAATTAATTGTAATTATTTGGCATGATGATCAGAGGTCCGTGAGCCTGCTGGCCTTAGTTCCGTTTGCGGTTTGCAGAACAAGAAAACATTTGACCTGGAATTTCAAAAGTCAAAAGCAGAATTCCAGGAAATTTTCCAGTTTTTGACCGTCAAAATTCGGTGTCCGAGACTGGTAGTTCTCCCATAAACCAGGTTTGGGATAAAATACCACACATCCCTAATAGTAGTGATGGCCCATTTCGCGGATCCAAACCCGGATCCGCAGCGGATTTACCTCGTTCGCGAACGGCGGATATTGCGGATTTTCCGGTTTTCCGCCTTCCGACTTTCCGAACTGCGTTTTTGAAATTTTTGAAATTACAGGATTTCTTGTATTTTCGAAAATGCAGGAAAATACGTTCGGGTCCGTATTTTCGAAGAATCCTCAAATTTTTAGAATCCTCGTATTTTTGAAGAATCCTCATATTTTCAAGGATTTTTTTCATTTTTACAGGTTTTATGGTCCGCTCGTGGATTTTAAATTTTTTCGAAAATTCGCGGATCCTGGAGCGGACCGGATTTTGCGAAGTTCGGACATCTCTACTAATAAGTTGACTGGGGATATTAGGAGATAGTTCAGCTGCCTCCATAAAGGTTTGTTTTCTTTTTCACCAATGTTTTTGCCAGAATTGAATGTTGATAACCGGCAGCGAAAAGCCAAGGAAGAGGCTCCTATTCTTCATTTTCCTGGACTTTCATCAGGCTGCGCAGGAAAACCACAAGGAGCGAGAGAAAAATAAGGATTTTTTAACACGACACAGTTGGGCAAATTTAGTTTTGGGGGTGCAAAAACGAATGCATGAATACACTATATTTAAATCTGATCTATATAAAGCTGGGAACCAAGCAGCCATTTGGAAAGGGATCAAGAATCCCATTGATTTAAATTAATCCCAGGAGAATGAGACAAAAGAATTCCAGTTCATTTTGGATTTATCCGTCTCTGATAATAGTTTAGCTATAGGGTGGGGGTGGGAGTGTCGTCCAGATAATAACCATGTCCAAGGTAAATGGATTTTAATCTCTTTGGGAATGTTTCACCAAAATGGTTTCTTTACTCCAACAGCATTGATTGTACTTATTATAGCAATTACTTGATTATCTTTATGACATAAACTTCCCCTTGAAAAATAGATTTCCGTGATTTTGCGGTACACGTTAACTTGATAGACTTGCTATGCCAGGTTGGTAAGGTCAGTGTAAAATATAAAAATCTCTGAATATATTCTCTGCAGTGATATGGCTCTATTGTTTCCTCCACCACTGCAGTAATATTTAAAATCAAGGGTTTACTTTATGTCAGGGTTTTTAAATAATTGCATTAAAGTTGCATGTTTGTTAGCAAATAACCTGTATGTATAGGAAATTCTCCATTTAACTTCATTCCTATCCTTATTCCTCATTCGTCTTCGCACAGGGAGATATACTGTAACAAATTTGTACACTTTTTGCAGACCATAATGAGCATGCCCTCCCACTGAGAGAGTAGAGGAGGGGTTAGACAAGTTAAATGTTTCTAGCTTTGCACAGCTATATATCTCAAATGGAAATACTTTGAAAGGCGAGTGACGCAACATAAATGAAAGAGTTTTTTAGTTGGAAAAGGAGAACTGGACTGGGTGAGTAGAATCTGTTATCTAGTACAAACATGTAAGAAACAGCATGGCTCTTTAAATATGAATTACAGTAAGTAAAGCAATGGTATAGGGCTCATCAATTTAAAGGGGAAGTTTGCTATAACATGATTTGTATCCTCAACAGCTGAACTTTAGTAAGAGGAATGGGAATTATTTGTCATTATTCAGACAAGTCAGAGACAGAGGAAACGTCACTGTATTCCCCATACATTTTGTATATCATTGAAAATGTGCAGTTGTTGTGGTAAGTCTCCCAAACAACAAGACATAAAATAAAGTATCATCCATATTACTAAGGGTATTAATGACAGCACATAGGAACAGTGACTTGTGAGTAATTTCCAAGCAATGGTGGTATTCTTTTAACAAAATGATAGGAGGTATGATAATTAAATGTACAGCACCAGTCGTTTCACAGTATTTATTTATTTTTTGACATTTATAAATGAATGTAATTTAAAAATTAATCCCATGGACCTATGAAAACGTATGATTAGTTTATTTAACTTGCCCTTTAATTCTTAAGTATTTGCCCTTTTGTAAAAACTTTAAAGGAACCGAACAGCACTTCCAGTCACGGTAAAACCAACTTTATTGCATTAGACACTTAACAAAATCGCATTATTTATTAATTCTTATTTTTTTTATATTATGCATATTCCTTCTTCTTTTTTCTGCTCTTTTTTATATTTATTCCTCTCTAACCCAAACAAAACTCTTTTTTTTTCTCTGCTCTCTATTTCTTTTTCTTTTCTCTTTTCTCCCTCTCTTTTCTCCTTCTCTTTCTTCTCCTTCTTGTCCTCTCTGCTTTTCTTTTCTTTTCCTTCCTTTTCCCCTTTTATTCTCGCTCTTCTCTTTTTCCTCTTTCTCCCTTCTTTTCCCTCCTTTTTGTTCTTTCTTTTTTTTCTTTTCCTTCATTCTTTCTTCTTTCCCTCTCATTTTCTTCTCCCCTTTCCTTCTTCTCTTTCCTTTCTCTTTTTTTCCTCCTTTATTTTCTTTTCTTCCTCTCCTTCGTCTCCGGTGCTGGCTTTTGTTTGCTGGGCCCCTCTCTCTTTTTCCTTTCTCCCTCTCCCTTCTTCTCTTTCTCTTTTTCTGGCCCTTTCTTTTCTTTGTTGCTCGGTCCCTTTCCTCGTTCTTGTCCCTCTTTTTTCTCTCCTCCTCTTCTTCTTTTTCTCTCTTCTTCTCTTTCTCTTTGCTCCTACTCGCCTCTCTCTCATTTTATTTACTTGTCTCTTCCTTTTCCTTCCTCTGTCCTCTTCTTCGAGCTACTCTTCTTCCTCCCCCTAACTTTCTCCTCAACCTCTTTTCTTAGCTTTTCTTTTTGCTCCCTTTTTTCTTTCTTTCTCCCCTCCCTCTTTGTCTGTTCCCTTCTTCTCCTCTCCCTCCTTCCCTCGTCCTTTTCTTCCCTTCTTTTCTTCCTTTTCCCCCTTTTTCTCTCTTACGCTTCTTCCCACTCTCTCTTCCTTCCCTTCTCCTTTTCCTGTTATCACTATTCACTTTATAAATTCTCCGACTCTTTCGGGGAACACCCATTAGTCATGTAAAAAACTGGGACTGGACAATGGTGCCCTTCTTGTACTAATTTCTTATCTGCTCTTGCCACTGTCAAACTCTGTCTATTATGGAAACAAGCCGTACCTTTCACGCCCGCACGACAAACGTCTTTGAACTTTATAAGCAGAACCCCCAAAACAACATTGTACTTTCCTTGACAGCAACAATCACAGCATGACAAGAAGCAAACCCGCCCTATTTTATTTTTGTGGCGAGATACAAGGCCTTAAAAAATAACAGATATGAACGACGCGAATTGGAAAGAGAGACAACAGCGTGGGAATGGAGATATTTATAGGTAGGTTCCTTATTTTATTGTGAAAATTACATTACATTATCTTGTAATCTTTAAAGACTGTTCCTGTAAACGATGGACCTGGATACTAGCGATGTTTCACAGCAATTACAACTATTATATTTCTGAACTGACAGAGAACACAAATTCATTTCTGTAGATTCTAATATTCACAGAGGAATGAATATTTGCAATTAACAAGAAACCTAAATTTTTAAAACTCTAAGTTCATTATCATTCAATAACCCTGACTGTACAATTTTATTTTCTGAATTTGCAAAAAATATTATTTAGCTACAGTTAAATTTCCAGCCTAAAAAAATATTTGTCCCGAATAAACCTCACGTATTGATTATTACATTGACATATCGTATACCTTTCTATTTACACGTAAAATATTTCAGAATCCTGTAGTTACCACCCTCCAATAGCTCAAGTGATCTACACATGTCTCTGTCATTAACCCAAAAGAACAGCATTTCTCCTATGGCGCATGAGATACTGTAGGAATTCTCCACATCAGCTGCTTCCAGGGAAGATCACTTAGAGCCGTACATGCTCTCCCGGAAGAGCATTATCAGAGAATTTCACCCTTGTGTAAGTATTTAATGCCAGCTATAAGCTGATGTTAATACTTTATGTGTGAACACCCACACAGCCTCTGGTTAATGGGCTTGCAGTAGGTGCGCGAGGGGCTTCTTCCATACTCACACAAGGGGTTAATAGTAACATAGTAATTGAGGTTGAATAAAAACATCAAGTCCAACATATTCACCCTCTTTTAAAAAAAAAAAAAATATTTAATTTTTTTTAACCCTACCTAACAGTTTATCCAGAGGAAGGCCAAAAAAAAACCAGCAAAAGGGGCAAAAAATTCCTTCCTGACTCCAACACAACAATCGGAAATTATTCCTGATTAACCAGATCTATATGTATTAATACCATATAAATACGCAATATTATATAGTATCCCTGTACCAACCAGAACTACAGTATTATGTATTAATACCAGTAATTCTCAATAATATATAGTATCCACTGTACCAACCAGAACTACAGTATATGTATTAATACCAGATACAGTAATTCTCATATTATATAGTATCCCTGTACCAACCAGAACTACAGTATATGTATTATACCAGTAATTCTCAATATTATATGTATCCCTGTACCAACCAAAACTACAGTATATGTATTAATACCAGTTAATTCTCAATCATTATTAGTATCCCTGTACCAACCAGATCTACAGTATATGTATAATACCAGTAATTCTCAATATTATATAGTATCCCTGTACCAACCAGAACTACAGTATATGCATTAAATACCAGTAATTCTGCAATATTTTTTAGTTTAGAAACTTATCCAGGCCTTTTTTAAAGTTATTCAATGAACTTGCCATTACCACATCTGCTGGAAGGACAGTTCCACAGTGTCACCGTTCTCACTGTAAGAAACCTCTCCTAACTGAAGATGAACTTCTTTTTCTTCAACCTTAAAGGATGTCCACGTGTCTTGATATGACCTATTAGTGAACAATGCCAGAGAGTTCATTGTATGGCCCATTAATATATTGTATAAGGTTATCATTCCCACGCAAACGTCACTTTTCCAATGTAAACAGCTCTAACTTTTCTAATCGGCCTGCACAGTCAAGCCCTCCATTCACCTTATTAATTTAGTGGCCCTTCTCTGAACTGCCTCAATTTCCAAGATGGCCAACTTTTGTATATGGGATTCCAAACTGCACTGCATATTCCAAATGAGGCCTTACCGTGCCTTGTAAAGAGGGGAGAATAATTTTTCTTCTCTTGAATCTATTCCTCTCTTTATAACAAGACAATATCTTGCTAGCTCTAGCCGTTGTACTGGATTGTTTGCTACAGCTAAGTCTGTTATGTACCCCCAAATCTTTTTCCATTACAGATGCACCTAACAGAGATTTATTTGGTGTAGGTGGCACAGGGATTATTAATCCCAAATGCATCACCTTCATTTATCAACATTGAATCTCATCTGCCATTCTGCTGCCCATTTTGATAATATCTAGGTCTGCTTGCACACTTGCACATCATTTGATGTTTCCAAAGCTCTGCATAGTTTAGTGTCATCAGCCAAACACAAGAACCTGCTCTCAATGCCCCTTCTAAGTCATTTATAACAGATTAAACAGAAGGCCCCAGTACAGAACCCTGAGGCACTCCACTTAGAACTTTAGCCCACATAGTATGTAGCTCCATTAACCACCACTCTCTGTTGCGATCCAATAACCAATCTCTATCCATGCACAAGTGTTTTCTTCAAGGCCAACAGTTCCTCATTTATAATTGTCGCCTGTGTGGCACAGTATCAAAATCTTTCGCAAAATCCAAAATGTCATGCTAATCGATTGTAAAATGATTAGCGCCACTTTAAAACCCTTAATAGAGCCCTGCAGCTGTAAGTAAATGCCCATGTTTGTATCTTCCTGTTTCTAAATGGAATATATACGCTTGATTCATCTGGACAATTTCAGGGCTTATCTAATAAGAGGTGGCGAACATTTGCCGAGCTCTTATTTTACGCAGCCAATCAGACACAACCTTTTTATGGTTACTACATCTATAACATGTGATTGGTTGCTCTATCAATAAGCCCATGCGTTATTTAGAAAATGTTTTTCTAATTTCTATCCAGTTGAACTGAATATTAAATATTTCCCCTACTTTATAACGAGACATATGCTAAACACGGGTAAAGTGTTCACCGCCTCCCCACATATATAAGGTATATTTCATCTATATTCGGCAGTTTAACAACCATTAACACTTGGTTTCATCACTGCACATGGAGCCCTTGTATGCATGGATCATTTTGACCTCCAGCTATTTAACTTGGGACAGTTAACATAGTCTCAATATATAGTATAATGTTAGGGAATGTTTCAGCTCTCATATGATTAATTAATATAATTGCTACAGGGTCATATATACCAATACGGGAAAAAACTGATGCCTTCCATTCAATCAAAAACATGGTGCTAAGACTATGTGGCAATGTTTCGAGATGATCGTCAATCATTGTTCCAATTAAAACTGAAGATAGCTTGTCCTTCACATATGAAACTGGGCTTGATTTCCAATCAATATGAGCCCCTTCACACATTATTTATAGTTATTGGCTGTAAATTACTCTTGCAAAACTGCAGAGTCCAGGTGTATCACAACATCAAAACAGGATCCAGAGAGACTGTATGAAATGTCCTTTACTAGTCTCTCTTTACCCAACCCCCTTAATATTCTCCCCTCAACCCCTTTAATATTCTCCCCTTCACCCCTTTACCTTCTCTCCCTTCAACCCCTTAAATATTCCCCTTCACCCTTTACACATTCTCCTTCAACCCTTAAATCTTGTCCCTTCAAACCCTTAACTATTGCCCTTCACCCCTTTAATATTCTCCCCTCAACCCCTGAATATTCTATTCTCCCTTCAACCCCTTAAACATTCTCCCTCACCCCTTTAAAATTCTTCACCTTCACACTTTAACATTCTCCTTTATTAAACATTCTCCTTCAACCCCTTAAATCTTCTCCCCTTCAAAACCCCTTTAATACGCTCCCTTCAACCCCATTAATATACTCGCTTCAAACCCCTTTTTAATAGTCCTCCCCGTCCAACCCCTTTAATATTCTCTCATCCCTTCAACCCCTTTGAATATCTACCTTCAACCCCTTAATAATATACTCATTTAACCCCTTGAATATTCTCCCTCCATCCCCTTTTATTCTCCTTCACCCCGTTTAATATTCTCCTTTCACTCCCCTTGTAATATTCTCCTTTAACCCCTTTAATATTCTCCGTTCACTCCGCTTCACTTCCCTTTTAATATTCTCTCCCTTTAAATTAAACACCCTTTAATATTCTCCCTTCAACCTTTTTTATATTCTCCTTTACCCCCTAAATCTCTCATGTTAACCCCCCCCCCTTTAAGATTCTCCTCTTCAGCCCATTAATATCCCTCCCTTCACCCATTAATATTCTCGTTTACCCCCTTAAATAGTATCCCTTTAACTCCTTTAAATTTCTACTTCATTCACCCTTAATAATACTCCCCTTCAAACCACTTTAAATATCTCCCTCCACCCCTTTAATATTCTCCCTTGACCCGGTTAATAATATGCTCCTTTCACTCCCTTTTACTATTCTCCCTTCAAAACCCCTTTAAATCCTCTCCCTTCAAAATCACTTTAAATTTTCCCATCAACCCCTTCAATATTCTCCCTTCACCCCTTGAATATTCTCCCTTTAAAAACCCCCTTTAATACTTCTCCTTCAACCCCTTTAATAGTCTTTCTTCAAGCCCCTCAATATTCTCCATTCAAAACCCCTTTAATATTCTTCCTTCACCTCCCTTTTAATAGCAAACCCTTCCCCCTTTAATATTCTCCCTTCAAAAACCCCCCTCTATATTCTCCCTTCCCCTCCCCCCGTTTAATATTCTCCCTCACCCCCCTTTATACATTATCCCTTCAACCCCTTCAATATTTCTCCTTTCACTCCTCTTATATCTCATCTCCCTTCACTCCCTTTATATTATCTTCATCCCCTTTGATATTTTCCCTTCAACCCTATTTTAATATTCTCCCCCTTCCTCCTTCTATAATTCTCCTCCACCCCTTTATATTCCCTACTTCCTCCCTTCCAACCCCCTTATAATATTCTTCCATTTAATCCCCTTAATATTATCCCCTTTAGATATCATTCGATATTGTGCTTATTATATTGGCTTTAGTGAATGAGGCCAAAAAGTTTAGGAACTGTGAAGGGCAAAGGAAATTAGGATACAAATAAAAATTAAAATAAAGTTAAAGGGAAAGAACAGTGCATAGAACATGGGCAGAATATAATAACATGTGGATATCATTATACAAATTAATACTTAGAGTCACTGAGACTTGATGTTGAAACTGGAGGTTCATAAAGAAAAGTACACCAGAGAATATGTTAATAGCTTTATCATCTTTTTAGTATGGGACTTTTCCCCAGGAAGAATGACTTATACTCTAAGGTTATACTATTATTTTCTATAGCAGTTTGCTGCACTGGGGACCACCGGGGCCTTATTATTGTCTAGGTATGTAAGGCCATATCTTTTATCCAACTGGGCCAAATGATAGTAGCACCGGCAGTATTTCTTTAAATCTAACTGATATAACTATGACATTGATATCATTATAAAATCTTTCTCTCTTGAATTTAGAGGCCATAAATATTACTATTTAATGACTATCATTAGGTGTACAATTCCTTCTTGCCATGCTCTCTAGATAATGGGGGAATTTAATTGTCTCGTCTCACTTTTTTAATACCCACATTTTTACTTAAGCAACATCCTCCCTGTCGTTGGCCCTAGATAAAGCACCGCGTGGCAGCGGGGGAAAGTTTACACCCCAAGTCACGGATATGATCCCTAACAAAGTTCCATTCACCTTCCCTACAATGATGTTAGGCTACACGGTCTATAGTTACAGGTGTGAACGACACTTTTTGAATATTGGTATTACATTGGCTTTTTCCAATCCAGCGGGCAAATCCCAGACAAAAAGCGATCTGAAAAGATGAGAAGACAGTGGTCTGCATAGAACTGAAACTAAGTCTTTCTTTTAAAATCCTAGGAAGCCAATCCATCTGGTCCTGGCGCTTTATGATATTACTTTGTCTAACTTGATCCGTACCATATCTCATGTTATCCAATGTGAACGACTTTATTCCTCCCTGCCACATTGTTACAATCCTACTGTAAGGATCTCAACAGAAAACCGATGTAAAAAACGGTTTAGCAGATTAGCCTTTTTCGGCATCCTTACACCACCTCAGCTACATTATTTAATGGTCCACATTCTCTCCTCATTTTTTTACCATTTATATATTAAAAAAAAATTTGGGGCTTGGACTTGCTTTGTTAGGCAATTCCGTGTTTCATTTTCTCCTTTTAGCTAGTGTAATTGGCTTTCTTGCAATCTTTATTAAAACTTTTGAAGTCTCGTAACCTGGTCTGTGCCTTTGCTTTCAAAATTTTAAAAGCCCTTTTCTTTTTTTTCCATTTCCCTTTTACCTGAGCATTAAGCCCATGCAGGATGTGGACCTTAATTTTTTTTACACTGTTCCTAAAAGGTACGATTTGGAACATGTTATAGTATTATATCTTTAAAAGTGCGTCCACTGCTCAGTATCTTTACCTAGAACAGGTCCCCCCAGTCTATGAGCAGGAGCGTTCTTTAAAAGCATGAAAATTAGCTTTCCCTAAAGTTAAAAGTTTTGTTAAGCCAAGTGCACTTGAGTTTTCTGCAACCTATATTAAATGAACACTATATCATGGTCACATGCCCTAAGCTTCACCATTACCTTCCTCTCCAAATGAGCTTGGGTTATTAGATATCACCCGAGATCAAACAACGACATCTTTCTAGTAGGAACTTTACCATCTGTGAAGAAAATGCTCATATAGGAAATTTAAAAGAACTTTATACCTGTGAGGTGCTGGCAGTTTCCGATTAGATCCAATCCTATTTCAGGGTAGTTTAAAATCCCATACCCAGAAACATGCCCCATCCAGCAGACTTCGCAACTGCATATGGAGATTCATTTCCACCTCTTCCCCTGGCATTTGGCGGCTTATAACACACTCCAACCAATTAATTACCTACCTTCTGTCCTGTACACAGTTCCAAACCCATATGTTTCTGCCGCACGTGTGCTCCCCCATCTATTCCATCTTTTACAATTGGCTTCAATCACTGTTAACATACATACTCACTCCTCCATCCTTTCTTATTACACTCGGTCATGGCTAAATAAGGAGTACCCTTCAATATTTACTGTTCCATCGTCGCTTTGTGAATCATTAAGCCATGATCTGCCCTTTACCAATTACATATACCTTTCCTTTAACGTAGTATTTCAAGTTCGCCGGTTTTTCCGCCAGACTCCTTGATTTGTAAACCATTACATTTTAGATTATCAATTGATTTACTTCCATACCTGGTCGTACATGCCTCCTTATCCTCTATGCTCCCCCTCCTCTTCTCCTCCCTCCGTGGTGTTACTAGCCCCCAGATCCCTAACTTTCTATCTACCCCTGTGTAAGTTAACGTTCCCTCCCCCCATACCTAGTTTAAAATCTCCTCCAACCCCCTAGCCATCTTCTCCCCCAAAACAGTTGCACCACCCCATTGAGGTGCAATCCGTCACTACTAAAGGAGCTGTAGCCAACAGAAAAGTCAGCCCAGTTCTCTCTAAAAACCCAAACCCCATCTCCTTACACCACTCTCTTAGCCACGCATTATACTCCTGAGCTCCCGTGCCTCCCAGAGTAGCACGTGGCTGCGGTAGTATTTCTGAAATCACTACCCTGGAGGTCTGCTTTCTTGCTTTTAACTGGCCCCTAATCTGCGGAAATCATTTTAAGGACCTACACCTCCACCCTCTAACTTTGTCATTGGCACCAATGTGAACCAAGGACCGCCGGGGTCCTCCAGCCCCACCCATAATCTGTCTACACGATCCACCACATGTCGAACCCTAGACACCAGGCAGACAACACATGTTCGGGCATGCAGGGTCCTGGCGACAGATTACCCTATCTACCCTTCTACTAATAGAATCCCTACCACTACCACCTGTCTATCCTTCCTAGCCCCCAGTTCTCCCTCCCTTGTATTGGAGATGGCAGTCCCCTGGGTGCTCAAGGGAAAGGCCCGCTCCATACATGCTGCTTCCGAGCCATCTGTCCTCCACATCTTCACTAAAATGGCAAATCTGTTGGGATCGACCAGCTGGGGAAAAGCCCCCATATCCTTCGTCCCTACTTCCCTGGTGACCCTTACAAATCATCTTCCTTCTCCACTTATCTGCCCCATCTCCACCCACCAGTTTATGGCCCCTGCCAGTACCTGCATTTCCCCAGGTTTGCCAAGTCCTTCAATGCTGCAATCACTTTATTGTTAATGAATATGTAATGGTTTTAGTTATGCCAATAATTAACCCTTATAATTTGTCATTTTATTGACACAATCTGGGTCCAGATTTATTTCATATATTGGGACTATAGTTCGACACATACAGTAACTTCAAGGCACTTTAAATTGTCCAGTCAACTCCATAACTTATAAGTGTTATGGAATTAAGTTGTCGATCAGCTTTCTCTATTCCCCGCCTCATGTTTTGTCCAAACAACACCTATAGTCAATCCAAAGAGTGAAGTTTAATGCAGTTCCGGAAACAAGAAGGCTCCCAGGATATCTTACTCTCTTTTATTAGCAAGGATTTGGGCATTCCAATTGGTCCTAAGACCATTTCCCCTGTCCGAGAGCCATTTACAGTAAGTTACCATTGCTATTATACCTTAAGTTTAAGGCAGAACTTTGCAAAATCTTTGAAAGTTTGGACACCATGAACTTTACATTCTAGATGAAACTTTTGAACTCATTTGTCGGATGATACTCTAAAAGAGTAGAGATGTCGAACTTGCAAAATCCGGTCCGCGAGGATCCGCGAATTTTGAAAAAATACGAAAATTCGAAAATCGTGAGCGGACCCGTTAATTAAAAATACCCTTGAAATAACGAGATTTTTCGTATTTTCGAAAATTTTCGAAAATTCGCGTTTCACGTATTTCGGGAATTTTCGAAATTACGAGTTTTCGATGTATTTGGAAAATATGTATTTCGAAATACAAGTAATCCTCGTAAATTTCGAATATTTTCGAAAATAGTATGTTAGGAATTAAGAGAAAACCATTGTATTTTTGAAAATTTTGGAAATACATGTTTTCCCGTATTTTCCGGAAATTTTCGAAAATACGTAAAAATCCGCGAATCGGAAGTTCGGAGGCGGAAAATCCGGAAAAATCCGCCGTTCGCGAAACGGGATAAAGCGCGGCGATCCGGGTTCGGATCCGCGAACCGTGCCATTCCTATAAAAAGAGGAGAACTTACTCTGGACCCAAATTTACAGTACTTCGAGCACTCTGGAATTTGAAAAAATTTCTTTCTTTCTTTAAAAAAATGTTTAAAAAAACCCACAAAAACCAATTGATTACAAAACTAATGAAATATTAAAACACAAGGCAAGTACCACATTGCACAAAATATATTCAAACACCAAATCAAGTTAAAGGGCATGTAGTTTTTGAAGAAATGTTTATTTTGTGTTTTTTTTTCCTTAAAGTTTTTGGTTATTGCAATGTCTATTTTTTTGAGATGAGAGCGAATGGAGCTATAAGAGATTAAAGCATCAATCCTACAGTACACAGTGGAGACAAAAAGGATCTGGACATTACTAAGCCGCTATTTTCGTAATAGGTTTAGAGAGACATCAAAGATTGTCTATTTGTAGATGTGTTTACCCCAAAACAAGCTTAGATCCACAGTGGACCGGTTGCAGTGTTTTTGAATCAACCCATCAAACAGTTTAAAGCTTAGAGTTGTAAGAACTAGATCACACGGGGGGTATTATATTATTTTTTATCTATACGCAGGAGCACATTATCTAAAGGTTAAACTGGTCCATGCTAAATCTTTAACACAAACTCCACCCCAACGTTTAAAGGGTAATGGTGGTGTGATGTCATCAACGCAATACTGTATTTTATAGTGGACAGAGTTGACAGACAGACATAGTTAGATTGATCAGACAGACAGACATTTGATGTTAAAGCAAGAGTTTAAGGGTTTATAAGACCATCCACTACGGGTTCTTCAAGGTGAGGAACTCATTCTTATGTTCTAAGACCTAGTCTCTAGTCTATATGTCTGTACGTATTTATATTTTATGGCTCATCATTTATGTATGTTACTTATTCTACTTACCCTTTTGTCTGTTTGATTTATTGTAATGCATTTTACAGAGCTACAGTATAAACAATAACGCAAGTGGATATAATTAAGAACAAGAACAGATAAAAGCAGTGTGAATTTAATGTTTTTAAAGGCCCCAGTACACACCAGAACCCTATTCAGTTTTGTAATGGTGGAAACAAGCTGAGGATAAACCTCTTGTTCAAAGCCCCATTTTCTTGAAATGGACATTGTTTTGGTTTTGGAACTTTGACCTTGAAACCAAATTTAAGCTGAACATTTGAAGTCAAGATGTGGAAACCAGACTGTAACGGTGAAAGGATTGTTAAACCCCAAATAATCACCTTCCTTTTATCAATATAAATGTCATCTGACCATTCTGCTGCCCATTTTGATAATCTATCTAGGTCTGTTTGCAGCAATTGCACTTTATTTGAAGTTTCCAAAGCTCTGTACAGTTTAGTGTCATCAGCAAACACAGAGACTTGCTCTCAATGCCCCTTCTAAGTATTTATAAATGCCCCACTTAGACCATTATCCCATAGATGTAGCCCCATTGACCACCACTCTCTGTTTGCAATCCAATAACCAGTTCTCTATCCATGTACAAATCTTTTTTTCTATGCCAACAGACCTCAGTTTTACATTAGTCAGCTCACATCTTAATTAAAAACCAAGGATTAGTCTGACAAGAGCTATTTCTCATAAATCCATTTGACTATCCATAATAAAATCAGTTCTGAAGACAAAGTCCAGAATATGATCCTGTTTCCTTATTCCCTACCATGATGTTAGACTAAGCGGGTACACACCTTCGATTTTTCTCCTGACCGAACGTTCGATACTTCGAACGTCGGCCAGATGAGAATGAGGATGTCGGTCGCGGCAAAAGCAGGCGTGTATCACCGGCGACGTGCGGTCATAGAGCACCGCACGATGGACGAGGTTTTCCACCCTGTTGATGTCCTTTGTCGATTCGACGACGTCGATCGGAATGGGCACTTAGGTGCGTAATTCGTCCGATCCGATAACTGAACGATAGTCGATCGAGACCGAAATATCTATCTGTGTACCAGCTTTCAGGTTGTGAATTACTTTTTTGAATATCGTATTACATTTGTTTTTTTCTTCCAATCCAGAGGCAAAAACGTTGATATAGATAAAACTGCACTAATCTCTTTTAAAATCTGAGGATGTATTCCATCCGGCCCTGGGGATTATTGATATAAACTTTGTCTAATTGTTTCCGTACCATATCTATGTCAGCATAGTGAATATTCCTCATTATAACCTTCATATTATTACGTCCCTGCTATAAGGACTAGGATGCTCTATAGTGTATACATAGTGAATATCTCATTTAATACCTTCATTATTACAGTCCTGCTAAAGGACTAGGATCTCTATAGTGTATACGAGTGAATATTCCTCATTTATACCCTCTCATATTATTACAGACCCTGCTATAAGGACTAGGATTTCTATAGTGTATACAGAGTGAATTCTCATTTATACCATTCATATTATTACAGTCCCTGCTATAAGGACTAGGATTCTCTATAGTGATACAAGAGTGAATAGTCCTCTTTATACCCCTTCTATATACACGTCCCTGCTATAGGACTGGATTCTCTATAGTGTATACTGAGTGAATATCCCTCATTTATACACCTTCATATATACACAGTCCCTGATATAAGGACTAGGATTCTCTATAGTGTATACAAGTGAATATTCCTCATTTATTTACCTCTCATATGATTACAGGTCCCTGTGCTATAAGGACTAGGATTCTGCTATAGTGTATACAGAGTGAAATTCCTCATTTATACCCTCTCATATTAGTACAGTGCCTGCTTAAGGACAGGCTTCTTATAGTGGAACAGAGTGATATTCCCATTTATACATTCATATTACAGTCCCGCATAAGGCTAGGATTTTTACTATATGTGTCAGAGTGAATATTCCTCATTTATACCATCATATTATTACAGTCCCTGCTATAAGGACTAGGATTCTCTATAGTGTATACAGAGTGAATATTCCTCATTTTACCCTCTCATATTATTACAGTCCCTGTATAAGGACTAGGATTCTTATAGTGTATACAGAGTGAATATTCTATTTATACCACTTCATATTATTACAGTCCCTGCTATAAGGACTAGGATTCTCTATGTGTATACAGAGTGAATATTCCTCATTTATACCCTTCTATATTACAGTGCCTGCTATAAGGACTAGGATTCTCTTAGTGTATACAGAGTGAATATTCTATTTATACCTTCATATTAACAGTCCCCGCTATAAGGACTAGGACCTCTTTAGTGTATACAGAGTGAATATTCCTCATTTATACCCTTCATATTATACAGTCACTGCATATAAGGACTAGGATTCTCTATAGTGAATACAGAGGAATATCCTCATTTATACCCTTCATATAACAGTCCCTGCTATAAGGACTAGGATTCTCTATAGGTATACAGAGTGAATATTCCTCATTTATACCATTCATATATTACAGTCCCTGCTAAAGGACTAGGATTCCTATAGTGTATCAGAGTGAATATCCCTCATATTACCCTTCATATTATTACAGTCCTGCTCTTAAGGGACTAGGATTCTCTATAGGTATACGAGTGAATATCCTCATTTATACCCTTCATATTATTACAAGTCCTGCTATAAGGACTAGGATTTTATAGTGTATACAGAGTGAATATCCCTCATTATACCATTCGTTTATTACAGGCCTGCTATAAGGACTAGGGATTCTCTATAGTGTATACAGAGTGAATATTCCTCTTTTATACCCTTCATATTATACAGTCCTGCTATAAGGACTAGGATTCTCTATAGTGTATACAGAGTGAATATCCCTCATTATTACCCTTCATAGTATCACAGTCCTGCTATAAGGACTAGGATTCTCTATAGTGTATACATAGTGAATATTCCTCATTTATACCCTCTCATATTATTACAGTCCTGCTATAAGGACTAGGATCTCTATAGGTATACAGAGTGAATATTCCTCATTTATACCCTCTCATATTATTACAGTCCCTGCTATAAGGACTAGGATTCTCTATAGTGTATACAGAGTGAATATTCCTCATTTATACCATCTATATTTACAGTCCCTGCTATAAGGACTAGGATTCTCTATAGTGTATACAGAGTGATATCCTCATTTATACCATTCATATTATTACAGTCCCTGCTATAGGACTAGGATTTATTATAGTGTATACAGAGTGAATATTCCTCATTATACCCTCTCATATATTACAGTCCCTGCTATAAGGACTAGGATTCTCATATAGTGTATACAGAGTGAATATTCCTCATTTATACCATTATATTATTCAGTCCCTGACCATAGGACTAGGATTCTCTATAGTGTATACAGAGTGAATATTCTATTTATTACCTCTCATATTATTACAGTGCTGCTATAAGGACTAGGATTCTCTATAGTGTATCAGAGTGAATATTCCTCATTTATGCCTTCAATATTATTACAGTCCCCGCTATAAGGACTAGGATCCTCTATAGTGTATACAGAGTGAATATTCCTCATTTATACCTTCATATTATTACAGTCCCTGCTATAAGGACTAGGATTTCTCTATTAGTGAATACAGAGCGAATATTCCTCATTTATACCTCTTATATAACAGTCCTGCATAAGGACTGGATTCTCTATAGTATATACAGAGTGGAATATTCCTGATTTATACCCTTCTATAACAGTCCCTGCTATAAGGACTAGGATTCTCTATAGTATATACAGAGTGAATATTCCTGATTTATACCCTTCATAATTACAGTCCTGCATAAGGACTAGGATTCATTATAGTGAATACAGAGGAATATTTCTCATTTATACCCTTCGTATTATTACAGTCCCTGCTATAAGGACTAGGATTCTCTTTAGCTTATATGGGGGGGGGCAGTCTTAGCACATTAGCCTTTTTGGCATCCTCTATAACCATCTTAGCCCTATTATTTAATGTTCCCACCTTGTCTGTACTCTGTTTTACTGTTGATATATTAAAACACTTTGGAGTTGGACTTGCTTTGTTCTGCTATCTATTTCATTTCTATTTCAGCTAATGATTTACTTTCTTGCACCCCTTATTTCAGCTTTTTAATACAGTCGTACTGTTTTGCTCCCTCAGATTATAAAACTTTTTTCTTTCTTGTATGTTTAATAGCTTCAAATAGAAATTGGTTATTTCTAATGCAAAGCAATGAACAATGTTATTAGACTTAGTAAAGACTGCTAATAGGAAATCCTTGTAACATTCATGGAGATGTCCTTAATCTTGAGTTCTAATAGAAAATACTTACTACTAAACCTATTCAGACCATTAATAAACAAACCCATTGAAGTGAAAACTAATCATAATCTTCTTCATTTTACAGTTCTCCAAAGAGAAAGGAGAAAAATGGAGCAGCTGCGGTTATTCACACCAAGCCGGAGAGAAATCTCTGCAAGTTTCATTAAAACTTCTCCTGATATATCTTGCAGAGCGATGTGGGGGGAAATAGCTCTAAACTATGTCAACAACTACTGTATGATTACTGTTACAGTGTAGCAAAACAAACTGTACCAGTAGTAAATAGGACATAGTAAAAGAAATTCCAGTAGATATCTCAATGTTCCTCTGTCCTTTTTATTCAAAACATGTCATATATTTTGTACTATTATATAAACATGTTCTGTAATGACATTTAATCCAGGGTTTCTAAAGGGTGTGAATTCAATGAACCAGAGGTACCTCTTGATAGTGAAATATTGTCACATTATAACTAAAGGCTGGTACACACAATGCAATATTTCGGTCCGATCGATTGATAGTTCAGTGTAATGGTCGATTAGGCCAAAATAATCGCCGTGTCCAGCCGACCGTTTGTCTGAATTGGACAAAAGGAAGATCGGACATGGTGGAAAACCACGTTCCGACGTGCTGTCCTCTATTATATACACCAATGCCGGCCATTAAACTTATCAGATTCAACAATCAATCAGTGAATATATCTAATATCTAAAAAGATCAGTTTTTCTCTAACTACAATCCTCTATGTTCCTATCCTGCCTATTTATTTTGTGATCAAATGTCAATAGCAAAATGTTACTGTATCATATTGTATAGCTGCAGTACCATGAATTGCGCTTTAAGGAGTTTGTAGGGCTCAATAACTACAAAAAAGAAGAAATCAAGGTAGTTTCATAAGTAAGTAAGTTTATATACTAAAGATAAGTATTGTATATGTTATAAGTATTAGTTTATATTTATATAAGTATTATATATTGATAACTATTATAGTATAATAATTACTGTATATAAGTATTGTATATTGTATAAGTATTATAGTATTACATATTATAATATGACATTAAGCCTGTTACATCAAACATTTATACAAACATTCCAGGCCCCATACAAATTATATTTCTGCACATGGCATATTTATTAAACATAGAAAGATAATCAATGCACTTCTAGCCATACAATATCCTATAACTTGCACACTGGCATACATTATAAAACATAGAAAAGATAATCAATGAACATTGCTAGGCCCCATACAATATTCATATTACCTGCACACTGGCATACATTATATAACATAGAAAAAGATAATCAATGGCATTCCTAGGCCCCATACAATATCATATTATCTGCACACTGGCATACATTATAAAAAAAAAGATAATCAATGCACATTCCTAGGCCCCATACAATATACATATTATCTGCACATGGGCTACATTATAAACATATAAAGAAATCAATGCACATGCTAGGCCCCCATACAACTATCATATTATTGCACACTGGCAACATTATAAAACATAAGAAAAAGATAATCAATGCACATTCCTAGGCCCCAATAAATTCCTATTATCTGCCACACTGGCATACATTATAAACATATAAAAGATAATAAATGCACATTGCTAGGCCCCATACAATATCATATTATCTGCACACTGGCATACATTATAAACATAGAAAAGATAATCAATGCACATTCCTAGGCCCATACAATATTATATTATCTGCACACTGGCATACTCTATAACAAAGGTTTAGTATACATTACGTGCTATACATGAATGAAAAGCTTCCAACCAAGTCAAGGTAACCCCAGTCTGGAAGGTCCTAAATTCTAAACTTTTTACATTTCTTTTACTTCAATACGATTAGCAAACTTTTGCATTTCTCATTTTTACACACTGGATCAATATAACAGGGTTTCTCACTTCCCCCGAGACCTTTGGCCTTTTAAAATGAGGGAAGAGGCCACCCAGTGTTTACATTAAAGGCATAGGACCTCCCATAAAAGGGGCGTGTTGGGGTGCTATTACCACATGGAGGTTGACCAAGCTCCCAATAAATAAATACATACAAGGATTGTGGAAGCACTCCACTTAGGCTAATTTACAACTACATTAACGGAAGTGCAACTGATCTGGTCAAACATTTAACAAAACATAGAAAAGATAATCAATGCACATTCCTGGGCCCCATACAAATATCAATTATAGCACAATGGCATACATTATAAACAAAGGGTTTAAGTATAAATACTGTGATCACATGAATGAAAAGCCTTCCAACCACATCAAGGTAACCCCAGTCTGAAGGGTCCTAACGTCTACTACTTTTCATTTCTTTTACTTCAATACGATAGCAACTTTTGCATTTCCATGTGGTAATAGCACCCCCAACACGCCCTTTTATGGGGTCCTATGACTTTAATGTAAGCACTGGATGGCCTCTTCCTCATTTTTAAAAAGCCAAAGGGCTGGGGGGGGGGGGAGGGAGAAAGCCTGTTATATGGATCCAGTGGTAAGAATGAGAAATGCAAAGTTTGCTAATGGTAATTGAAGTAAAAAGGTTAGATCTTCCAGACTGGGGTTACCTTGACATGGTTGGAAGGCTTTTCATTCATGTGATCACAGTAATGTATACTAAAACCCCTTGATATTGTATGGGGCCTAGGAATGTGCATTGATTATCTTTTCTATGTTTATAATGCATGCCAGTGTGCAGATAATATAATATTGTATGGGGCCTAGGAATGTGCATTGATTATCTTTTCTATGTTTAATGTATGCCAGTGGCAGATAAATATATATGTTGTGGCCTGGAATGTGCATTGATTTCTTTTTCTAGTTTATAATGTATGACAGTGTGCAGATAATATGATATTGTATGTGGCCTAGGAATGTGCATTGATTACCTTCTATGTTTATAATGTATTGCCAGTGTAGCAGATAATATGATATTGTATGGGGCCTAGGAATGTGCATTGATTATCTTTCTATCTATGTTATAATGTATGCCAGTGTGCAGATAATATGATATTGTATGTGGCCTAGGAATGTGCATTGATTATCTTTTCTATGTTTATAATGTATGCCAGTGTGCAGATAATATGATATTGTATGTGGCCTAGGAATGTGCATTGATTATCTTTTCTATGTTTATAATGTATGCCAGTGTGCAGATAATATGATATTGTATGTGGCCTAGGAATGTGCATTGATCATCTTTTCTATGTTTATAATGTATGCCAGTGTGCAGATAATATGATATTGTATGGGGCCTAGGAATGTGCATTGATTATCTTTTCTATGTTTGTATAAATGTTTGACCAGATCAGTTGCACGCTAAATGTAGTTGTAAATTAGCCTAATTGGAGTACTTCCACAATCCTTATATTGTATGTATTTATTGGGAGGCTTGGCCAAGCCTCCATGTGGTAATAGCACCCCTAACACGCCCCTTTTATGGGAGGTCCTATGCCTTTAATATAAAGCACTGGATGGCCTCTTCCCTCATCTTAAAAAGCCAAAGGGCTGAGGGGGAAGTGAGAGAGCCTGTTATATGGATCCAGTGTGTTAGAATGAGAAATGAAAAGTTTGCTAATGGTAATTGAAGTAAAAGAAACGTAAAAAGGTTAGAAGTTAGGACCTTCCAGACTGGGGTTACTTTGACGTAGTTGGAAGGCTTTTCATTCATGTGATCACAGTAATGTATACTAAAACCCCTTTGTTTATAAAGTATGCCAGTGAGCAGATAATATGATATTGTATGGGGCCCAGGAATGTGCATTAATTATCTTTTCTATGTTTATAATGTATGCCAGTGTGCTGATAATATGATATTGTATGAGGCCTAGGAATGTGCCTTAATTATCTTTTCTATGTTTGTATATATATATTATATATACAAACATAGTAATATACATATATATATATGTATATTAAAGAAAGACAATTCAATAAGCTTTACGATAATGCAACACTCATTAACTTAATTTAATTATATATTTTTATTCAACTACGAAATTTGTGTGAAAAATAACCCACCACCCTCCCTCCGCCCCCCCCCCAATACCCCCGACTATTCCTCTCTGTCCACCCTCCAAACCCTTCCCCTTACACCTCAGCCAGTCCCCCACCACACCCTGAAATTTGGTAAACATCGGTCCAGCCTGTAGTGTGCAGGAGTTCAAAATTCTATTCCCCCCCATTCACCCCACCCCTAAAAAAATTTTCCGTTTTAACCTTTTACTGGTAAAGGAGTATATGCATACCAAATTTGGTTGAAATCGGACCAACCATATAGATTTGTATAGCTTGTAAGCTAGGTAACCATAAGTCTGTGCAATGTCAGATACTCACCGTTACAGGTGGAATTTCGAAACGAAACCTGCTTAACTTTTGTAAGTAAGGTGCAATGAATGAGCCTGCCAAATTTAAGCCGTCTGCCTCCACGGCAAGTTGGAGAATTAGTGATGAGTGAGTGAGTGAGTGAGTGAGTGAGTGTTATTAGTGTATATATATATATATAAATGTAAGTAAATGTTAAGTAAGTAACTAAGTACGTTTTATATAATAACATTTCAATGGAACTGTGTTTGCTTCAACTGGTAGAAGATTTGTATGATGTAATCCTTTGAAGCATTAAGCACATTTAGAATGTGAGTATGTGTAGGGTCCAGTACAATATGTTAAGCCATTTAGTCCTTATTCAGTCTTTGTAAAACCCTTTATGGTAAATCTGGGTACACACAGTAATAATAAAGCCCTGATACCATCGGATCCAATGGTATTGGGGCTTTATCGATAGTGTGTACCTTCATCACCAAACGAGTGTGGCCGATGTGTATATGCTGTGTATATGCTGTGGAAATGCTGTGTATATGTTGTGTATATGATGTGTATATGATGTGTATATGATGTGTATATGCTGTGTATATGATCTGTATATACTGTGTATATGCTGTGTATATGCTGTGTATATGTGTATATGATGTGTATATGCTGTGTATATGGTGTGTATATGGTGTGTATATGATGTGTATATGCTGTGTATATGATGTGTATATGATGTGTATATGGTGTGTATGTGGTGTGTATGTGCTGTGTATATGATGTGTATACGATGTGTATATGATATGTATATGCTGTGTATATGCTGTGTATATGCTGTGCATATGCTGTGCATATGCTGTGTATATGCTGTGTATATGGTGTGTATATGCTGTGTATAGGGAGAATGCTCGGGACTGTGTGTTGGATCTTTGAAAGATGACAGACAGGATTTTGCAGATCCATCATCTTTCACTGATCTGTACTGTGTGTACCTAGCTTAAGTCAAACATTGTCTTAACAGTAGATGCTCTAGTGGTAAAAAGTCAGAATGAATGACAAAATCCCTCTAGCATGGCTAGCTCTGGTGAGGAGATTACCCTATGTGGCATGTACCTGCTTGGGGGACAGTGAATTAGCCTACCATGCTGATAACATAATAAGAGCTTAGCATAGATTGGATAGCATTACGCTGTTCATTCTCATCAATGTCAATGCTGTAGCGTCAGCTTTCAGTAGCAGTCCATGCCTTGAGAGCGTGAAGTGTGACACTTTCTGGTCTGGCACATGCAGCTATTCGATGTCAAAACATGGCTATGGCTTTATTCTCAGCCAGGTTCTTTAAACAACATAATTTTGCCACAATGACCTACAGTGGACAAAAGTATAGTGATTGAGTTTCTCTAGAATAATATTTTCCTTGCCACTTACATCTAGAGATGTTTGAAACTGCTGAGTTTCGTTCTGTTTTCGAATTTTCGAAATTTTCTGAAAATTCGAAAAACGACCCGTAGAAGTCCATGGGAGAAAAAAAATTGGAAGTTTCTGTCCATTTTGAGGGACAAATAGTAATAGTAGGTTACTGTAAATGACACAGAGACCTGTGTGTATGCACATTCGGTTTTCGAGAGTTACCGAAATCGATCATTACTTTCGAGGATTTGATTTTCTGTAATCGTCTACTTTCGATTTTCGGTAATCGTCTACTCACGATTTTCGGTAATTGTCTACTTACGATTTTCGGTAATCGTCTACTTTCGATTTTCGGTAATCGTCTACTTTCGATTTTCGGTAATCGTCAACTCACGATTTTCGGTAATCTTCTACTTTCGATTTTCGGTAATCGTCTACTTTCGATTTTTGATAAAAATCAAAAAATTCGGGTTCTGTGAAATCCGGGAGTTCCAAAAGTTTCGCCCGGACTTTGAAGCCCTCAGATTCCCCTGGATTTTATTCGAACCCCATTACTTCTCTCCTTACATCCATGGTAGTCATTCAAATATGTTTTCCAGTCATCGAAATATGCATAATATCTGTAATCAAACAGGAAGTTCGATTTCCTACTAATAACACAACCACATCTAGATGGTGAAGCCGAATCCTGCCAATTAAGAGATGTATTTGTGGCACATGATATCAAACCACGACACACAGACAGGTGAGTATAATGGTCACTGCAAGCAGAACATCTTGCACTAAGGGTATTCAGCAGTCAGTATTCCAAGCTACTATCTCATATTTTGTTCTCTCTTAATCACTCCGCTCCCTTCTTGGGATTTTCTTATAATAATTCCTGCCGTTGGTGTGATAAGGAAAAACGGAATTTCAATTTATGTTAATTTTTGTTGGTTGAAGCCCCCAAAGGCATCGTATCTCTTTATCACCCTCTTTCCTTTTTGAAATTATTAGTCAGTCAGGGACAAATGACTGGAGGGCTTCACTTCTCATGGTTGTATCTTCCCCTTAGAAAGACAAGGGATACGTTATTTTAACAAACTGTCTCCTGGGCTATAAGACGGGATATTTGATTTTTATTCAGAATTTCTCTTTAAGCCACAACATCTGTTTCTCCCGTACAGACCCATTCACTCTCAGGTCTGGATAAACAATGGGCACAACGAGATGCACAAAGGGTTAAAGTGAGTTTCTCTTTCTAAATCCTAAGAACATCTGATTTCTTAGCAGCTGACGTGGCAACATCTGTCTCTAGACGACGTCTGACGTGGAGCCAAATCACACTGCAAGGGGCTTTATAAAGCCTCCATTCCTCTTGCCCTGACAGTCTCTAAGTAAATCAGCAAGTGAAGCATTACTTTTTAGAATAATAATTCCTTTTTCATACTATATAGGTATTTAAATAAATTTAAGGGCAGCTAGCTGTCAATACAAGAACAACGGAGAACAAAATTGAAATTTACCCACATGAACTTGCACCAACGACTCATTTATACTATTATTTATTTAAAAAATGGAATCTAATAGAGAGAGACACGGAGAGAGTGAGATAAAGAGACAGAGAGAAAGAGAGAGAGAGAGATGAATCTGGCAAGCTTCATGCCACCAGCAGTTCTGCGGAATGTGTTGAAATTTTAACCTCAAAGATTATTGAAGTTCCACTTTTTGAAATCAGTAAAATTCCACTGGATCCGAGGATTTTCGAAACTCTCTCTCTGGCCATGAAGCCAGTTTTGTGCTGGTAATTAATAACATTTTTGATTTTGGACCATTAAACAGTTTCCACATCCCCTTTATATAATTTATACCTGATGTGGCTCAAAATCAATTTTTTACAAAATAGGAAATTCGAGGCCCCATTTTATGGTGATTATTTTTTTTATATAGTTATTGATCTCCCTGACGATTACTTCAGCTTCTGTAGTTAACTGTCGATGTAAGTATAAGCCATTCACAAGGCCATGGGTCTGTTTATCATCATACTAGGATCCATCTGCTCTGCTGGCCTTGCCCTTAATAACTAGAGGTGAGAGAAACAATTTAGCTGCTTCTGGAGATAGAAAATTCTTCTGATCCCCATTCAGAAATGAGAGATTAAAAGCCATAAGGGAAAATCATGTTGTATAAAGCGTTTACTTCCATTCATGTAAAATTCAACAGGGGTCTTTTTATTTTAAGAAGTTCAAATAGCATTTTCAACAAGAGCTTCCCCCATACACAAATGTTGGCGTTTTGGTAAGAAGTCATTGTGAACATTAAAAAAAAGAAGAAAAAGGATTTTGGAAAGTGGCGAATCTGGTCAGTATAATCTTCTCAAACACATGTTCCTAAATTTCATAGCAGGCTTTTGTTCACCTTGATAATGTTTTGTGGGTTGGAGACATTGAAATAGCATGTCTGTTTCCCTAAGGTACAAACATATTTAGGTGCAGGACCATTACTTTTTCTCCTGAGGTTCCCGAAGAGAGATATCACTAGCAGAAAAGGTCCATGTTTCCTCTTCAAGCTTATGGGAAGTAGCTACAACATCTTCAGTCATTGGCTTTGATATCCCCATTGTGTCTAAACAAAGTTTTGGAGGTATATCCTTCATCTAGGACCTCAAGGCAAGGGTACTGTAAGTATTGCACTCTTGGGGTTTAAATGGGTCCTGTGCCTCTATATTATTTGTATCCTGGGGGTGGACATGTGTTACTTTAGAACAACTATGATGAAAATTTTATTTTTTTTCCTTTTCATTGAGTGATGAATGAGAATATAAATTAAGCCCCATAAGTTCTAGTGTACGTTGTTTTGGATAAATTCCATCTAAATGTGCCCTTGTGATATTCTCTACCTGTTGACTAAGATTTAGAGGTTTAAAACATCTACATTTCAGATGAAATTAAGATCATTGTATTGATTTGGATCAGGTTTCTGCTTTATTATACACGTTGTATTGGTTTTACATGGTTTCCTTAACAAAGGCTTGCTCTTAATATGTGCCTTCCTTCTTTTGTGCCTTTTTATTGGAATCAGCTGGCTAAAAACAAAGGTTTCCAGTATATCCTGAGGCAAAAAACAGCTGCTAGACAATAATTTACAACGGCCAATGTAGCCAAGAGGACAGTTCCTCACACAGCTGAATCCCAGAGGCAAAGTACCTACTGTTGAGAATTTAGGAACTCTTACTGGTTAGAATTCACAAAACGGCAAACATAAATCTTTCTGTCACATGAAATCCAACTATATGATAAGATTTAAAATAAGCAAGTGTCTGTCTTCCTATTCAATATGTCACTGGACAAAAGACTAACTAGAATCTCAACCTCAACTGCAGATGGTAAGAACAATTTAAATTGTACAATGGATTTCTACATAAAGTCAAATTACCAGTTGAGAATGTACAATAATCAAACATGAGCGTTGGATTATAACCGAGGGAAAGAAACACATAATATGGAAATTTACGTTTTCACAGGTGGGTCCTCATTGGGGGAGGTATCACAGTAAAGAAAGGATCTATATAATGGGATTCCTTATGGTAGGAACTCACATATAGGAACCGGAAATTCCATGTGCTACGAGGAACCAAACTGCTAGATTTTTAACCTTAGTATGAATGGGTTTTGGGTTTATTTCGAACCCATTGAAATTCTAAACTTGCATTTTCGAAGTTCTGCATGGCTGAGACTTAGCTAGGTCTCCCATTGATCCCAGCAGAACGATTCAGCCAGCTAAGTGGGTTATGGTCAGTAATAATGTATTAAGTTATATACATTCATTAAGGTATTATGTTTCCTACAGTCCACTCAGAATTAAGTGATCCTGTCTTTTTTGGAGACTTGAACAACTGGGGCGGTCCAGGGGCTACATGACTTTTGGATGACTTCTAAGTCTAACATGTCCTCGATCTCTCTCTTCATATCTGCTTGAACCTCAGGGTAGATGCAATACACTGAGTGCTTCAGGGGTGGATGGGTATATGTATTCACCTGGTGCACTGCTAGATTAGTTTGTCCTGGTTTACTGTGGGCACTAAGCCCTCTCATTAGCTGAACTTCCTGGGAGGGCGAGAGTTGCGGGTTGATTTTAAGTTGGATGCCAACTCTTGTGTGCCAGCTAACAAATCTAGGTGCGAGTCTGGTTCCCCCTGCTCTAGCTGATTGCACTTTGGTAAAACATACTGGGTTCTATCCCTATGGGCTTTCCGCATATTTCCATGGACACTTTTCTGTTTCCTACCATTTCACAATAGTGTATGGCCCTTCCCATGCTGCCTGCAACATGTTTTGCCTCACAGGAAGCAGTGCATACACCTTGTCGTTTACCTTATATGACCAGTTTCTTGCATGTTGGTCATGCCACCTTTTTTGTTTGGCCTGTGCCATGGCCAAGTTCTCAGTCACCACCTCATCAATCTTCCCATGTCTCACGGATCAATTAGAGGGGCCCTCGGACATCCCATCTATACAGAAGTTCAAATGGTGAGAACCCTGTAGATGCTTGTGGCACTTCCCCATATGCAAATAACAAATGGGGCAGGTATCACTCCCAGTACTTTCCCTGCGACTTCAGCATTCCATTGAATCGCACAGGCCATTGGTCTGTGGAGGGTAGGGAATGGAAGCGCCTTGCGTCTTTTGTATTTTCACTCAGAGAACCTCCATAAGGTCAGATATGAATTGCGGGCCCTGATCAGAGAGCACCTCTGCAGAAAGACCTACTCACAATAAAAGTAGTGCGTCCGACTCTGGATTGCGTGTGACATAATCTACTACCGTGAGAATGTACTTTTTGCCAGAACTGCTAAACAGCTAACAGTGGCCAATTATGTTGACTGCCACCTGCTTAAAGGGCTCATCTATGGGTGGCATTAGATATATGAGAACCTTGTGAGTATTCCCTGCCTTCTTCACTTTCTGGCAAAGAGCATCGTGACATGATTTTGGAAACTTTCAGAACTAACTTCTATTGAGATAATTTTCAAAAATGTGGAACTCCAAAAATCCAATAAAAGTTCTTCGGGGAGATCCAATACTCCACGCTGCGTTACTTACCTTAGCCCGATCCAGTGATACAATAACTGACGTAAACGAGATTGTCAGTTATTGCATCGCGGGATCGGGCTAAGGTAAGGAGCGCAACCTTAACGCTCCCCAACCTTTACCGTTAAGTTTTAGCGCTGGGGTTTTGGATCGTTAGCACAGCGCTATTTCCAAAAACATTCGGAAATGGCGCTGTGCTCTAAATTCTGTCTAAAACCCATGTTAAACCGACATTTTTTCAAGTTAATGTGGATTTTAGATGGAAAAGAGCCATATTGTATCTCCCCCCTTATCGTTAAAAATGGTGCTAATTTTGCCCCAACCAATCAGATTTTAACTTTTAAATGTTAAATAAGATCTGATTGGTTGGGATAAACTTAGCACCATTTTAAAAGATAAGAACTTTTATTGAATACCCTGATATAATCCCTAAAACTAGGAAAGTCTAATACAGGACCATTGAGAACATGACACGATTGGTTAGTGTATGGTCCTAGTAAAGAGGAAAGTAAGAATTGTATAAATGATTTAGTGATTAAAATACGGCAGGTAAAACTGGAAGTGTCAGATTCGCTTTTTACAGTAATACATGGGAACAAAACAAGGGTGACCTTCAGTAAATTAACATCTGATCTTCCTCATCCTATCTCCTTGTGTAACCACAATAAGTAATTCTGGGAAATATTTAATTAGCTGATAGAACAACACAACTTAACGAGAGAAACAAATTAATTAGTTTGTCTGGGGAGACAATAAAATCATCGCTTTATTCTGGCCAAGGAATCAGTTAAAATGAATGAAGGGAATAAAAAGGAAAGAAGGTTAAAGTATTTGAATCAGGATAACTGCAACACCCTTCGTCTGTTGTAAATTCAGCTAAGGATGATGGGAGTTGTGTTTGGATGATGATATGTTCTATTTGACATATTTCATAGAGCTACAGTAATTTGATACTGAAATAGTTATTGGCGATTGCGTGCTTACATAGATCCTTGCCCCATGCAGTAATAGAATTCTCCTGTACCAGGTATAATTACTCAATCCTCTGATAATGGAACGCTCTCTATTGGTGGGGTTCCAATGGGATCTCCGACAAAATGCTCTGTAGAAAACATAATCTCAGCCATGAGATGACACACAAACTCCTGCTTTATAGTGAGCGGAAACAGCATAAGATACAAAATAAATACATTTCTCTAATCAAACGTAGCGATAGGGCGAAATTGCTTAAATCCAAATTTTCTCAAATTTTGGGAATTTCTCTTATTTTAGAAAGTTTTCAATGGCAGTTCAGAAAAATAACGGAAATTGGAATTCCGGAAAATCCACGTGATCCGCGATTCGCATATATTGAAAAACTGCCATGGATCCTGATTCAGATCCCTGAACCGTCTCTAATCAAGAACGCTAACATTCCTAGAACCCTTTTAATCTTTTTTTTTTTTTTACCCCCCGGTGTGACTGCTATTTTAATATTTAAATAATTGTCATAGAATTATAATTAATTGTAATTAATATGGCATGATGATCAGAGGTCCGTGAGCCTGCTGGCCTTAGTTCCGTTTGCGGTTTGCAGAACAAAGAAAACATTTGACCTGGAATTTCAAAAGTCAAAAGCAGAATTCCAGGAAATTTTCCAGTTTTGACCGTCAAAATTCGGTGTCCGAGACTGGTAGTTCTGCCCATAAACCAGGTTTGGGATAAAATACCACACATCCCTAATAAGTAGTGATGGCCCAGTTCGCGGATCCAAACCCGGATCCGCAGCGGATTTACCTCGTTCGCGAACGGCGGATATTGCGGATTTTCCGGTTTTCCGCCTTCCGAACTTTTCCGAACTGCGTTTTTGAAAATTTTTGAAATTACGAGGATTTCTTGTATTTTCGAAAATGCAGGAAAATACGTTCGGGTCCGTATTTTCGAAGAATCCTCAAATTTTTAGAATCCTCGTATTTTTGAAGAATCCTCATATTTTCAAGGATTTTTTTCATTTTTATAGGTTTTAATGGGTCCGCTCGTGGATTTTAGAATTTTTTCGAAAATTCGCGGATCCTGGAGCGGACCGGATTTTGCGAAGTTCAGACATCTCTACTAATAAGTTGACTGGGGATATTAGGAGATAGTTCAGCTGCCTCCATAAAGGTTTGTTTTCTTTTCACCAATGTTTTTGCCAGAATTGAATGTTGATAACCGGCAGCGAAAAGCCAAGGAAGAGGCTCCTATTCTTCATTTTCCTGGACTTTCATCAGGCTGCGCAGGAAAACCACAAGGAGCAGAGGAGAAAAATAAGGATTTTTTAACACGACACAGTTGGGCAAATTTTAGTTTTGGGGGTGCAAAAACGAATGCAATGAATACACTTATTTAATCTGATCTATATAAAGCTGGGAACCAAGCAGCCATTTGGAAAGGGATCAAGAATCCCAATTGATTTAAATTAATCCCAGGAGAATGAGACAAAAGAAATTCCAGTTCTATTTGGATTTATCCGGCTCTGATAATAGTTTAGCTAATAAGGGTGGGGGTGGGAGTGATCGTCCAGATAATTAACCATGTACCAAGGTAAATGGATTTTAAATCTCTTTGGGAATGTTTCACCAAAATGCTTTCTTTACTCCAACAGCATTGATTGTACTTATTATAGCAATTACTTGATTATCTTTATGACATAAACTTCCCCTTGAAAAATAGATTTCCGTGATTTTGCGGTACACGTTAACTTGATAGACTTGCTATGCCAGGTTGGTAAGGTCAGTGTAAAAATATAAAAATCTCTGAATATATTCTCTGCAGTGATAGGCTCTATTGTTTCCACCACTGCAGTAATATTTAAAATCAAGGGTTTACTTTATGTCAGGGTTTTTAAATAATTGCATTAAAGTTGCATTGTTTGTTAGCAAATATAACCTGTATGTATAGGAAATTCTCCATTTAACTTCATTCCTATCCTTATTCCTCATTCGTCTTCGCACAGGGAGATATACTGTAACAAATTGTACATCTTTTTGCAGACCATAATGAGCATGCCCGTCCCACTGAGAGAGTGGAGGAGGGGTTAGACAAGTTAATGTTTCTAGCTTTGCACAGCTATATATCTTCAAATGGAAATTACTTTGAAAGGCGAGTGACGCAACATAAAGTGAAAGAGTTTTAGGTTGGAAAAGGAGAACTGGACTGGGTGAGTAGAATCTGTTATCTAGTACAAACATGTAAGAAACAGCATGGCTCTGTTAAATATGAATATACAGTAAGTAAAGCAATGGTATAGGGCTCATCAATTTAAAGGGGAAGTTTGCTATAACAATGAATTTGTATCCTCAACAGCTGAACTTTAGTAAGAGGAATGGGAATTATTTGTCATTATTCAGACAAGTCAGAGACAGAGGAAACGTCACTGTATTCCCCATAACATTTTGTATATCATTGAAAATGTGCAGTTGTTATGGTAAGTCTCCCAAACAACAAGACATAAAATAAAAAGTATCATCCATATTACTAAGGGTATTAATGACAGCACATAAGGAACAGTGACTTGTGAGTAATTTCCAAGCAATGGTGGTATTCTTTTAACAAATGATAGGAGGTATAGATAATTAAATGTACAGCCAGTCGTTCACAGTATTTATTTATTTTTTGACATTTATAAATGAATGTAATTTAAAAAATTAATACCATGGACCTATGAAAACGTATGATAGTTTATATTTAACTTGCCCTTTAATTCTTAAGTATTTGCCCTTTTGTAAAAACTTTAAAGGAACCGAACAGCACTTCCAGTCACGGTAAAACCAACTTTATTGCATTAGACACTTAACAAAATCGTCATCCGACGCGTTTCGGGGAACACCCCATTAGTCATGTAAAAACTTGACTGGACAATGGTGCCTTCTTGTTACTAATTTCTTATCTGCTCTCTGCATGTCTAAACCTTGTCTATGGAACAAGCCGTACCTTTCACGCCCACGCAAACGTCTTTGAAATTTATAGCAGACCCAAGACATTGTACTTTCCTTGACAGCAACAATCAACAGCCAACTGACAAGAAGCAAACCCGCCCTATTTATTTTTTGTGGCGAGATACAAGGCCTTAAAAAATAACAGATAATGAACGACGCAGAATTGGAAAGAGAGACACAGCGTGGGAATGGAGATATTTATAGGTAGGTTCCTTATTTTATTGGTGAAAATTAATTACATTTCTCTGTAAATCTTTACAGACTGTATCCTTGTAAACGATGGACCTGGATACTTAGCGATGTTTCACAGCAATTAACAAATATTATATTTCTGACCTGACAAGAGAACACAAATTCATTTCTGTAGATTCTAATATTCACAGAGGAATGAATATTTGCAATTAAAAGAAACCTAAATTTTTAAAACTCTAAAGGTCATTATCATTCAATAACCCTGACTGTACAATTTTATTTTCTGAATTTGCAAAAAATATTATTTTAGCTACAGTTAAATTTCCAGCCTAAAAATCATTTGTCCCCGAATTAAACCTCACGTATTGATTATTACATTGACATATCGTATACCTTTCTATTTACACAGTAAAATATTTCAGAAATCCCTGTAGTTACCACCCCTCCAATAGCTCAGTGATCTTACACATGCTCAGTGTCATTAACCCAAAAAGAACAGCATTTCTCCTATGGCGCATGAGATACTGTAGGAATTCTCCAATCAGCTGCTTCCAGGGAGATTCACTTAGAGCCGTACATGCTCTCCCGGAAGAGCATTATCAGAGGAATTTCACCCTTGTGTAAGTATTTAATGCCAGCTATAAGCTGATGTTTAATACTTATGTGTGAACACCCACACAGCCTCTGGTTAATGGGCTTGCAGTAGGTGCGCGAGGGGCTCTTCCAATACTCACACAAGGGGTTAATAGTAACATAGTAATTGAGGTTGAATAAAAACATCAAGTCCAACATATTCACCCTCTTTTAAAAAAAAAAAAAAATATTTAATTTTTTTTAACCCTACCTAACAGTTTATCCAGAGGAAGGCCAAAAAAAACCAGCAAAAGGGGGAAAAAATTCCTTCCTGACTCCAAACAACAATCGGAAATTATTCCTGGATTAACCAGATCTATATGTATTAATACCAGTAATATAATACTCAATATTATATAGTATCCCTGTACCAACCAGAACTACAGTATATGTATTAATACCAGTAATTCTCAATATTATATAGTATCCCTGTACCAACCAGAACTACAGTATATGTATTAATACCAGTAATTCTCAATATTATATAGTATCCCTGTACCAACCAGATCTACAGTATATGTATTAATACCAGTAATTCTCAATATTATATAGTATCCCTGTACCAACCAGAACTACAGTATATGCATTAATACCAGTAATTCTCAATATTTTTTAGTTTTAGAAACTTATCCAGGCCTTTTTTAAAGTTATTCAATGAACTTGCCATTACCACATCTGCTGGAAGACAGTTCCACAGTGTCACCGTTCTCACTGTAAAGAAACCTCTCCTAACCTGAAGATGAACTTCTTTTCTTCCAACCTTAAAGGATGTCCACGTGTCCTCTGATATGACCTATTAGTGAACAATGCACCAGAGAGTTCATTGTATGGCCCATTAATATATTTGTATAAGGTTATCATATCCCCACGCAAACGTCACTTTTCCAATGTAAACAGCTCTAACTTGTCTAATCGGCCTGCACAGTCAAGCCCCTCCATTCACCTTATTAATTTAGTGGCCCTTCTCTGAACTGCCTCAATTTCCAAGATGTCCCTTTTGTATATGGGATTCCAAAACTGCACTGCATATTCCAAATGAGGCCTTACCAGTGCCTTGTAAAGAGGGAGAATAATATCTTTCTGTCTTGAATCTATTCCTCTCTTTATACAAGACAATATCTTGCTAGCTCTAGCCGTTGCTACCTGGCATTGTTTGCTACAGCTAAGTCTGTTATGTACCCCCAAATCTTTTTCCATTACAGATGCACTTAACACAGAGTTATTTATGGTGTAGGTGGCACAGGGATTATTAAATCCCAAATGCATCACCTTACATTTATCAACATTGAATCTCATCTGCCATTCTGCTGCCCATTTTGATAATCTATCTAGGTCTGCTTGCAACACTTGCACATCATTTGATGTTTCCAAAGCTCTGCATAGTTTAGTGTCATCAGCAAACACAGAGACCTTGCTCTCAATGCCCCTTCTAAGTCATTTATAAACAGATTAAACAGAAGCGGCCCCAGTACAGAACCCTGAGGCACTCCACTTAGAACTTTAGCCCACATAGATGTAGCTCCATTAACCACCACTCTCTGTTTGCGATCCAATAACCAATTCTCTATCCATGCACAAGTGTTTTCTTCAAGGCCAACAGTCCTCAGTTTATACATTAGTCGCCTGTGTGGCACAGTATCAAAATCTTTCGCAAAATCCAAAATGTCATGCTAATCGATTGTAAAATGATTAGCGCCACTTTAACCCATTAATAGAGCCCTGCAGCTGTATTAAATGCCCCATGTTTGTATCTTCCTGTTCTAAATGGAATATTACGCTTGATTCATCTGGACAATTTCAGGCTTATCTAATAAGAGGTGCGAACATTTGCCGAGCTCTTAATTTTACGCAGCCAATCAGACACAACCTTTTTACTGGTCTACTACATCTATAACATCTGATTGGTTGCTCTTATCAAATAAGCCCATTGCGTTATTTAGAAAAATGTTTTTCTAATTTATCCAGTTGAACTGAATATTAAGAATATTCCCCTACACTTTATAACGAGACATATGCTAAACAGGGGTAAAGTGTTCACCGCCTCCCCACATATAATGTATATTTACATCTATATTCTGGCAGTTTAACAACCATTAACACATTGGTTTCACTGCACATGGAGCCTGCGTTATGCAAATGGATCATTTTTGACCTCCAGCTATTTAACTTGGACAGTTAACATATGTCTCAATATATAGTATAATGTTAGGGAATGTTTCAGCTCTCATATGATATAATGTATATAATTGCTACAGGGTCATATATACCAATACAGGGAAAAAACTGATGCCTTCCTCAATCAAAAACATGTGTAAGACTATGTGCAATGTTTCTGAGGATGATCGAATGCATTGTTCCAATTAAACACTGAATGTATAGCTTGTCCTTCCCATTCTGAAGACTGGGATTGATTTTCCAATCAATATGAGCCAATTCACACATTAATTTATAGTTATTGGCATGTAAATTACTTGCAAAACATGCAGAGTCAGGTTATCACAACATCAAAACAGGATCCAGAGAGACATGTAGAAATGTCCCTTTACTATTCTCCTTTACCCCCTTAAATATTCTCCCCTCAACCCCTTTAATATTCTCCCTTCAACCCCTTTAACATTCTCCCTTCAACCCCTTAAATATTCTCCCTTCAACCCCTTTAAATTCTCCTTCAACCCCTTAAATATTGTCCCTTCAACCCCTAAATATTGTCCCGTCAACCCCTTAATATTCTCCCTCAACCCCTTTAATATTATCCCTTCAACCCTTTAACATTCTCCCCTCAACCCCTTTAAAATTCTCCCTTCAACACCTTTAACATTCTCCCTTCAACCCCTTAAATATTCTCCCTTCAACCCCTTTAATACTCTCCCTTCAACCCGCATTAATATACTCTCTTCAACCCCTTTAATAGTCTCCCGTCAACCCCTTTAATATTCTTCCCCTTCAACCCATTTAATATTCTACCTTCAACCCCTTTAATATACTCCATTTAACCCTTGAATATTCTCCCTCCATCCCCTTAATATTCTCCCTTCACCCGTTTAATATTCTCCTTCACTCCCTTTTTAATATTCTCCCTTTCACTCCCTTTTAATATTCTCCCTTTAACCCCTTTAATATTCTCCCTTCAACCCTTTTAATATTCTCCTTTACCCCCTTAAATATTCTCATTTACCCCCTTTAATATTCTCCTTTCAGCCCATTTAATATCCTCCCTTCAACCCCATTAATATTCTCGTTTACCCCCTTAAATATTCTCCCTTTAACTCCTTTAATATTCTACCTTTCACCCCTTAATATACTCCCTTCAACCACTTTAATATTCTCCCTCCACCCCTTTAATATTCTCCCTTGACCCGTTTAATATTCTCCTTTCACTCCCTTTTAATATTCTCCCTTCAACCCCTTTAATACTCTCCCTTCAATCACTTTAAAATTTTCCCATCAACCCCTTCAATATTCTCCCTTCAACCCCTTTAATATTCTCCCTTCAACCCCTTTAATATTCTCCCTTTAACCCCCTTTAATATTCTCCCTTCAACCCCCTTTAATATTCTTTCTTCAAGCCCTTCAATATTCTCCATTCAACCCCTTTAATATTCTTCCTTCAACCTCCTTTAATATTCACCCTTCACCCCTTTAATATTCTCCCTTCAACCCCCTCTAATATTCTCCCTTCCCCCGTTTAATATTCTCCCATCACCCCCCTTTTACATTATCCCTTCAACCCCTTCAATATTCTCCTTTCACTCCTCTTTATATTCTCCCTTCACCTCCCTTTAATATTATCCCTTCATCCCCTTTGATATTTTCCCTTCAACCCTATTTAATATTCTCCCTTCACTCCCTTCTATATTCTCCCTTCAACCCCTTTAATATTCTCCCTTCCACCCCCTTTAATATTCTCCATTTAATCCCCTTTAATATTATCCCCTTTAAGATATCATTCAGATATTGTGCTTATTATTATTGGCTTAGTGATGAGGCCAAAAAGTTTAGGGAAATGTGAAGGGCAAAGGAAATTAAGGGATAACAAATAAAAATTAAAATAAAGGTTAAAGGGAAGAGAACAGGGCAGAGAACAGGGCAGAATATATAACATAGATATCATTATACAAATTAATAATTAGAAGTAAATGAGACTTGATGTTGAAACTGGAGGTTCAATAAAGAAAAGTACACCAGAGAATATGTTTATAGCTGCTTTATCATCTTTTAGTATGGGACTTTTCCCAGGAGATGGACTTATATCTCTAAGGTTATAATATTATTTTCTATAGCAGTTTGCTGCACTGACCACCGGGGGCAATATAGTTATTGTTATGTACATGTAGGCCATTATCTTTTATCCAACTGAGCCCGAAGATGATAGTAGCACCGGGCAGTATTTCTTTAAATCTAACTGAATATAAATATAGACATTGATATCATTATAAAATACTTTCTCTCTTGAATTTAGAGGCCATAAATATTACTATTTAATGACTATCATTAGGTGTACAATTTCCTTCTTGCCATGCTCTCTAGATAATGGGGGAATTTAATTGTCTCCTCTCACTTTTTTAAATACCCACAATTTTTACTTAAATCAACATCCTCCCTGTCGTTGGCCCTAGATAAAGCACCGCGTGGCAGCGGGGGAAAGTTTGTCTCTCAATCCGAGAGCCGCGCGACCTTGAAGGAGTCACTTAAGAAAATTACATTATCAATGGAAGGTGGAAATGACATCTTCCCCTCGGGATAGGATGAAATAAGATGTACAGTAAGCACTAGCTAGATTAAGAAATAAAAAAGATCCTTTAACACATATCACCTAGGGCTCCCTCAGTCCATTGGGAACTCTCGGTATGAATGAATCTTGTTAAATAATAGCGAGCGGTGGAGGATGCAGGTTCCGTCTAATGCAGGACGGGCAGTAAAAAGTTTTCTTTCTTTTCGAGATTCTGTTTGGAGCTTTAATACGAGGTCGGAAGAGAAGGCTCCATTTCTACATCCAGTCAACGGTACAGGCAGACGCTCTATATTGGTTCTAATTAAATCTTATATTGAATTTCCAAGATCGTATCAACTATTTTATGACTCCTCTTATTCCCCAAACTGCTTTACTGTCTCCTCTCTTTACACATTTTCCCCGAACTGTCAAATTAGAGCGTTAGGGTTTTCAATTGATCGTGCAGGTTTTTCTGTCATTAATGCTGTCATAAAACTCTATCTGTTTAAAGGAGTGAGGAGATTTATTTTTATTAACGCTGGGGAAAACTCTACAAATGGCTTTGCAATCTGAATTGGAAAACTAGCCTACTTGTGAGTCTACAATCGGAGCTTTTTCATCCACCACTGCATAATAATCACTAATAATCACCAATATTACTAACATGACTTGAATGGCTGCTTTCTACTTCTTCCTAATCCTATGTAACCAGAGTTAACCGTGGTTATTGTCTTGCTAGCTTCCCTCTCTACTGTCTCCCTTTCTAACACTCTCACGCCCTTTTCTCTCTAATCTTTCTCTGTTTCTTTCTCTCTTTCTCTACTTCTTCTTTCTCCCTTCCTCACAATATCTCTCTCTTCTGACTCTTTTCTCTATCTCTGTCTCTCTCTGTGTCTTTCTCACTACCCCTCTCTGAATTATCTGACTCCTTTCTCTCTGTCTCTCTCTCCATGTCTCTCTCACTGCCTCCCTCCCTCTCAATCCTGACTCTTATCTCCCTCTCTCTCCTTCTCTCTCTCTCTCTCTGCTGACTGTTATCTCTCTCTCTCTTTCTGTCTCTCTCATAGGAAATTATACTCTAGTTTGGTGTCTTGACCTATGAACTTGCATGTACTGCTCCTGACATAAGTGGATAATGACTTTCTCCTGCTTTTCTCTCTCCATAATTTAACATGACACATTGACTTGGCTTTGATGTGCCCCAATGGTTACACAAGAGGAACGTCTCCTCTTTGGCCATATATAGTCTTCTTATAAGTATTGTACAACCTGTACTCCTCCAGTTGAACTATAGCTCTCAAAATACAGTAAACACAGGCTTCTAAGAGGTTTCTGGATAATCTGGTCACAGTTTGTTTCTATTGATTTACAAATTTTGGAACCACGATAATCACTGCACTTGACCCAATCAGATCTTCATCTTGGATTGTATTAGTAGATTGCTACACTCAGACCATTCACACAACGCTGTGTAAGATTGTGTATGTTACCCAACAATAACATCACACCTCAAACAGGTCCATTTACCAAGGGGCTTTATGGGGTTGGTGCATTTCTCTTTACATTCCCACTTCCAATTAAAATTCGTGGGGTACCGTACAGTAGTAAAGTATGTTAATAGAAACTGGTGTTGTGTTTCAATGTGTTGTTATGTGAATTTTATTCTCCTCTTCAGTAGATTACCAATTCTCAGTATGGCAGCACCAGCCATGAAGGAAGTTCAGGCCATGTGTATAGATGGTCATTGGCTAATGCAGGTATTAATTAACCCATCACTATCTAGAACATTGGTATTGGGTCTGTCTCAGAGAATACAAGACTCTATACATCCTAATACAATTCAAAGTTAATTTCACTGGATCCTTTTGTGCATGGAACGGAGATGCCTCATCCATTCTACTCCATCAAAGTCTCATTGTTAAGCCCCCTGGGGGAATTGACTGAGAGGCGGGAGGTCCCATATCCCAACCAGAAAAGTGTTCAGCAGTGCGGTGGAAAGGGAAATCTCATCCTGCAGGGATATTATATGTTTTCTTTGCCATTGTCCTTCACAATATCCCCCTCCTGCAGATAAACTAACTCCATGTTCTGATCAATCCCCTATTCTAACAAAGGGCTGAGCTGTCCGTCCCCTGTGGCTGTTTGTATTTAGGGGATTAATCGGGCCCAGATACGTTACACAAAAAAAAAACAATTTAAAAGATTGTTCACCACCAAACAAAACCACATTTCCTTTAAACATGAATGGGTAGGCTATGGCATTAGGGTCCTGTGGGAGACCCCCAAAATAGTCTATGCATAAGGGACCCAACTATTCTAATGACGGCCATCCTCTATTATGTCCCCCACCCAATGGCATGGGATGTCCGGAAACTAGGCGGAGACAGAGGTGAGCAATGAGGTATCGATGCACCTGAAACCTCCATGAAAGGGTTAATGGGATTGATAAATCAGGACAGGAATCTTGCCAAGAGATACAAACAGTTTAGCAGGAAAAACTATAATTGTGTTCGGTTTTCTCTTAAGTAAAACTCCATTTTAGTCTCAGGTTCCCCTTTAAGATATTTTGAAACCAGCATGCTCTATGCACACACACACACACACACACACACACACACACACACACACAGCAAAGAACAAATGATTACATTCCATTAACAACTTAAATGAACAGATTACAAAACATCAATAGTTACTGTAGCATGACTTACCCTTTAATTTTTTTTTTTTTTTTTTTCATTTTCTGGACTCAATTTTCAAAATTTTCACTGCTTTAAAGCAATGTAGAAATAACGCTCGTGTTCGCACAAGACTGACTGCAATGAAAAGGGTATCTGTAATATGCGGCCATCATTTTGTCGACTGGCAGAAACAAAACTCCAATTTTCCGGCTCTTTCTAAAGAATCATTTCACAGCTTTGTAAATGTCCCCCTCATTTTGAAATAGTTTTTGGGGTGCTGGGCTCCTTTAATGTGTTCTGCAAACACGACATTGTAGAATTTTATTAAAGGGAAATCTTATGAGGAGGGAAAAAAATAACTAGCCCAGAAGATCATATTCTAGAAATGAGATTAGTTGATAATAACTTGCCTATTTAATTGTAAGGTAGGTGAGAAATGTAACCATTAATATTCATATTGTCCCAGAATCCCCTGCGAGGGACCATTTCAGTTCAATGGATGAGACTAATTTCTGTATTTCTGTCTCTGCTTATCTAACCCCATCACTTCCAAGTCATTCACAAAAGCGGCTAGGAAATTGCATATTCTGAAGCTTTCCAGGGCGCGCGGAGAGAAATGCGGCGTTGAAATGACTGTTGTTAGCGTGACTATTATTGCTGACACACGCAGTTTGTTTCTTTACAGTCCTGTGCACAGTGGGACTCCGGTAGTTATGTGTGTGACATATGTAGGTTGCTGTATATATTCTGAAATGCCACAGAGAACTAAATGCATCTCACTGAAAGGACGAGGCTCGGGGAAAACAGCTGAATGCAAAGCAGGAATCTCTGCAAGGGTTTGGAAAAATACAAAGTTAATAAAGAAATATATAACCAATGGGAATCCTGTCAAATCGTTAATGTACTTATAATCTATTGTAGACAAGCTCGGACGACGTGGCCCTTAAAGGAACTGAAAATATTAAAGTTTGTGTAAGAAAAAGTAACAATCCAGCACCAAGGACTTAAGAGACAACTAAACCCTCAAAACAACACTGAGCCAGAAGGAAGAGCCCCCTGACATTAAAGCAGTAATCTGTGTGTCATCCCCCCACCCCACCCCATTTTGATTATATTCTAGTACTGGGTCACTGACCATTATGTGCTTCACACATGCTCAGTTGTATGCTGCTGCAAGAACTTAAAGAGTATCTTTACTGCAAAATTGTACTTACCTTTTTTTCACTTTAAAGCGTAACTGTGGCCCAAAAATGACTTTAGGCAAATTTAAAGGAATTACTTCCCTGAGTATTTTTGCAATTTACTTTTATTTATTTTTTTTACATAGTTTTTAAGATATTTACATTATTATGTGTGACATGGTAGCAGCATCACCAGATCCCCTGCACTTCCTGCTTCCTGCTCTGAAACCATGTGATAGTCCCTCCCTGTGTCTCCTCCATTAAAAAAAGGCAATAATGTACACACACACCCTCCTCTTCAGTCCTCTTTCAGTCACTGTAACTCGATCTCTTCCTGGTTTCTTCTGCTTTCTCCTGCACTGAGCATGTGCCAACCACAGATTAGAAGGAGGAAATAGTATTTGTGACCGCAGATTCAGAACTTCCCACCCACTAACTTTCATAGGACCTATGAGTAAGATTAGGGTCCTAGTCTAGGGATTGTATTTAATGGAATAGGTAGTAGCACCGAGTGCTTCTAGGGGTGCCCTTTAGATTTTTAGGGTTATCTATGGGTGGAGAGACTTCTCCCATCCCTGCTTTAGAGTTCTAGGACTAGTTTACATTAATACCTGATAGTCCTTACTTATATCTATCTATCCCCTGTTTTTATACCCTATATTGTGGTGCATTATGTATTTATTTTTTTTACAGTCAAGATTAGGCAAGGAAAATGTGACTGAGGCCAAGAGGTCTGGAGGTAATTGCATTTGGGGCTTCATTCCCTTGTCCACCGTGATTACTTTTTTTTACATACCTCTTAATGCCCCTCCAAATAAAGTTTTCACTATACTGAAAATCCTGCTTCTGGCGCACCATCCTGTAGAACAAGTCAATGGTGTTGCAATAAGTATATTGGAAGGGGAGCAGCACTGGAGGCAATAACCTCCTGGAGCAACTCCCCCTAGTAGCGCTACTTGGGTCTGCAGTCAGTCAAAGCTGTAAGGCTTTCATTATGGCCAATGGCTGACCGCCATACCTAAAACAGCAGAGGAGGCGTCTACCAGCTGGCGAGTAACTGGGGAGTGTAAGGTTAGTATCATATTTGGTAAAGGTAAGTATAGTGGAAAAACGTGTTTGGAGGCCTTAGGCAATATGTAAAATAAATATTAATAACAATGTGCTAGTAAGCAATGTAACTGTCATTTTTGTTACAATACCGCATTGAAAATTGTTACCGAACCGTTTGATTATCCAAATTACCCAAAACTACAATAATAATTGGAGATGACGTCCGTGTCTGGGTAACCAGAGGCCCAGTGTACAGAATAAGGCAGGATCTTTAACACACCTACAAGGAATAACATGGATACGTTAAAGAGGTTCTGAAATGTGTTTTCTAAGTTAGTAATGGACTTTGGATCCAGTGAAACCCCATAACAGTCAGATGATACATTCTGGAAGTGATACACTTTGTCGAGTCTCTCCTTTGGTAGAGTTATCTGGGGCACAACATGAAAAATGTTCACCGTTGTGATATTTTAACACGTTTGCCTCTACAGTGACCGTTCTTGCTGACATCCAGAATTTGTGTTTGTTTACAGAGTTTTGCACAAAGGGACTAGAGTGGTTATCCGCATGACATAAATAGGTTGCTGTATACATCTTAATGGGCCGGTACATGGTGCGTATTCCATTTGATGTCCTAGCAAGGAAACAAAGACTAAATGACAAAATGCACAAAAGGTTTTCTAATGTAAAGATACGTATATTAAATATGGTTCATTTTGTTTCTGTGTGACACTTTCAACACAGATTAGTTTGGACAGGTATTAGTTGGGTTTGGCGCACTGGCATTGTTTTGGCCTGGCACTGTTTTTACAACAAAGGGGCATATTTATTAAGGTTCTTTAAATTTTTCACCTCTGTTATCGCCAAATTTGGAATTTTTGCAATTTATAAAGCAGCGCTAACCAGTGGCGAAAAGTCGTTACCGCTACTTTTCTCTATTTCACTTTTCGCCATACATCGCTGCGGTAACCGCTCAAGCATATTTATAACATGGATAAAAGTGTTTTATTGGGTTAAGTTCGGCCATTCAAATTCACCAAGTCTGATGTGGCAAAAACGTGAGTTGCCATATATTTACCCTTCCAATGGGTCCATTGTAGAGTCTTTTTCAATACTAATAAGTCCGGGGGGGGGGGGGGGTTTAGACTATTTCCAGCTTTTTTGTTGTTCCGATTTTCCTTAATTGCCAGTAAAGTTATATGGGGGTCTAAGTGACAAATATAAAATGTGGAATTAATTTCACTTTTTTGCCACCAGACTTCACCACAATTTTTTAAACTTTCAACTTTTCTTATAAAGTTATGATATGATAAATAGTGTAAAACTCACCCAGGCGAATTTTCTCTATTTTCTCTATCCCCCAAATCTCTCTCTCTATCCCCCATCTCTCTCTCTCCCTTCTTCTCTCTCTATCCCCCATCTCTCTCTCTCTCTATCCCCATCTCTCTCTCTCTCTATCCCCCATCTCTCTCTCTCTCTCTCTCTCTCTCTTTCTCTCTCTCTATCCCCTATCTCTCTCTCTCTATCCCCCAAATATCTCTCTCTCTATCCCCCATCTCTTTCTCTCTATCCCCCATCTCTCTCTCTCTCTCTCTTTCTCTCTCTCTCTCTCTCTCTCTCCCTATCTATCTCTATCTCTCCCAGTTACCCACCAATTCACACTGTTGTTTTAATGCACCAATAAGCTGTTTATGATTCTCACATTTCCCATTGCATTAAATTATCCAGGGGAGTGTAAAATAGCATTAAATAGATGTAGCAAGGATTTAAAATGTCTTTGTGTTGACTCTATTTGTAATTGGAAGACCAGAAAGCTAATTATGTATGTTCCTACAATAGACATCTCTCTATAATACCCAGGAAAAACAACAACGCGTTTTACACCTTTACTTGCAATTTAGTAAATCAAGAGGCCAATGTACGAGGCAGAAAAGCACTTTAAATTAAATATAAGACATTAAATATACATGGGTTTAGGTTAATGGTCCATTTTACTTGCACTGGTAGAAATGAAAATGATGAAAAATGTAAGGAATAAGGAATGTCAGGAAAATTCTCCATCGATCTCTTGGTTCTTAGAAGTGAAATGAAAATATGTAAATAAAAAAAAATATTTGTATAGCATGTATATGTCTATGTCTATCTATTTATCTATCTATCTATCTATCTATCTATCTATCTATCTATCTATCTATTTATCTATCTATCTATCTATCTATCTATATATCATCTATCTATCTATCTATCTATCTATCTATCTATATATCATCTATCTATCTATCTATCTATCTATCTATCTATATATCATCTATCTATCTATCTATCTATCTATCTATCTATTTATCATCTATCTATCTATC
>CM033474.1:290066282-290176822 GCA_019447015.1 Hymenochirus boettgeri
CTATCTATCTATCTATCTATCTATCTATCTATCTTCATCTACTATCTATCTCTATCTAGCATCATCTATCTATCTATCTTCCCCTGCTCCATCCTACTCTATCTTCCTCCCACTGAACTTGAGAAACTAGACTGTGGCATTTTAGATTCTTTCAGGGGCATCTCTGTATATCTCCAACTTACTACTCTTACTATACTCTTCCCCCCCTAATCCCAACTTCTCCACTCCCCCCCCTAATGTTTACATTACACATTCTATTTAACTGCTCATGTGTACAAAATAATAAATATTAAAGCGTTGTATTTCCCTGGTGGTGTAATATTGAATTAGTTTGTATAGAATAGTAAAATGCTAATTGAAACAATTATTAGTGCTGTCTCTCTATCTTTATCTCTCTCTCTCTCTTTATCTCTCTCTGTATCTTTCTCTCTCTCTCCCTATCTCTTTCCCCTCTCTTTCCTCCTTCTCTTCAAATCTCTCTCTCTCTCTCTGTGTATCTGCTTGTAGCTGTATCTCTCTCACTCCCTCCCTATCTCTATCTCTCTCCTCCTCTTCTCTTTCAGTCTTCTCTCCTCTGGTGTTTATCTGCTAATGTAATGTAGATCTCTCCTCTCCCCTCTCTCTGCGATGGTACTTGTATCTCTCCTCCTCCCCGAATCTCTCTCTCCCTCTCTCTTTTCAATCTCTCTCTCCTCATCTCTCTCTCTCTGGTTATCTGCTATGTAATGTATCCTTCTCTCCTCTCTCTCCCTATCTCTCCCCTCCTCTCTCCTCCTCTCTCATCTCTCTCCCTCTCTCTTTCATCAAGTGCAGTCCTCCTCCTCTCTCCTCCTCTCTGTTTATATATCTGCTAATGTAATGTTATCTCCATCTCTCCCATCCTCGCTCTCTCTCTTTCAGCCTCTTTCATTAGTCATTCAGCCATCAGCCTCTTCTCATCTCCCTCCTCTCTCCTCTCTCCTCCTCTCTCACTCTCTCTCTCCTCCTGTTTATCATCTGCTAAATGTAATGGTATCTTCTCTCCTCTAATCTCCCTCTCCCCTCGTCTTTCAGTCTCTCCTCTCTTCCTCTGTTTTTCATATATATTCATTCTGCTAATGTAAATGTATCTCTCCTCATCTCTCTCCCTCTCTCTCTCTATCTCTCTCCTCTCTCCCTCCCCTTCCGTCCCATCTCTCTCCTCTTTCACCTTCCCATCAATCTCTCTCTCTCCTCATCTGTTTTATATATATCTGCCAATGTAATGGTATCTATCTCTCTCCATCCTCCTCTCCAATCATCTCTCTTTCAGTTCGTCTCCTCCTCTCTCCTCTCTGTGTTGATCTGCTAATGTAATGTATCTCCTCTCTCCCTAATTCTCTCTCTTTCTTTTTCAGCATCGCTCAGTCTCTCTCTCCCTCCTCTCCTCTCTCCTCTTTTTATCTATTAATCTGCTAATGTATGTAATCTCTCCCTCTCCTCTAATATCCCTACCTATCTCTCCTCTCCCCTCCGTCCCTCTCCTCCTATCTCCTCTCTCTCTCCCCCCTCCTCTCTCTCTCTCCCTCTCTCTCTTCCTCCCTCTCCTCTCTCTCTCGTCTCTCCTCCTCTCTCTCGCTCTCGGCCCTCCTCTCTCTCTTTCTCATTTTCATCATCAATCTCTCCTCCTCTCTCTCATCCGCTCTCTCTCGTCTCCTCCCCCCCTCTCTGTTTATCTGCTAAATATGTCAATGTACTCTCTCCTCTCTCTCCTCTCTCTTCCCTCTCTCTCTCCCCTCTCTCCTATCTCTCTCTCTCTCTTCCTCTCGCTATCTTCTCTCTCTTCTCGTCCTCCCTCTCTTCTCCCCGCCTCTCCCTCTCTTTCCTCTCATTCCTCCTCGCTCTCCTCTCCCCTCTCTGTTTCAATCTCTCTCTCTCTCTCTCTATCTCGTCTATTTATCTGCTAATGTAATGTATCTCTCTCCCCTCTATCTCCCTCTCCTCCCTCTCTCATCTCTTTCAGTCTCTCTCTCTTCTCCTCTCTCCCTCCCCTCTCTCGTCCCTTTCCCTCTCTCTGTTTAGCCCTCCTCTCTCCTCTGTTTATTATTCTATATTGGCTAATGTAATTGTATCTCGTCTCCGCTCTCCCTCTCTCTCCTCTCTCCTCTCTCTCTCTCTCTTCTTGTCCTCCTCTATCATCCTCTTCTCTCTATCTCATCTTCTATCTATCGTCTCTTCTCTCTCTCCTCTCTCTCTAACTCTCTCGATCTTTTCCAAGCCAACAGTCTCCTCTCTCCTCCCTCTCTCCTCTCTCTTCCTCCTCTCTCCTCGCCTCCTCTGTTTTAATTCTGCTAATGTAATGTATCGCTCTCCCCTCTCTCTCTCTCGTCCCTCTTTCTCTCTTTCACAGTCTCTCGCCTCTCTCTCCTCTCTCTCCGTTTATATCTATATTCTGTCTGCTAATGTATGTCATCTCTCTCTCCTCTCCCTATCTCTCCTCTCTCTCTCTTTCAGTCAGGTCCCTCCCTCTCTCCTTCTCTCGCATCCTCATCTCTCTCTGTTAATCTCTCTGCTAATGTAATGTAATCTCTATCTCTAGCCCTCTATTTGTTTAAACCCCACGGCTGACCTAACGTTTAAAATCATTATTAGTGATTCTAATCTGTACTTCCTTTAATATATACGATTTTGTATATTACCCGTGGTGTCAGGTCCCATGGGAACTCCTTGTGGTGGCACCTGCCTGGTTTGTCTTTGGTGAGAAGTAGCGTTCCGAAGCTTAGTTCGGGTCTTTATAAAAGATTCTTATCTTTGGTTGCACATTAACTTTTCGCACACCGGGTTGCAGAATACACTTGTTTAGTCGTTAAATTATACTGATCGGATTTATTCCGGTTTTATGCTATTTTGTGATCACCTTGGTTATTGTGCACTACTTGCCGTAAAATACACCCGTCTTTGGCCATCAGAAACGTGTCTGTCTTCGCCACTATGTGGGTTCTTTAAACACGACTAAGGAGTTACCAATAAATGGTTCCTTGTAATTTTGCACTACCACTCCGGACTTTAACCCGGCTGGTAACCATTAACCGATTAGTAATGTATTCTTAAAATGCCAAATTATTCTTTTTGCCCTATGGTCTAACCTGAGACATCCAGGACCATCTACTGTCGCCCCCCACTGTCAAACCCCCACATCCAGCCTTGCGCTAAACCAATTCAAGGAAAAGATAACCAGGGGGTTTTATGCCCTTCACAAATCAGAAACAGTGGTTGTTAACTCGGGCGGTCCGGCTACGATACCGCGCATTTGTCCAAGATGGCTTCTGTTTGGCTCAGCTTCCCCGGGCTCAGCTCCCTGCCATGGTTGCAATTTTTTGTACTTAACCTTTACTGTGCCTAACTGAATATACTTTACTTGCCTTGGCCTGCTACTTACTTCTTGCCTAGTTACAGTTCTCTCTTCACATCTAAAAAAAAAACATTCTCTTATAACACTTATTCCTAACGGATTATTGCACGGAATAAGCAAAAATAAATCTGATTTGATTCCTCTGATGACATCTTCCAACTTCCACTTCCATACATCTTCCATCTAATCTCTTCCATCCTGCGTGTATCTATCTTTTCCAAACATAAGCGCTCAGACATAGCATTGCGTATCCCAGGTATTTCCTTTGGCTATCCATAGAACTGATAAAAACCTATAAGTAAAGAATGTTTAAGTAAGAAAAAGCCACCCACCCTTTATATTACAGATAATGTTATTTACATACTACTAATAACAAATCCTGTATTTTTTTCTTCCTTTTCCCCCTCCCCCCCTCTGAAATAAATGCTAATTGTTCCCACGGTGCAACAATCGACTAACACTTTGTATGCTTATAAAAAAACTGCTAATCGGTTTTTAATACCTTTGAAGATTTTGTCTAATTATATTTCTTACATTGTTTCGTATCTTCTTTCTTGCTTTTCTTAGCCGGATAAATTTCAGTTTTCCATTTTCATTTTTTCATTTTTTCACAGATCACACATTTGACGGTGACCAGAGCATTGGGGGGGCTTTCAACACAAACAAAAAGCTCTATGACCAAACGCATATTCAATTTTTTAAAAACTCAAAAGGAACACCTAAGAATTTTCTTCTTTCTTTCTCCCTAGGGATCTCACGACACTAATTGGTTTCATTAAATGGCGAATTTGTTGGAAACCCTTTTTGTCTAGTGAGAGATTAAGTACGGTAGTAGCTGTGTTAAAAGTCGGCATTTCGGCCGAATGAGGTGCTCGTAAGTCCCTTAAAGCATAAAAAAGAAACAAACCCTCAGTTATTTTTAAAAAACCAGACGTTCCCTTCCAAGAACATCCATTTAATCCCAGTGGATTCCTTCGCTGGTAAGAAAACCCTCTTTATTATTTTTATATCTCACGTACAAAATACTAGTTGGAAGAAAAGGTTTCATTTCAGTCCGTATCCAATCAACACCGAGATTGAAAAACAAACTTACACCAACCAAGCCTTAGTACATGATTGGATAATAGTAAGTTAATGGCACGGACCAACCCTGAAACTCTGACTCATTAATATCTTGTAATGGTGGCCTCTATGGGTTGTGAAGTCAGATTTTTTACCAGCCCAGAACATATGAAATCAAATGGAATTCAAAGATCTAATTCGATGTTAAATTCGTGCCCTTAGGATTGTGTACAAGTATATACGGAGCTGGGAAATTGTCGGGCGGAAACATGTAACAATAGACAAAAAAAAGTCAACACGACACTACTTTGTAGGGGCAAAACTTCCCCCGCTGTATGTCAAAAAAAAATAAAAAAAAAAAAAGTATAGTATGCGGCACATTACGGTGGACTGGCTGGCAAGCCTGGATATACTGGAGCTTCAAAAACCCTTACAGGTAAATGAATATTTTAGATACAACCAACTACACTTTAGTCTCACGGGAATAGTAAAGGCCCCCAAAACAAAAGCCCCAAGATTGATTCCCGCTAATGCCCCTCCTTTTTTAAAGAAAGGCAACAGAAGGCAAAAGCTTTTGGGGACCCACTTAAAAGGATAATACAATATGCAAATATCACTCACAATATGAAGCCTAACTCTTCCACTCCCCCCTAGTGGTTTCTGTGACGGCATCAACGCTGACGGCCTCACACCGACACCCCCCTCCATTAACATCACAACTGAACCGTACATTAATATTGAATAGAGTGAGGGAGATTCTCAACCTCAGCAATCTGATCTGCCTTATTAACAAGGGTTTTACTTGGTGAAAACATGTTGTCTGAAAATGGTGGTAAATCAATCTGGTGTCCGAATTAATGAACTAAAAGCAAAGAACTGTGGTGAGATTGAATAATAGGTTTAAAAAGGAACATTGAGAGTAAGGGAGAGTAAGGTCCCACTACCACCTAACAACCACATGCAGGAGTCTTTCCAGATAGTATTTCTGTGTGGCGATTTGCTAATGTTTTCCCTGTACGCATCTATGTTATTGGACACATACAATATGCAACAAAATTCATGCCACATATGCGTTCGCAATAAAACGTTGAAGCACAAGTGAACCTATTGGGGCCAACACTGATTAGCATTGCAATTGATCAAAACACACTCCCTATTGGTCACTAATGGGACCTAAACCCCTAATAAACACCTAACCCTAATAACCTAACAAACCTAACCACTAATAAAAACAAATGGGGGGACCACTGGAGAAACACGGGAGCTAAAAGGAAGGATTGGAGCTGAATGAAAGGAGGGGGGTGGCTTGAATATCCTAGTCCCAATGGAATCATGATGATAAGAAAAAGTGAAACAAGAAGAAGGAAGGAAGAAGAACATAGGAGGAGGAGGGAGGAAGTAAAGGGAAGGAAACGGAAGGGTCATAAATAATGAATGTTGGACAGTAAGGGAGGAGGGATCATGGAACGTGAAAGGGGAGAATAAAAAGTAGATAGAATAAGAGGTAAGGAGGAGGAATAAAGTGGGACAAAATTGAGATTATGTACAAAAAAGGAGGCTTGCATAACGTGACACATCTTGATAAGCCAAGGCTGGGAGGCGTAGTGAAAGGAAGCAACAAGTCGTATGGCCCCTTTCACTCCTTGAGCAGCGCCTACCTTCTTCCTTCAAGGATTCTTTCTCTTCCCCCGTTCGCCGCCCTGTTTCTGCCTTCATGGCTTCTTGTTTTTTTGGCCCTCCTTGCTCCCCGGATGGCCTTTCTTCATTCCTTCTTCTTTCTCGCTCCTTCCTTTCGCCTCCCCTTCCGTCTTTTTTCTCCCTGACCATCCTTGCCCTCCCTTCTCTGCTTCCTTATCCGCCCGGCTTGCTTCCTCTCCTTCCTTTTCCGCCCTGCGTGGCGGCTTGGCTCCGCCGGCCCCCCCGTCTCTGCGTTGCTTGCCTCCCCTTTCTCCCCCCGCGATCGGCTGCCGGCAGTTCGGCGGCCTCGCGGCCGGCCGTCCTCCTCCCGGCGGTCCGCTGGCGCCCAGCGGTGGCGCGCGGCCGGGCCGTGCGCCGTCGGGCGCTGGGCGGCCGGCTGCGGGCTCGCGGCCGGCCGTGGCGCGGCGGGCGCTTGCCGGGGCCGGCGGCGGGCGCCGCGGGCCCTTCCGTGCGCCGCCCGCGGCCGGCGGGCGGGCGCGCGCCCGGCCGTTCGCCGGCCTGCGGCGGCTGGCCCCGCCGGCCGGCGGGCGCGCGGCCGGCCGTGCGCCCCCCGCTGGCGTGGTTTGGGCCGGACGGCCTGGGGCGCCACCGGCCCACGCAGTGCCGCCCCCGGCTGGCGAGACTGGCCCGCCGGCCGGCTGGCGCCTCGGCCGGGTGAGAGAAAAGGTGGGGGATGAAAGGAAGTAGGAGGAGAGAGCACGTAAGTGAGAATGACGGGAGCATATGGACGGAAGGAGGAGGGAGAGAGACATGAAGTGAGAATAAGGCGGGCGGGCAGATTTAGGACTTGCGAGATGTCCTCCTTCCGTTTCTCCTCCCGTTCGGTCTTCCTATTTTTCATTCTCCGCTCGCTGCCGCCTGTTGCGCCTCCCCTTCTTTTTATCCCCTTCCCCTGCCTTCGTTCGCTCTTCATTCCTTTCGCCCTCCTTTCTTCCTTGCCGTCCGCTCTTTCTCGCTTCCTGCCCTGCGGCCGACCCGGATTAATGGAAGAAAATCTTTTTCCCCCATTTTATGCCCTGCACTAGTAATTCTATCCAGCCTCTAAACAGTAAAGACTGCTTTGAATGCTGTTGTTCCTTGGAAATTCTCCTCCTCTCGCATTTGAAAAAAATGTCCTGCTTGTGCCTGTCATTCTCTGAAAATTTATGGAATGTTATATCATTTATATAAAACACTAGCAGGTCAATGGAAAGTGGGCCTTGCCACCCCAAGGGCTTGCAAAATTTTTAAAATGAACTTAAGATGGTCTACTTTGATGAACCAACCGCCATCTACTGTTTTCAATTATGTCTACTACCTACTTACCATTCCCTCTAATGTAAAGGGAATGGATCACTGTCTGTAAAAAAAATTATATTAAAGGGCATATCCCCCACCCTTGCCTGCCTCCAGTGCATTACTAACCAGATATTATTTAAGGTAATAGTATTTGCCTCTTTTTCAAGACTGAGTAAGCTGGCTCCCCTCCCCCCAAGCTATCTATCTCTCTATCTATCTATCTATCTATCTATCTATCTATCTATATATCTGTGAGAACTCCTTACCTTAATGTGCAGTAAATCATTTGTCCTTTCTCAATTTTCCTCCTCCCCAGAGAGTCACTATTTCCCAAGCCTTTTAGCTGATGACTATGAGTAACTTGTCTTGTTTAATTGAATTTTCTGTCTGTAGTACATAAAACACTGTTGTAAAAACAGATATTAAAGCACAGGAATTGCCTCCCTTTTGTTTTGACATTACAACTTAAAAGAGTCATAAAAGCTAATTGCAATTGGTAAAACATACAGCCTAAAATCAACAGCGGTTGCTAAGTGCCCTTGATTGCATTTAAATATCTATCTATCTATCTATCTATCTATCTATCTATCTATATATCTCTATAGCTTTAAGACAAACTTAATCAATTGCTTTTGCAGTGAATGAAATCTGTAAAACTAAACTGTAGCACATCACTGAAATTTTCTAAACAAATATTGAATTTCAATGGCAAATGAGTTTATGGTTTAATGAGTTTTATTACTGTTTGTCCTTCTATGAAATAAATATAGACCTTTCTTCCAAGCAACCCCCTTGTTTGTTTGCAGTTTAAATCAACTTTAGTGGCTGTAGGACAGACTGGCTGATATTTTTTGTTGACATATCTTTTGCATTGACTTGCTCTGTGTTGATCTTCAGTAAAAAGTGAAGGTTTAGCAGACAGACTGGAAACCTTGTCATTACAGGAGAGTACAAATAAATAGTCTTTAATATAATGACCTCAGCTATGGATAATAATAATAATAGTAACACAAATAATAATAATAATAGTACCACAAATAATAATAACAATAATAATACAAACAAAAATGATAATAACAATAATCATAATAGTAACACAAATAATAATAATAATAGCAATTATAATAATAATAATAGTAATAATAATAATAATATTATTAATAGTAATAATAATAATAATACATGTTTGTGGTTTTTAAAAATAGATACTGTGTTGTATTTATTTAATTCATGATATTTTTTTCTAATATCGTTTGGAGAAATGATACCAAGACAAATCTAAATTATCATCGAAATTTCTGTTTTATTACTGAAATCGTCCGACACAAATCGCCCACAAATTTGTGTGATTCCAGTACAATTTACCAACTATCAGTGAATCGAAATGACAGCTCTGCCTTTGAGTATTTCGTTCTGTATCATTTAGGAGAAGTACATTTTATATTTATGGATAAATAAAAATTATTGCTAAAAATAAAACAAACGGGTAAAGGGAAAACGCACAATTATAAACCCATCGATGTAAGGGGAATGAATGTCTCTGTGCTGTGTTCTATAAGGGGAATGAACTCTCTCTCTCTTTCAGTCTCTCTCTCTCTCTCTGTTTATCTGCTAATGTAATGTATCTCTCTCTCCCTCTATTTGTTTACCCCCACGGCTGACCTAACTTTAAATCATTATTAGTGATTCTACTTCCTTTAATATACGATTTGTATATTACCTGGTGTCAGGTCCCATTGGAAATCACTTTGGGCACCTGCTGGTTTGGCTTTGGTGAGAGCGGCAGAAGCTTAGGTCGGTCTTTATAAAAGATTATTATCTTTGGTGGCAACATTACTTACCGGGGTTGCAGAATATTGTTTAGTCGTTAAATACTGATCGGATTTACTGTTATTGCTATTTTGTGATCACATTGTTATTGTGCAACTGTGCCGTAAAATAACGTCTTTGGCCATCAGAAACGTGTCTCCACTATGGGTGCTTTACGACTAAAGGATACCAATATTGTTCCTTGGATTTGCAATACCACGCCTTTACCGGCTTGGTACCATTAACGATTAGTAGTTCTTAATTGCATTATTCTTTTTGCACTATGGTCATAAACTGATGACATCCAGACATCTACTGTCACCCATCCAGCCTTGCGCTAACCAATTCAGGAAGAGACAGGGTTTATGCCCTGCACAAATCAGAACAGTATGTTGGTACGCGCATTGGCCAAGATGGCTTCTGTTTTGCTCAGCTCCTGCCATGTTTGCAATTTTTACTGCCTGCCCTTACTTCTTGCCTAGTTATCAGTTCTTCACATCTAAACATCTCTTATAACACTTTACGGATTATTGCAGGAAATAAGCAAAATAATCTGATTTGATTCATCTGATACATCTTCCATCCTGCTTGTATCTTTCAAAGCGATCAGACATAGCATGGCTTATCCCAAGGTATTTCCTTGGGCTATCCATAGTAACTGATAAAAACTATAAGTAGAAATGTTTAAGCCACCCACCCTTTATCCAATAATGTTATTTACATACTAACAAAATCCTTTATTTTCCCCTCTGAATCAAATGCTATTGTCCACGGGGCATCGCCTAACACTTGTATTGCTTATAAAAATGCTAATAGGTTTTTAATGACCTTAGATTTGTCTAATATATTTCTTACATTGTTTCTAGCCGGATAAATTCATTTTTCACCATTTGACGTGACCGCAGAATTGGGGCTTTCAAAGCTCGTAGGACCAAACTCATATTCAATGTTTTAACGTCAAAAGGAAAACCTAAGAATTTCTCCAGAGGGGATCTCAAGACACTAATTGGTTCATTAAATGGCGAAATTTGTTGGAAACTTTTGAGCTAGTGAGAGATGAAGTACGGTAGCTGTGTTAAAAGTCGGAATTCGGATGAGGGTGCTAAGTCCAATTAAAGCATAAAAAAAAAACTAAACCCCTTCAAGGTATTTTTAACCAGACTTTCCAAGAACAATACATTTATATGTGGATTCTCGCTGGTAGAAACCCTCTTTATATCTCAGTACAAAATACTATTGGAAGGTTCATTTCAGTCCTGTAGCCAATAGCAACACAGATATTTAAACAAACTTACACCAACCAAAGCTTAGTAATGATTGGATAATATAAGTTATGGCACAGGACCAAACTCTGACTCATGTATATCTTGTAATGGTGGCCTCTATGGGTTTGTGAAGTCAGATTTTACCAGCCAGACATATTGAAATCAATAGGATATCAAAGACTAATCGCCCTTAGGATTGTGTACAAGTATACGGGAAGCTGGGAAATGTCATGGGAAACATGTAACAATAGACAAAAAAAAGTAACAAGTACTTTGTATGGCAGCTCCCGCTTGTATGTAAAAAAAAAAAAAGTTATAGTATGAGGCAACATTGACTGGTGGACTGGCTGGCAAGCTGGATATTGGAGATTAAACACTTACAGTAGATGAATATTTTAGATACACTACACTTTAGTCTCACGGGGAATAGTAGGCACCACAAAGCCCCAAGGATGAATTCCCGCTAAGGCCTCCTGGTTTAAAGCACAGAGGCCAAAAGCTTTTTGGGGACCAATTAAAGGATAATACAATATGCAAATATCACTCACAATATTGAAGCCTAACTCTTCACTCCCCCTAGTGGTTTCTGTGACGGCATCACCCTCCATTAACATCACAAACTGAACCGTACAGTAATTGAATAGAGGGAGGGAGATTCGCACTCATGCAATCTGCACTTATTACAAGTTTGTTACTGGGGAAGCCATGTTGTCTGAAAAATGGTGGGTAAATCAATCTGGTGTCCGGCAATTAATGAACTAAAAGCAAAGACTGGTTGAGATGAATAGAGGTTTAAAAAAGGAATTGAGAGTAGGGGAGAGTAAGGTCCCACTACCACCACATGCAGGATCTTTCCAATAGTATTTCTGTGGCTGATGTGCTATGTCCTGTACTCATCTATGTTATTGGGACACATACAATATGCACAAAAGGTCATGCAGACATGCGTTCCAATAAAAGGTTGAAGCACAGTGCACCTAGTGGGGCCACACTGATAGCATTGCATTGCAAAACACACTCCCTATTGCACTAATGGGACCTAACCCTAATAACCTAACCCTAATAAAACAAATGGGGGACCACATGGAGAAACAGGGAGCTAAAAGGAAGGAGTTGGAGCTGAATGGAAAGGAGGGGGGTGGATTGATATCTAGTCAAATGGAATCAGGATGAGAAGAAAAAGGAAACAAGGAAGAAGGAAGGGGAAAGAAGGAACAGAGGAGGAAGGAGGGAGGAAGAAAGGGAAGGAAAAAGGAAGGGAGCAGAAATAATGAAAGGTGGAAGGAAGGGAGGAGGGAGAAGGGAACGGGAAAGGGGAGGAATAAAAAAGGAGGATAGAAGAAGAGGTAAGGAGAGAGGAAGGAAGTGGGAAGAAAGGAGAGAGGATGGAAAAAAGGAGGAGGGAGAAAGGGAAAGAAGTGAGAAGAAAGGAGGGAGGAGGGAAGGAAGGAGGAGGGAGAAAGGGAAAGAAGTGAGAAGAAAGGAGGGAAGGAAGGAGGAGGGAGAGAGGAAGAAAGTGAGAAGAAAGGAGGGAGGAAGGAAGGAGGAGGGGGGAGGGAAAGAAGTGAGAAGAAAGGAGGGAGGGAGGAAGGAAGGAGGAGGGAGAGAGGAAGGAAGGGAGAAGAAAGGAAGGAGGGGGAGAAAGGAAAAGAAGTGAGAAGAAAGGAGGGATGATGGAAGAAAGGAGGAGGGAGAGAGCAAGGAAGTGTGAAGAAAGGAGTGAGGATGGAAAGAAGGAGGATGGAGTGAGGAAGAAAATGTGAGAAAAAAGGGAGGATGGAAGGAAGGAGGAGGAAGAGAGGAAGGAAGTAAGAAGAAAGGAGGGAAGATGGGAGGAAAGAGGAGGGAGAGAGGAAGGAAGTGAGAAGTAGGGAGGATGGGAGGAAGGAGGAGGGATAGAGGAAGGAAGTGAGAAGGAGGGAGGATGGAAGGAAGGAGGAGGGAGAGAGGAAAGACGTGAGAAGAAAGGAAGGAGGAGGGAGAGAGCAAGGAAGTGAGAAGGAAGGAGGGAGGAGGGAAAGAAGGACGAGGGAGAGAGGAAGGAAGTGAGAAGAAAAGATGGAGGGTGGAAGGAAGGAGGGGGAGAAAGGAAAAGAAGTGAGAAGAAAGGATGGAGGATGGAAAGAAGGAGGAGGGAGAGAGGAAGGAAGTGAGAAGAAAGGTGGGAGGATGAAAGGAAGGAGGAGGGAGAGAGCAAGGAAGTGAGAAGGAGGGAGCATGGAAGGAAGGAGGAGGGAGAGAGGAAGGAAGTGAGAAGAATGGAGGGAGGAAGGAAGGAGGAGGGAGAGAGGAAGGAAGTGAGAAGAAAGGAGGGAGGATGGGAGGAAGGAGAAGAGAGAGGAAGAAGGTGAGAAGAAAGGAGGGAGGATGAAAGGAAGGAGGAGGGAGAGAGGAAGGAAGTGAGAAGAAGGGAGGATGGAAGGAAAGAGGAGGGAGAGAGGAAGGAAATGAGAAGAAAGGATGGAAGGAAGAACATCTTTTCCCCCATTTATATGCCCTTCAGCTAGTATTCTATGTCCGGCCTCTAACAGTAGACTGCTGGAATGCTTTGTTCATTGGGAAATTCTCCTAATTTAAAAGGTCTGTGGCCTTTCTGAAAATTATGGAATTTATTTATAAAACTGCCTGGAAAAGGGGCCTTGGCCCAGGAGCTTGCAATTTTTAAAATGACTTAAAGGGATCACTTTGATGAACCATTTACTGTTTCAATTAATGTCTACTACCATTTCCTCTATGTAAGGAGAATGGATCACTGTCTGTAAAAGATTATATTAAAGGGCATATCCACCCTTGCCTGCCCCAGTGCATTACTAACCAGATATTTAGGTATAAGTATTGCCTCTTTTCAGACTGAGTAAGCTGGCTCCTCCCCCCAAGCTGTCAATCAAGGCTGAGACTGCCGATATCACAACCAATGATTGACTTCTGTACCCCCTGCTGCCTCCTCTGCACATGCTCAAACCTGAACATGGGATAAAGTGTCTCTTTTTTCTTCTGCCTTAAATTGTCCAATTTCAGATTCATGCCTGGTGTACGTCTGTATCTGCAATGCATAACATAACAGAGGGTCATTGCAGAAAAGACTGCTGGAAGCAGTAAGATTATAATAATTTAACAAAACATCAGCATGCAGAGAAGGTTATTCTGGGAAGGGGGGTTACGGTAATACACGTCAATAATGGTTTTATACCAGAGAACAGGAGTGAAATGCAAACTGCAAGTGTTTCTATGTTAAAAAAGAGAAGAAAGACATTCTCATTAGAAAGATAATTATAATGCAATAGGATGCAGAAAATGACAAGGGGAAAGGCCTGCGTTTATAGCATTTACATATTTAATGTGTCCAGTTTTGTGTAATTTATAATGTATACAGCTCGGAGATGTGGGAGTTACTCCCATGATTCAATGAACTATATGAAGCTGAATAGCTAAATTTTATAATGGGGGGGGGGGGGGGGTAGAGCTATAGTGATGGGGTATATGATGGGGTATATGTTTAAGTACAGAGGAAATGTAAACCTTGGTCACCCGAGACACGCACATCAAAGACCACATTGCCGAGGAGGAGAGAGTGAAAGAAGAGAGAGAAGGGGGGAGGAGGGAGAGAAGGGGGGGCCGTACATCCCTTTAACAGTTTTTGGTAAGTAAATAAGAGAAAATGTGTTCATGTTACTGTTCCACTATACTACACTTTTCTACAGTATGTATTTGTGTTAACTGAAGCTGCACTATAAATGTCTCCAGGAATTCTATGGTTATCTGTGTCTCTATCCTCTGGAATTAGCATTATTTTGTAGACATTTTCATCTTTTCATTCAATGGTCAGTGATCCCTTTCACTAGGGAGAACATTTAGGGACCGGGCAGGTGCCAGCAGACACAGGACATATCCAGCTCTTTAGAATCCCGTCAATGAGTCTATTAAATGCGACACTTGCTCTCATTGCAGGTGATTATGGGACATTAAAATGCAGCTGGTTCTGTTATTGCTCCTTCAGATGGTGCTGTAAATTTGTTGGGAGACATAATCATCCCCTTTCCTTCGCTGGATGTTTAAGAGGCTGAATGATTGCGCTGGGTTACGGACCTGTATCTGCCCACAATTCTGTAATACTGCCCTTTACTCTCAATGTCATTGGACAGAGGTAAAGGGTTAATATATAACAGTTCATAGTTCCGTGTTATTGGTCTCCACTAGGGGGTTGGACTTCATTGAAGGATAAGTTGACATTTACAATAATAATATTTACACTGTGAAACGTTACCTTTCATTATGTCCCTGGGGACATGGTTATTCTATACAAGATGGTGTGTTCCGCTGCAGAGAATCTCCATTCATTGGGATGTGGAGGAAGAAATTCAAACCTGCTGCTTCCTTATCAAACCAAATACCTTCTTAAACAGCATAGGACAACGTCATATGTGGCAGCAATATAGAACCCTGGATCACTGCCTTCATCATTATAACATTTCACATTTAATGAAGGAGATGGAAAGCTAAAATCACCCAGCATGCCGTGCCAAGACCACCAGTGAAGGTTTCACTGCTCCCACCCCTCGCTCCCTCTTTTTGACCAGAAATGAGAGAAACATCTGATGGAGCCAATTAGAATCAACCACCCAGCTCCAGGGGCTCCGACCTTGAAAAAACTGGACAAGGAAGTGGGACATTTAGAGTTTCCTTATTTTAAAAGCCACAAATACCCTACAAACTAGAGCTAGTTGATTGGTAATTAGAATTTACTTCATATAACAGGTGGTCTGGACCCGTCACTAATTCACTTATATCTCTTAGATCCCTTCATTATACTTCATATATACCAATTGATGTATCATTTTATTTAAGAGATCAAAAATGGAACTCACCGCTTCCCAGGGTGGCTCGGATGCCCTCGCTCTTTACTATTGGTCTTTGTTTCAAAACGCTTTATAGAAATAGAAATAAAATATGACAAGTGGAGGTCTTCATGAAGTGTCAAGAACCCCTTTAAGTATCATTTTATTATAGCTGAACTTATAGACCACCATTAACTTAAGATGAAAAGAAACTGTTGCGTTTCATTCTGATAGCGGTTCCGTGAAACCTATAGAAGTTACGAAAATTCAATTCTATTGGAATTTTTAGAATTTTTGTTCTTTGGCTGTGAATTTTTGATTTTCGATAAATATTTTCATTGTTTTGAATGGAATTTTCATTGTTTCCATTTCTGTCATTTACGGTTTTCGATTCTGTAATTAAAGGGCATGTACTGTTAAAGGGCATGTACTGTTAAAGGGCATGTCCACCCCCACTCACAAAAATTAGACTCCAACACCATATGTTCCTAAAGAAAGTTCTTCCTTATACTCATTTTTAAAGCATCCCTTACGCTTTCACAGAAGCAGATGGTGCCTATATACAGTACCTGTGTACTCTACCCTGAGTACCAGTACTGGAAGTTTGTAAAGTACATGTAGCAGGAGTCTAAGTGGACTTAAAGGCAGCACCACTGGTGTCTGCAATATACAGTAGGCTTTTATTGAGAAAGTGAAGCCAGTAAAAAGTTATTATCGTTAAAAATGGTCCTCATTTTGCCCCAACCAATGAAATCTTATTTAACATTTGAAAGCTAACATCTGATTGGTTGGGGCAAAATTAGCAGACGTCGTTTGTGTTGCCTTTAAGTCCTCCGGGACTCCTGCTACTTTCTCTCTACAAACTTCTTCCTGTTACTCTTGCTGCCAACCAAGTTCCTCCTCTTTAAACTGTGCAAGCCCCTATATGCTCAGTGGAGGTGTCTCAAGTAGAAGCAGTCAGATGATGTCACAGCCGTGATTTAAAGTGGTTACCCAAAAAAGGACTGCAGAAGTGGGTGGTGAGCACCAGCATGAAGATCTTTCTTCAGGAATGTCCAAGAGCCTTTTAATTATTGCGTTCTTTAGGTTTTATGGGTCGTTGGGGAAGGTAACAGTTTGGGGAGGTGGACATGATCTTAATGCAAACAATCACTAGAGTTTCTAAGTAAATACCTACAATTCCCACATTCCTTTTAGGTCATTCTTTACCATATGCATATCTCTACAACAAGTGTACAATTCCTCATTACCCTGCCCCTCACCCAGTGGGTACAGACATAATTAGTGCTGACAGATTTTATATTCCAATTTTTCTAATATATACCATCCAGGCCATGGTATATCTGTAATATTCCTTCAGGTCCTAGTATATCTGTAATATTCATCCATCCAGGTCATGGTATATCTGTAATATTCTCCATCCCAGATTCATGGTATAATCTGTAATACTCATTCCATCCCCAGGTCAATGGTATATCTGTAATTCATTCATCCAGTCCAGGGTACATCTGTAATATTCATCCATCCAGGTCATGTATATCTGTAATATTCATTCCATCCAGTCTAGCTAATATCTGTAATATTCATCCATCCGGTCATGGTATCTCTGTAATATCATTTCATCCATCCAGGTCATGGTAGTATTCTGTAATATTCATTCATCCATGTCACGGTATATCTGTATATTCATCCATCCAGGTCATGGTATATCTGTATATTCATCCATCCAGGTCATGGTATATCTATAATAATATCATTCTCCATCCAGTCCATGGTATATCTTGTATATATTCATCCATCCAGGCCCATGTATATCTGAATATCTCCTTCCAGGGTCCTAGTATATCTGTAATATTTCATACCATCATAGGTCACGGTATATCTGTAATATTCATGCCATCCAGTCATGGTAATCTGTAATATATCATCCATCCAGGTCATGGTATATCTGTAATATTCATTCATCCAGGTCATGGTATTCTGTATATTATGTCATCCAGGTCATGGTATATCGTAATATTCATTCATCCGGTCATGGTCTATCTGTAATATTCATTCCTCCAGGTCTTGGATATCTGTAATATCCCATCCCATCCAGGTAATGGTATATCTGTAATATCCATCCATCCAGGTAATGGTATATCGTATATCATCATCCGGTCAGGTATCTGTATTCCATCCATCCAGGTCATGGTTTATCTGTAATATTCATCATCCAGGTCATGGTATATCTGTAATATTCATTCATCCAGGTCATGGTATATCTGAATATTCATTCATCCAGGTATGGTATATCTGTAATATTCATCATCCAGGTAACTGGTTATATCTGTAATATTCATCCATCCATGTAATGGTAATCTGTAATTAATTCATTCATTCCAGGTCATGGTATATCTGTAATATTCAATCCATCCAGGTCATGGTATATCTGTAATACTTCATTCACTCAGGTCACGGTTATCATCTGTAATATTCATCCATCAGGTCGGGGTATATCTGTATATCATTCATCCAGGTCATGGTATATCTGTACTATTCATTCAATCTCCAGGTCATGGTATATCTGTAATTTACCATCCAGGTCACGGTATATGTACATACATCATCCAGGGTCATGGTATATCTGTAATATTCTTTCATCCCAGTCATGGTATACTCTTTAATGTTCCTTCATCCAGGTCCATGGTTTCTGTAATCGCTCCCCCAGGTCAGGTTTCTGTAATATTCATTCATCCCAGGTAATGGTATATCTGGTAATATTCATCCGTCCAGGTCTATGGTATATCTGTAATATTCAATTCATCCAGGTATATTCTGTAATATTCATTCATCCAGTTCATGGTAATATCCTGGATATTCCATCATCCCCGTCATGGTATATCTGTAATATTCATTCATCCATCATCCTCATGTATATCTGTAATATTCATTCATCCAGTCCTGGTATATCTGTACTTTCATTCTTCACATCCAGGGTCATGGTATAATGCTGTAATATTCATTCATCCAGGTCATGGTATATCTGTAATATTCATTCATCCAGGTATGGTATATCTGTAATATTCATTCAATCCCAGGTCATGGTATACTGTATATTCATTCATCCAGGTAATTGGTATTCTGTATATTCATCATCCAGGCCATCCTATATCTGTAATGTTCCATTCATCCAGGTCATGGTATACTGTAAGTTTATCATCGTCATGGTTATCATGTAATATCATCCATCCAGGTCATGGTATATAGCTGTAATATTCATTCATCATCCAGGTCATGGTGTACATCTGTAATATTCATTCATCCGGTCATGGGTATATCTGTAATATCATCCATCCAGTCATGGTATATTGTAATATTCATCCATCCAGGTCATGGAGTATCTGTAATATTCATCCATCCAGGTCACTGTGTATCTGTAATATTCATCCATCCAGGTCATGTGTATCTTGTAATATTCATCATCAGCAGGTTGTAATACTGTATAATTCTCAATTCATCCAGGTCAACATTATAATCTTATATTCATTTCCATCCAGGTCCGTATATCTGTGTATTCATCTCACTCCAGTACTGATATCTGTAATATTTCAATCAGCCAGGATCATGGTATAAAATCTGTATATTCATTACCATCCAGTCATGGTATATCCTGTAATATTCAATCCATCCGGTCATGGTATTCTGTAATATTCGATCCATCCAGGTCATGGTGTTCTGAATATTCATTCCTCCAGTCCGGTATAATCTGTAAATATTCAATTCCTCCATCAGGTCACGGTATACTGTAATATTCATTCATCCCGGTCCTGGATATCGTAATAATCCATCCATCCAGGTCATGGTAGATCTTTAATTTCATCCATCCAGGTCACTGGTATATCTGTAATCTTCTCATCCAGTTCACGTATATCTGGACTATTCATCACTCCAGGTCACGTATATCTGTAATATTCAATCCATTCCACCAGGTCACAGTATATCTGTAATAGTATCATGCACCGGTCACGGGAATATCGTAATATTCTTCATCCCGTCACGGTATATCTGTATATTCTCCATCCAGGTCACTGTATTCGGTAATATTCATCAATCATCCCAGGCCCGCGTAAAATATCTGTAATATTTCATCCCTCCCGGTCATGGTATATCTGTACTATTCATCCATCCAGGTCATGTTAATATCTGTCATATTCATTCCATCCAGGTCCAATTGTAATTTCTGTAATATTCTCTATATCTCCAGGTCACGGTAGATCTGTTATATTCATCCATCAGGTCATTGTATATCTGTACTTTCATTCATACAGGTCATGGTATATCTGTAATATTCATTCATCTAGTCATGGTTATTTGTAATATTCATCCATACAGGTCTGTGTATCTGATAATATTCATATCCATCCGGTCCGTCTATCTGTATAAGTTTATTCACCAATCACGGTATATCTGTAATCTTCATTCCTCACAGTCACGGTATATTGTTATATTCATCCATCCAGGCCATGGTATATCTGTGATATTAATTCATCCAGGTCCGGTAGATCTGTAATATTCATTCCTCCAGGTCATGGTATATTGTAATATTCATCCATCCAGGTCAATGGTATATCTGTAATATTCACCATCCCAGGTTCATGGTATAATCTGTTATTCATCCATCCAGTCATGGTATTATCTGTATCTCATTCATACAGGTCATGGTATAATCTGTAATATTCATTCATCTAGGTCATGGTATATCTGTAATATTCATTCCATCCAGGTCATGGTAATCTGTAATATTAATACATCCGGTCACGGTATCTGTAATATTCATACATCTAGGTCATGGTAATATACTGTCAATATTCCATTCATCTAGGTCATGGTATATCTGGAATTTCATCATACCGGTCACGGTATATCTGTAATATCAGACATTCCAGGTCACGGTATATCGGTAATATTCATCCATCCAATCATGGGTATAATCTGTAATATTCACCTCCTCATGGTATGTTCTGTATATTCAGCCATCAGGGCAATGGTGTATCTGAATAACTCATTCATCCAGGCAGTCTTCTGGAGTATCGTTATATATCTGTAATATTCATTCGTCACGTCACAGTATATATGTAATATTCAATCATTCGTCCAGTCATGGTATATTGTTTATTTTCAGCCTCCAAGGTCAGGTATCATCTGTACATATTCAGCCTCCAGGTCATGGTATATCTGTAATATTCATTCATCCAGTCATGGGTTATCTGTAATATTTCATTCATCCAGGTCATGGTATATCTGTAATATTCATCTCATCCAGGGCACGGTATTCTGTAATATTCATTTACCAAGGTCAGTGTCTATCTCTAATATTCATCTCATCCAGGTCCTGTAGTTTCTGTAATATTCAGCCAGTCCAGGTCATGTATATCTGTAATCTTCATCCATCCAGGTCCATGGTATATCGTCATATTCATTCAATCCAGGGCATGGTATTCGTAATATTCAGCCATTCCAGGCCATGGAAGATCTTAATAATTCAGTCCATCCAGGTCATGGTATATCTGTAATATTCATTCATCCAGGTAATGGTATATCTGTAATATTCATTCATCCAGGTCATGATATATCTGTAATACTCATTCATCTAGGTCATGGTATATCTGTAATATTCATCCATCCAGGTCATGGTCTATCTGTAGTATAGTTAGTATATCTGTAATATTCATTCATCTAGGTCACAGTATATCTGTAATATTCAGTCATCCAGGTCATGGTATATCTGTAATATTCATCTATCCAGGTCATTGTATATCTGTAATATTCATTCATCCAGGTCATGGTATATCTGTAATATTCGTTCATCCAGGTCATGGTATATCTGTAATATTCATCCATCCAGGTCATGGTATATCTGTAATATTCATTCATCCAGGTCAAGGTATATCTGTAATATTCATCCATCCAGGTCATGGTATATCTGTAATATTCATTCATCCAGGTCAAGGTATATCTGTTGTATTCAGTTAGTTCAACTGGACTTAAAGTTTAGTTCTTGAGGATGTTTCGCTGGTCATCCGACTGGATATTTCAATTCAGAATAAGAAATAATTGAGAGATCCAGTCGGATGACTAGCGAAAACATTAAACTTTAAGTCCAGTTGATCTAACGGAATCCCACATTAAATATTCCTTTTATTTTAGTGTGTACAGCTGGGAGCTTCCATCAGCTAAGCATGTTTGTATAGTGTAACTTTATCAGTCCCATTAGTGTAAAATACGTTGTTGTGGGTTTTCTTTCTCACAGGATAGGCTTTCCCCTTTTAGTACAATAAATATAGAACATGTGACAACCTGCTATAAAAACTGTGCGGGTCCCACACACAGACCCCGGGATGTGTGGGTCTGTGTCCTGGCTAGTACTGGTTTCCACAGGCTGCTATCACAGGTAGAACTTTATCCATTATTTAAGTCTAATACAGACTATAATTGGAAGTATATTTATATATGTACACTGTATCTGTGGGATATTTGAACTATTTTGAATTTGTTGTATATATAATGTTACTTATTGAGAACATCCCTATATTATTCGATTTTATTATTAAAAATTATCTTTGGTGACTTTTTATCTTGCTATTTATTATTACTTTTGTCTTCTCCCTTTTTGTGTTTATTTTTCATGTTTTTATAAAAATTCATGCAAAAAGTGTTAAATATTTCAAAACAGTTAAAACATATACAGAGTTATTCAATAAAAGTTCTTATCGTGTTAAAATGGTGCTAATTTTGCCCCAACCAATCAGATCTTATTTAACCTTTGAAAGCTAACATCTGATTGGTTGGGGCAAAATTAGCACCATTTTAAATGATAATAAGAACTTTTATTGAATCTCCCTGTTAAAGTGCAATTGGATTGTTTACATTTCTACCAAGAGTCTCCCTATTTCATAGAAGATGAACGAGATTCAATGACAGATCTCTAGGTAAGGGGGGCAAGTTAACAGGCCGCAATACCCAGTGACCCCAATTAACTGCCCACTTTCCGCAGCGCTAGATATTCCATCATTTTTTAGTGTCAAAGGTCATGTGTTTTATTTTCTGTCCTCAATTTTCTTTTCTCATTAAGAGGACACAAAGGAAAGAAATAGGAACAGAAAGACGAAGTCTAATGTGAGTAAACCAGATAAGCCTTAGTAAGTGTTATAGCTCCGGAAAAATCACATTACAATACCCTGTTCATTACGTTTACTATAGCGCTCAACAGCCAATGGAATGAATAGATCCCAGCAAAGAGATCCCTGTCTAGTTGAAATACACTGTTCAAGTCCAGGGGGCTTATTTACAAATAAATAAATAGAAATGTCCCAATGCCTGTCCAACACTTGGGTGCTAACCCATTCTTAAAGGACAACTAAAGCCACAGAACAACACTGAACCAGAAGGCAGAAAACCTTGATATAAAACCAGTAATCTGTGTCCTACCCCTCATTTTGATACGGGCACTGGGGAATTTATCTAAATAACATATGGTTTGTGCTTTACTTCACAGCATTCTAGTATCACACAGTTTGGTCAACGACCATTATATATTCTGCACATGCTCAGTCCTTACCTACGGCAGAAACTTGTCACAGTTGGTCACACCCATTAATAATCTCTAGCCAAACCTTTTACAGAACAGATAAAGCAAGGAAGCATGTGACTGAGGTCAAGAGGTGTGGTCTGACATTGCCCATACACACAAATACTTCAAACAGTTCTTAACAGGCAGGGGCGTGTTTAGAGGGGATTCCTGGTGCCTGGAATCCCCCCTTTCTGTCTGCTCAGTGCAGTCTGCTGTTGTACCTCTCCTGGTGTCCATAGACTGTTGCATAGATTGTTATATAGACTGTTACATAGACTGTTACGTAGATTGTTACATAGATTGTTACATAGACTGTTACATAGATTGTTACATAGACTGTTAAATAGATTGTTATATAGACTGTTACATAGATTTTTACATAGATTGTTACATAGATTGTTACATATACTGTTACATAGATTGTTACATATACTGGTACATAGATTGTTACATAGACTGTTACATAGATTGTTACATATACTGTTACATAGATTGTTACATAGAATGTTACATATGTTGTTACATAGACTGTTACATAGACTGTTACATAGATTGTTACATAGACTGTTACATAGACTGTTATATAGATTGTTGCATAGATTGATACATAGACTATTACATAGATTGTTACATAGACTGTTACATAGACTGTTACATAGATTGTTATATAGACAGTTACATAGATCGTTATATAGACTGTTATAAAGACTGTTACATAGATCATTACATAGACTGTTACATAGACTGTTACATAGATTGTTACACAGGTTGTTACATAGACTGTTACATATATTGTTACATAGAATGTTACATAGACTGTTACATAGATTGTTACATAGACTGTTACATAAACTGTTACATAGATTGTTACATAGACTGTTACATAGATTGTTACATAGACTCTTACATAGATTGTTACATAGACTGTTACATAGATTGTTGCATAGAATGTTACATATATTGTTACATAGACTGTTACATAGATTGTTACATATATTGTTACATAGACTGTTAAATTGATTGTTACATAGATTGTTACATAGACTGTTACATAGATTGTTACATAGAATGTTACTATATCTACTCGACTGTTCCATAGATTGTGACATAGACTGTTAAATAGAGGGGCAGACGGTGAATAAGGGGACATGAGAATGTGACAGAGAGTGTAACATAGACGGCAGAGAGGTTACCTGAGAAGTTAAGAGAGTGTTAACATAGACGGTTAACAGAGGGGGGGGAAAGAGATGGGGAATAGATAGAGGTGGAATAGATGGTTTCTAGCTGGAAAGAGTGGGTTGACAAGAGACAGAGTAAAGAGATGGGTGACACGAGGGAAAGAGACGGGGAACGAGGGGGGTAAAAGAAGAGGGGGGGAACGAACCGGGGGGAAAAGAGAAGGGGGACGAGAGTGGCACCAGAAATGGTCAGTAGGGGGGGGGAAGACAGAACGGGGACAGAGATGGGGTTAGAGAGAGGGGGAAAGAGACGGGGCAGAGGGGGGGTGAAGAGAAGGTGACCGAGAGTTGGTCTGCAGTAAGGTTTAAACTAGGGGTGACAGAGCCTGGGGAAGAGTGGGGTAGTGGCAAGTGAGCAGGGAGGGAAGCGCAGTGGGGGTTTTCAAAAGGATCCAGTCTGCCCTGTGATGGAAAGCAGTGAGAGAGCTGGATCAGGGGGAGGCTGCGACTGAGTCTATGTAAATTAATTACTGTACCATACGGTACTGTGGATGGAGTTAGTGAAAGCTGGAGTGGTTGTAGGTAGCGGATTGGTCAACTTGCTTATATATATACCACCATAAGTGGGCTCTCCCTTCAGATTAAATGTTTAGCTTTCATACCCCGGTGCTACCACAAGGAATATATAAAAGATTTTGGAAGAAATTCCAGTTGCACTCTATACTATCCCAAAAAACTGGCTTTTTGTCAATGGCCAATTAAGGCATTTTGTTTGAAATAAAACCCAGGAGTGACTGGAATTTCTTAAAAATTTCTTATATATATATCCGTACATACACAGGAGTGATTGTTCCCGTAGATTCTTTATAAGAATGATTGTGCAATGGGTCCATAACATGGTCCACTTTTCGGCTTTACTGCAAATTCTGTCAATCAACAGTCATGTCACAGCCTGACTTTAAAGGCCTAATGGTAATCAGCTACGAATGTGGATTTTATCAGTAAAACAGAAACGTTAGGGTTTTGTGACACACAGACCATGTTCTCCCTGCCGTTAGCTGCTATAACGGTCACGCCGAATAGACAAATCCTCCTATGGACAGCGTCCGCTAAATGCACACTCCCGATAGAAAACTACTGATTTTTTTTTTCGGCGCCGGGAACCTGAAAATAAAAGAAATATCGTGGGTTGTGTGTAAACATCATAATAACGTATCAAATTAAAAGAAAAAGAAAAAGGCGGTGTATGGTAAGATGTGATGAAAATCATGGCAATTAGAGATATATAAGGGATATACATAACCTACTAGTGTATATAAGGATATTCAAGGCCACATGAGGAGTGAACTGTATGATAATATTTATATATAAACACAGCCCGTGTGTTTTTATAGATGCAGGGACTCCGCGGTGAAGTAATATCTGTATCATTTATTCTGTAGTAGAGCATTTATTCCATATAATAGCATAAGGTTAAAAAGAAAATCCAGCACTAGTCACGTCTGTCGTCCTCCCCTCCCTGTATTACGTGCACGATGACACACCCCGAATAGTTAACCCGCCCTTTCTATCTCAAACACACTACCTACCCGTCCATACCATCAACCTGGTGCATTATATGTTCGTTACACTGAATGAGCCTGATTCTGTGCTGATCGGAGGACAGCAATTATCAGTAATTCAGTCATACAGTCAGTAGTCTCCGAAGCAGTCCAGAAAAAAGCTTGTTATCTACATTACGAATACAGGCAGGGAGAGAAGAATCTGGTGGAGGGGCAGTGGAATACCAGGAAGTCACTTCAGTGACATCCGAGTGACTGATTATAGATATTCCATCACCACTTTACCTCCCCTTGAACATGCCAGAGCCTTTTGTATTATCTATAATCTATAGTATAACTATTAAAAGGGCAAAGCCCTCACTCACTCACCTCCACCACATCATCACTAATTCTCTCCAACTTGCCGTGGAGAGCAGACGAGCTTAATATTGGCAGGGCTCATTCTTGCAATTCCCTTACTTACAAAAGTAGCAGGTTTCGCGTATTGGGCCTCGGAAGCTCTGGGGGGCCGAATTTCTCTCTTCCATTCCGCTTACAAAACTCCTGAGGCGGAGGTTAAAGGTATTCGTTCATTGTGTACGTATATCTGACATGTTCACCAGACTGTATGGTTACACTGAGCTCAAGCTATACAAATCTATATGGTTGGGTCCGACTTTCAACCAAAGCACTCCTTTATCAGTAAAAGGTTAACAAAATCATTTTTTTTAGGGTGGGGGTGAGATGGGGGGGGGAATAAATTTTGAACTCCTCAGCACTAACGCTGACCGTTTTACCCAAAATTTCAGGGTGTGTGTGGTGACTGGCTGAGGTGTAAGGGGAAGGGTTTTGGAGGTGTGGACAGAGAGGTAATAGGTGGGGGTATTGGGGACAGTACGGGGAGGGTTGTGGGGGTTATTTTCAACCAAAATTTCGTAGGTTGAATGAAAACATATAATATTAAAAGTTATTGAGTGTCTGGGCATATCTAAAGCTTATTGATGTCTTTCTTTAATTATTCGTGCCGAGTGAACATTACAGCAATCTTGATACCAAGTTCATTGCTTTCTTACTAAAAAGGTATTTCAATACATCCCGCTGCAAGCGCGGTAATTGTTGGCTCGTATTATTATATTGCTCCATATATAATAGAAACACATGACGGTACTTCGGTCGTAAACCTCCTCCTGGGCTTGTTCTGGTACCCATTTAGGAATCCCCCCTTGAAACCTCTTAACGCTTGCCACTGACGCTATTTCTTTAATTCCAATTTACTGGAGTGTATTTATAGAGTCCTGATTGGTGTTTTTAGGGGGTTGTTTTTCAGATTCTAGTGTCCTATGCTGTTTATATATAGTATAGTCAATGTATAGTCTAGTATACTTACAGTATAGTATAGTCTACGTAGTATAGTAGCGTATAGTACCGAACGTATCGTATCGTTATAGTCCAGTCAGGTATGTACATAGTAATAGTATATTCCTAGTATAGTTATAGTATAGTCCCCGTACAGTATAGTAAGTAGTATAGTAAAGATGTAGTCGAGTATAGTATCAGTAAGAGTACAAGTACAGTACAGTACAGTATAGTTACGTACAGTACCGTATCTATAGTATAGTTATAGTATATACGTATATACCCGTACTAGTATAGGGAGAGTAAGTCATAGTATATGTAATAGTCTCAGTCTATTGTCTTCTATACAGTCATAGAACCGTATACGTATTTACCGTACAGTACAGTTATAGTACAGTACGTAATAGTCAGTAGCAGTACAGTATACGTTAATATAGTATAGTAATACGTACAGTATAAGTACGTTTAGTACGTATAGTATCGTACAGTATTAGTTAGTCCAGTATAGTATAGTATAGATCATAGAAAAAAAAATATGTATAGTACAGTAGCGTATGTATGTCCAGTCCAGTATCTTAATAGTAGTATAGTATGTATCGTAGCAGTATACTGCAGTATAGTACAGTATAGTATAGTAAGAGTATAGTAATAGTACATATAGTAAGTACAAGTATAGTGCAGTACTAAGTATAGTATAGTAGAGTACAGTATAGTCTGTATAGTAGTATCGTATATGTCCCGAAACATATATCTACGATATCGTTATACGGTACAGTGCTATATTATAGTATGTATATAGCATAGTACCGTTATATGTCACCGTATTGTATAGTATGATACAGTTAGTACGTCTAGTATAGTATATTACAGTATATTACAGTACAGTATATGTATAGTAAGTCTGTCTAGTAAGAGTTAGTATAGTACATTCTATATAGTACATTCTCTAGTATAGTATATCGTCCCGTAGAGTTAGTAAGGACAGTATCGTATAGTAATCGGATATAGTGTAGTAACTAGACATACAGTACAGTATGTATCGTCGATAGTCTAGTACAGTACGTATATATATTATAGTAATAGTATTGTCACAGTATAGTATCGTACAGTATAGTAAGTTATAGTACGTTTAGTAAGTACATTATAGTACAGTACAGTAGTTGAGGTTGAATAACGACCTACGTCCATTCCAGTCAACACATCTAAGCAATTCCTCATTTCCTACCACTGTTCCTCCCGAGGAAGGCAAAACACCCACCAAATTTATGCAGGGGGGGAATTCCTTTCCTTTAGGATGTTTAGTTCTCCTTTATGATGATTTACCCAAAATCCACAATCGAGAACAAGAAACAACCATGACACCCAAGGCGAAACATCTTTCTTGCCCAAGTACGGGATAACACACACAATTATTAACACCTGTTTCCACTATTGTTTATTGGTAACACACAAGGGTTACTTTCTGTTACGACGACAATAAAGATGTACAATCCTGATAGTTTAGAAGCGGAATGCGTGTGGCCTGGTTAAATCTCACTTGTATACTACATACTACCATAAATCAACAACAATAAGGAATGTAACACTCTTCCAATATTGCTTAATTCTCTCTTATCATTTTTCACGACGTTAAATGACTTTATTTTAAAATCTAGGCCATCTCTAACCCTGAATAAATAATGACATATAATAATAACATATATAAACTTTAGAGCTCTCCAGCATAAATGGAACACGCCAGTCCTGCTGTTGAGTTCATTAAGAGCTCGCACATGCACAGTAAGCTACTAGCCAATTCAACGGAAAGCTCAACCTCCCTTCCCCCTCCCTTTTCTGAGTGCAATTCAGGATACAACTACATTAGCTGACAGACTGAATAGCCCACAGTAACATGGATCAATTTAAAAAATGATTTGGGAAGTTTTCTTAAAGTGTTAAATCATTGTGATACTGCCCTTTAAAGTTAACTGTGTCCAAGATGAACAGGCTTGACAGGATTTTGGCTTTCCTGAGTATTTTTGCAAGTCACTTTCATTATTTATTTTTACATAGTTTGAAAGATTTTACATTTTATGTGTGATATGAGCAGCATCACCAATCACTGCACTCCTGCTCGAAACCACTTTTTCGTCGCCGCCCTTTGGGGGAAGTTATTAAAAAAAGTAAAAATGTACACCCCTTACTCCTACTGTGGGCCTGTCTGTGCCCCGTCACCTTCATTCCTCCCTTCAGTTACTTAACTCGATCTCTTCCTTGTTTTTCTTCGGCTTTCTCCTGCACTGTAGCATGTGCCAACCGAATATTAGATGGAGTAACTAGTATTTGACTGCAATTCAGACCTCCGCACCCCCTAACGTCTATCATGGATTCTTTATATCTTGGGGTGTGCAGCACTTAGAGAGGTTCCCCCCTCCCGTGAATGGCTCGTTTTTTAAAGGTATAACCTTGCCTTTCATTTAAAATCACTTTTTTTTAGGACCCACATTTCCCCTTTACATTTTATCACCATGGCCTTCCCTTTTAACGTTTTATAAACCCATTGTTGTTTGTGCTATCATGTTTATGCTATAATGCAGAAATACAACAGAAATGGAGATATAATATTTTTGAAAATTAAGAGTGCACTATATTCTATTTTGTGTTGCACAGATTGTTGCACTTTTGGTGTAGTTGTTCCAAGATTACTTTGACTGTAATTGTGTGTCACTTCGTACCACAGATCGATACGGGCTGAAAGAATTCGCCTTATCAACGCCCAACACCCTGGGAGCATCTGTGAATGTTATCCATCAGAGACACCATAAGCTATTGGTCATAATTAGACCACCACTTTCTCAGCTCTGTCCTGTTCTTAAGAACCAGGAGCTTTAGGATCAAGAGGTTAAAAATTCTTCATTACTCCTTCTCGTCGTATGAGAACCTTTATGATCAATGGCGGCTACTGTAGGGAGAAACTCCCTCTGACTCCCAAATCCCTCCTTTGTGTGACAACGGCAGTTGGAGCAACAGCAGGCATGGAAGTTTTAAAGCGGGCACGAGGTAACATGTCAAAATGACTCCACAATTATCTTAAATTTTTGTGTCTTTATTCCGATACTCAGCTCCTCGGTATTGTATTTGATGGGAGTGAATGGTTCCATTGTCCAAGTTTAACCTGTCGTTACTATATTAAAACATGGTCATCTGACAGTATTACTTATTAACTTGTATTGACATCATTCTTATTTACGTTGTACCTGACACTATTTACTTATTGAACCTTGTACCTGACAGTATTATTATCACATTGTCTCTGCTGTATACTTATTAACATTGTCGCTGACAGTATTCTTATTAAACATTGTATCTGACTGTATAACTTATTAACATTTTATCTGACTGTATAACTTATTAACATTGTTCTGAACCTATAACTTATCACATGTTCTGACCATATAACTTATTATATTAATTTGTTTGAAGACAAGAAGTGATCAGTGCTCACTATTGTGGTGGTAATCTATGTAGTATGACGGAGAATAATAGTGTGACCTGTATATATTCATGTGAGGGCAATAACAATTCTGAATGACATTGATACAAATTCATGTAGTGTCTTTTATTCAGTTTCATCTGGCCATATAATATTTTACTAACGTGACAACAACCATTGAGGATTAACTTTTCTTGCTTTGGGATACCGGATGTTCACTGGACCATTTGTTTTTCTGAGCATGTCAGGGTCAGTGGCATTTTGTAGGAGGATGGACTAGAGTACTGTACAGCCTTGACTTTTAACATGTGTAAAAACTTAGAAATGTATTTTCAGGTGGAACATACTATTTCATGTTTTGGTGCTAAGCTACTGAACAGTAATGGTATCTTTTCTAGCTTGGGCCCCATCCAATAATTCACTATTGTTTAGTGTAATTTTATAATGTTCAAAACTGTTGAGTTTCGTTTCATTTAAAATTCCTAAATTTTTTCTGAAATTTTCGAAGTTTGAGTTTTGTGTTTTCGAAATCGCCTGTTTTTGAAAATGTCTACTTGCGGTTTTCCTATTATCTAATTTTCGATAATATCGAAAATTCAATAATTCGGGTTTTCAAATGAATTCGGAGTTCCCAAAGTTTTTGGTCGGTACTTTGCAAACTTAAGATTCCTTCAAAACTGGGTTCTAATCGAATCCCACATTACCTCCAGAGTAATTTTTTTCTCCATAGGTTTTATCAGAACATAAACTCTCTGCACACTATGACTGAATGATTTTGGTATGTTGTTTTTTTTTTTATAAGGATGCAGCATTAAACCTCTCACAACTGATATGAGCAAACTGCAGGAAAGGGTTAAACGCAGAAGATGCAACTGAATGTTTCCAAGCAATATACCACGGCACTTCAATGACAGTGCAGACATCAGTGACCTCAAAAGGTTGGGTGACAGTATAAAATAGGTGACTGGAGCAATAGTAAAGAGTTATCAAACTGTAGACTAGTTTCACATGGTTAGTGTGGTTTTAGGTAACCAGGGGCACTTCTCTAGGACTTTCAAGAGGGGACTCTTAACCGAAAGTATATCTGTTGTATTCATTAGATCACTGGACTTGAAATGTAGTTCTTGAAATGTGTGTTCGATAGTCATCCGACTGGCTTTCTCAATTCAAAATGACTTGTACAAGAATCTGGGCAGTCTGTACCCTTGAAAATCCCATTACATATCACAGCAGGTTTAAGCGGCATGATTGGATAGTGGCCTGTTATAGGAACGCCCAAGAGTAAGTTGTTAAAACAGCATTGTACATGGCAGACAGTTTTTGGTGTCGAACCCCGCCCACCTCGCTTTAGGCTTGGTTTCTTTATTTTCACATCATGGCCTCCTTAACACCTCTCTTGAACCATTCACCGTTCCGTTGCTGTTTAACATTACAATCTTCAAAGGTCTGTCCTTTATCCTTAAGATGCGTACACGGCTGATTCCTGACCCGAGGAATTGGCTCTTCTGTGCTGCCATACATTGATGCAGTTTTGTTTGGTCCTCCCCCACATACAAATCATAGCATTCTTCACTGCACTGCGTATATGAGGTCACTCTTCACTGCACTGCGTTATGATTTGTCACTCTTCACTGCCTGCGTATATGAAATGTCGCTTTTCTTATGTTTCGGTATTGGGTCTATTCGGATGTAGCAATTCCGTCCTCAGCGTGTTTGCTCGGTTTACAAGCAGACGGGAACGTGTTTATTGAACTTAAGAATACTCTTCTTAATTTCTCAGAGACCCCTGCTACATATGGGATTGACATGTTCTTTTCTCCTGTCTTGGCTTTCCCCCTTCCACTGTGGTATTCTGTTCTTTCTTTCCTTTTGCTTCTTTTGACAAAGGCCCAGCTTATATCCACAGTTTTAAGGGCTCCTCTGAGATGTTTCATTTCTTTAGCCTTCGCCTCTGTGCTAGTGGGATGTTTTTTCATCAAGCTCTGTGTTGCAGGGTTATTATGACCCCAGCTTGTAGCTAAAGGGTGGTGGGAGTCAACAGCAATACTGATCTTGTGTGTTGTTTCTGTAAACTTCCTACTTACGTTTACCCATTTTCCTTACCTTCTAACAAGCAGTCAAAAGCCATTTTTGGGTTGTTTGTACCTCTTCCCTGGTAAATTTGATGTTTTGTTCTACCGCATTAAGTGTCCTGTTGAAAGCTTTTTGGGTAACAAAAACTTCCTTCTGGTGGAGTTTTTAACCCAGGTGTCATCCACAATATCGAACCAGTGGCTCGTTTCAGATCTTTGGATGAGGAATCCAACCTAAATAGAGGTGGGGGGGTTTGTCGGCACCATCTGTCCTGCCATGTACAATCTGGTTTTGACACCTTTCTCTGGGCTTCCTAGACACATCCTCTGTAGCCACCTATCTAATCACGCCCTTACACCTGCTGCAATATGCTAATTGGGATTTTCCAGGTACATCAATTGCCACAGACTTCTTGTACAAGTCATTCTGAAATTGAGAAGCCCGTCTGATGACTACGAACGTCTTCAGAACTAAACTTCAGTCCAGTTTATCTAATTGAATACAACAGTATGACCATGACCTGGATGAACGATAACCTTCACAGCTTAACCCATACAGGAACATTGTTCAAAAGATTCCATTTATGTATTGTCCAGTAGCACATGGATTAACTTTTGCAAGAAAAAGGGCAAGATCATGGACAATGGGTGAATTGGGGTTTTATAAAAGGAAGAATAAAAAGGAACTGGGGGGGGTAGTAGATTAAAGGAATATTGAAGAGGAGGCATAACAGGGTAATGTGGAAAAAGTAGCGATACAGGGTGTTGAAAGTTTAGCTGATAAAGGGACCCAATGTTAAAGTGGAGCAATAAACAGGAATTTGGAAGTGGTATGATAACATGGAATGTGGGAAAGTGGAGATTATACATGGAATCTGGAATTGGAGAGATAACATGGAATGTGGAAATTGTAGATTAATACATGGAATGTGCAATTGGAGAGATACATGGAATGTGAAAGTGGGAGCTGATGAAGGGAATGTGGGAAGTGGAGTAGATAACGGAATATTGAGAGGATCGATACAGGAATGTGGAAAAAAGGATGCTTACAGAAAAGATAATTAAGGGAATGTAAAAAGTGATCAGATAAAGGATGTGGAAAGTGGAGTTGATAACAGGAATATGTTAAGTGAAGCAAGATCAGATATGGAAGGATAAAGGGAATGTGGAGTAGATAAAGGGAATGTGTGAAGTGGAGCTGATTAAACGGATGTGGAAAGTGGAGCCAATAACACATGAATGTGGAAGTAGAGTAGATAACGTAATATTGAAGAGTAACTATACAAATGTGGAAAAAGAGCTGATAAAAGGAATGAGGAGAGTAAGGATAATTAAAGGGAATGTAAAAAGTGGATCAATAAAGGAATGTGGAAACCGATGGGGATATTTAATTGACTAATATAAAAGGATAGGTAGATAAAAGGGAGTAAATAACAGGAATATTAAGAAGTTAGCTTATACCGGGAATGTGGAAATTGGAGCCTATAACATGGAAGGTGAATAATGGGACGATACAGGGCAGGGGGTAGATAGCAGGAATATTCTAAAGTGGAGCTAATAACGAAATGTGGAAAGGTGACTGAATTAAAATAAATGTGAAAATTGGAACTGAATACAAGGGAATGTAGAAAGGAGATGATAAAAGGAAATGTCCGAAGTGAGATGATCAAAGCAAATGTGAAGTGGAGATTATAACAGGAATGTAGAAGTGGATATAAAGGGAATGTGGGATGTGGATATGATAAAGTAAATGTGGAACAAATGGAAATGATAAAAGGGAATGTGAAGTGAGCTGATACCAGGAATTGGATAGTGGAGAATTAGAATATGGAATGAAGAAAGTGGAGATGATAAACGAAAGGGGAGTAGATCACAGGGAATATGTCATCTCGTAACGCTATATGTTACTGTGGAAAGTGGAGCAGAGCCCAGGGGATGTGGAAAGTCCAGAATATAAAAGGAGTAGAATAGATAACAAGCAAATTTAGAAATTGAATCCATTAACCATGGGATGTGTAAAGTGGCGAACGATAGATAAAGAATTGGAAAGTGGACAGATAAATGGAATGTGGACGAGTGAGGCAGATAACAGGGAATGTGGAAAGTCACGAAGATAAAAGTGAGTGAGAATAGCATACCAGCGATGTAGAAAGTGACCATACCAGGGATGTGGAAGTGGAGGTTAATACGGCCAGCTAAAACTGTATTGTGCGACATGGGGCCGATAAAAGGTTGGGGAAGAAGGAAGAAATAGAATTTGTACGGGTCACCAGGGAAGTAGGGACGGAAGGATCGGGGTGCTTCTTCCCGCTGGTCGATCCTCAAATATTTGCCATTTAGGCGAAGATGTGGAGGAAACGATGGCTCGGAAGCAGCATGTAATGGAGCCGGCCTTTTCCCTTGAGCACCCAGGGGACGGCCATCTCCAATACAAGGGAGGGGAACTGGGGGCTAGGAAGGATAGGCAGGTGGTAGGGTAGGGGACTCCATTATTAGAATGTTATATAGGTTTTATCTGTCGCCAAACCCTACATTCGAACATTGTGTTTGTCTGCCTGGTGCTAGGTTCGAAATTTGGTGTCTTGGTAATATATTACCTGGATGGGGCTTGGAGTGACCAGGCGTTCCTTGGTTCACATGGTGGCCAATTACAAAGTTAGAGGTGGAGCTTGTCAGGTCTTAAAAATGATTTCGAGAATTAGGGCCAATTAAAAGCAAGGACCGCCCGGTAGTGATTTCAGAAAATACTCAACCGCAGCTCCACGTGCTTACGCTAGGGAGAACACGGGAGCTCAGGTATAAATCGCGTGGCTAAGAGGTGGTTAAGGAGATGGGGTTGCGGTTTTTAGAAACTGGGCGATTTTTCTTTTGGCTAAAAGGCCATCTTAGTAGAAGACGGATTTCACCTCACTGGATGGTGCGCTGTTTTGGGGAGAAGATGGCTATGGGGTTGGAGGAGATTTTAAAACTATTATGGGGGGGGTAATGTTTTAGACTACACAGTGGTATATAGAGAAGTAGGATCTGGGGATAGTAACACAATGTAGGGCAGGCAAGGGGGAGGGGGAGCATAGAGGATAAGGAGTCATTGCACGACAATGTTATGGAAGTAATCATTGTATCTAAATGTATTTTTACAAATGCAAGTAGTCTGGCTGCGAAAAAACCGGCGAACTTGAAATAATAGCTTAAATGAAGGTATATGTAATTGGTAACTAGCGATCTGGCTAATGATTCAACGACTGGACATAATATTGAAGGATACTCCTTATTTGACATGACCGAAGTTAATAAGAAAGGAGGAGGAGTATTTATGTATTTTAAACATGAGTTGAGCCAAATTTAAAAGAATGGAATAGATGGGAGCAAACTATACTGCAGAAACAGTCTGGGTGGAACTGTGTACAGGAACCAGAAGGTCGGTAATTATTGTTGGAGTATGGTTATAGATCCCGCCAAATGCAGAGAATGAGGGGGACCATGAATCTCCATATGCAGTTTGGCGAAGGCTGCTGGTATTGGGCATGTTCTGGTCATGGTGGATTTTTACATCGGTTTTTTACTGTTAGATAATCCTTGTCCTTACGGTGAGGATGGTAGCATATGCAGGGAAAATGAATAGTTTTCACCCTTGGATACCGAGATTTGTACGGAAACGAATTAGACAAGTTAATATCAATACAGCGCCGGATCTCGATGGATTGCATCCTATTAGGATTTTAAAAGAGATTAGTTCCTTCTAGCTAATACAACACTATTTTTCAATTCGCTTTTGTCTGCGGGATTGCCGCTTGATTGGAAAAAAGCCAATGTAATACCAATATTCAAATGTAGTCGCTTCACAGCCTGGTACCTATAAGAAATGTATCATTACATCAGTGTAGGGAAGGGTGAATGGAAACTTTGTTAGGGATCATATCCGTGACTTGTCTCCAAGATCATCTTATTCGTATTAGTCAGCCTGGATTTATGAGAAATAGATCATGCCAGACAAGTTCATTGGTTTTTATGAAGAAGTGAGTAAGAAGTTGGACTCGGCACAGCAGTGGAGGTGGTTAGATTTGGTTTTTGCAAAAGCTTTTTGAACTGTGCCCACATTGGCCGACTAATGTTAAACTGAGGACTGTTTGGCTTGAAGAAACATTTGTTCATGATAGAGGAACTGGTTATTAGATCGCACACGAGAGTTGTGGGTATGGAGCTACATCTATGGGTAAAGTTCTAAGCGGATGCCTCAGGGTTTCTGTACTAGGGGCCCGGCTTCTGTTTAATCTGTTTTAGAAATACTTAGAAATGGGTCTTGAAACAAGGTCTCTGTTTTTGCTGATGACACTAAATTATGCAGAGCTTTGGAACTTCCAATTATGTGCACAGTGCTGCAGCAGACCAGATCGATTAATCAAAATGGGACAGAATTGCAGATGATTCAATGTATGTAATGTAAGGTGATGCTTGGGTTTTTATTATCCCTGTGCCTATACACCATGGAAATAACTCTGTGTAGAGTCATCTGTATGGAAAATATTTGGTGGTCTGGTAGATAACCTACTTAGCTGTAGCCAACACTGCAGTAGCACACAGGCCTAGAGCTAGCAAGATATGGTCTTGTATAAAAAGGGGAATAGATTCAGAGAGAAAAATATTATTCTCCCTCTTTACAAGCACTGGTACGGCCTCATTTGATATGCGTGGCATTTTTGGATCCCATATACAAAAGGGAATCTTGGAAATTGAAGGCATTCAGCGAAGGGCAACTACATTAATAAGGGGAATGGAGGGGCTTGAATTGCAGGCAGGATTAGACCAGTTAGGGCTGTATTATCATTGGGAGAACGGCGGTTGCGTGGGATAGATAACTTATCAATAATTTAAGTAGGCCTACAATGAACTCTCTGGTGCATTGTTTTCACGTAATAGGGTCTATCATAGGACACTTGGAACATCTTTAAGGTTGGAAAGAAAGAAGTTTCTCTTCATGATAGGAAAGGTTTCTTTAACGTGAGAACGTGAAACTGTGGAACTGTCTTCCAGCAGATGTTGGTAATGGCACGTTCATTGACTACCTTTTAAAAAAGGTGATGTGTCACGATCTATACTGATTTATAAGTTACTTACGTGAACTCTCATTTTCCACCAGCATAGGGCTCTCTGCCTCAGGAACCTGGGTTTGTTGCAGACTGTTGGTGGGATGATTTCTTCACCCGACCTTCCAGTCTGCATTTTAAGGCCATCAACTACCATTGCCTCCGTGGCTAGGTCCTTGTTCTTCGTATCCTGTGCCCTATCCCTGCCTGCCGGAGCCTGCAGTCCGTGTTTCCAGTCTGTTCCTGTTTCATCCTCCTATTTTTGTCCTAGAGTTATTTTTCGTCCTTCCTGCCGGAGCCTTCAGTCCGTGTTTCGCAGTCCTGTTCCTGGTTATCCCTATGTTTTTTTTGATCCTGAGTTACTTTTTTCGTATGTATGCATGTTGTAGTGGCATATGTGAATCCCTCACATCTGCTTAGTATCAGTGATATTCTTGCATTCGTTATAATTGTCTTGTTCATTAATCCTGGCTTTTTTTTTGGGGGGGGGGGTCGCTCAGTGTTTCCCCATTCAGTGACCTTTTCTGCCCTATTGCACATCTTGTTTCATTGCCTATGACTTCAGTGGCAATGCATAATGCAATCCTACAGTAATGGACCTAGCCCAACTTGTCACTGGGAAATACTGAAAGTTCATTGCTTTAGCCATGGAAGTTAATTGAAGTACGAGTCAGTGATTTTCTCCTTATTAGCTCGGATGATAAGGATCACTGTTTTGCAGACTCTCAGTTAATTCTATGAGAAGTTTACAAATTATTGTGCAAATTAAATCCTCTGTGTCACCGGATATTTTTCAGTTCTGAAGTCAAACTGGCGGAGATTTACCGACTCTCCAATCTATGAGGTCCTCCTTCTAATATCTAATCAGTGTACCAGTTTCCTACCAGTTCACCCATGTCTTGTAGATCCTCACGTCCATTTAACCAGAACCAACCCATAGTTTCCAGTTTACCTCTGGCGAAATCAGGTCCTAAAATGATTCTCTGGTAATCTGTCTATCCATCTCCCGTTAAAGTGAGTGGATCTCCTTTGCAAAATGGGATTTTGAGGCGTTACTCTGGATGGATGGTGATTAGGAATTGTTTACGATTACTACTCTGTTAAAGTGAAATCTTTTTGAAAGCATGCATAACGCTGCATCTACTTTGGTTAAAATAAGGATTTGTGTGCCTGTTTTGTAGCTCCTTTGATTGGTGCATGGAAAAAGATTTTGCATTCAATTTTGCTGGCTGATAAATCTAGAAGTCAGCAGTCTATTCCAATGTTAACCCTGCCAGTTCCAGTAACAGTTTATTTTAACCGTATTTATCTGAACAGAAAAAAATTGATTGTATGTTTACCTATCTTAAAAAAAATAACAGAGGAGATCATTTTATGATTCTACTTAGACAGGTGATTTGGATGTGTTGGCATCATGCCTTGCAGTTCAGTCTAATATTGATCACAAACTTTGTAACATGAACTGCTTCGGCTTGCTGATCGCTTGCAAGGATACTGTGTCTCCTTCTTATTCTCAGGTTCAAACTCACTACTCACAGCAGTTAAAACCAGCCTCCAGAGACTTTAAATTCCCCACACTGTTCCATCAATGAAAACCTTTCCACTTGCAACAGCCATTAGATCCACACCGTGGTCATTCAGCTTCCCCACCTCTATACAGATTCGTGCAAACTTAATCCTGCTGTCCAGCTGAGCCGGAAAACTAAAAAATCAAAATGAAATTTTTCAAATACCGCCTCCATCCTTTCCTGTTTACTTCCCGCAAACTCCAACAGCTTTGTTGCCGATTTCTGTTGATCCACAACTTTTCTTGCAGAACCCTTTCGTCTCTACCCATGCCAGTTGGCTCGCCATGGCCGTTGGACAGATATTTGGCAATAGGCCCGGCATATTCCCTCCGCAATTTTTCGTGTCAGCTGCCCCCGTCAATCTCAGTCTGCCGTTCTTGCGAACCATACGTTACAAACATGCTCAGCCAAATGCCCAGGTCAAATGCTCAATATTGAGGTTCAGCTTGATGCTCTGCCAAAGGTCCCGGCCAGCTATTCAGTCACGATTCAGCCACCTCGTCGCTCAGCCACAGTCTCCGCTTTCATTTCTGTGGACAGTTCCTGCCCTCCACTCCCTGCTCGAGTTCTAACAACTGGTTTCGGAGTTCAACCCATACAGATGTCATACATTCATTTACTAATGATCTCCTCCAGCTCTCTCCAGTCTGTCACCTTCAGCCTGCTTCTCCAGCTCTCGCCAGTCGCACATTACGCCGCTTCCAGCTCTCCCAGTCTGCACCATACAGCTGCCTTCCCGCTCTCTCCGTGCCCCTTACAGCCTGCTTCCACTCTCTCCATCTGCACCAGTACAGCCTCTTCCAGCTCTCTCCAGGTCTGCACCATTCCAACTGCTTCCAGCTTTGTCCAGTCCTGCGCCATTACAGCCTGCTTCCAGCTCTGTCTGTCATCTGCACCATTCAGCTGCTTCCCAGCTCTGTCCGTCTGCACCATTCTCAGCCTGCTTCCACTCGTCCAGTCTGCAACCATTCCGCCTCTTCCAGCTTGTCCAGTCTGCGCCATTCCACGCCTGCTTTCAGCGCTCTCCAGCATGCGCCATTCCAGCGCGGTTCCCAGCTCTCTCGCCCGCACATTCCACCGGTTTCCATGCTCTGTCCGCCTCACCATCCTAGCCGTTTTCCAGCTCTGTCCAGCCTGCACATTCCAGCCGTTTCCAGCTTCGGTCCAGCCTGCACCTTCCAGCCGGTTTCCAGCTTCCGTCCAACTGCACCATTCTAATCCGTTTCCACTCGTCCAGCCTGCACCATTCTAGCCGGTTTCCAGCTCTGTCCAGTCCTGCAGGCTCCCAGTCCCAGCGGTTTCCGGCTCGTCCAGCCTGCACCTTCCAGCCGTTTCCAGCTCTGTCCAGCCTGCACCATGCCAGCCGATCCAGCTCTGTCCAGCCTACCACCATTTCAGCCGATGCACTCTGTCCAGCCTGACCATTCCAGACGGTTCCAGCTCTGGCCAGTCTGCCCTAAGTCAGCCTTTCAGCTAAGACTCCGTTAGAAATCCTCACTCTCCTTATTATCCATTTCTGCAGGGGTCCCTCCTATCCTGGATACCTATTATCGTTCAAAGGTCATCCCAAACGTATACCTTTAAACAACTTGTCTTTAATGCCACAGTCTGCAGTTTCCCCTGAACAACTACCTTTGAATCTACAGTTTTACAGAGACCCCCTTTAATACCTGCTTTGGAATCCACAGCCTGCAAGAGCCTGTTACTTGCTCTACAATCTACAGATCTTTTGCCCTCAAATGCACAACTGTCAGAAGTTTGCCTGTACCTTCCGAGTCCTTAAATTCTCTGCAGAATGACTTCTTCGGTCCTGTCCAGTACCCAGTCTCCCAGAGATGACTTTTTGGCGGATCCGTCTAGTATCCAGTCTCCAAGATGAACTTCTTCTGTCTTGTCTGTATCCAGTCTCCAAAATGACTTCGTCTTGTCCAGTGCCCAGCTCCAGCGATGACTTTTCGGCTCCTGTCCAGTCCCAGTCCCGAAGATGCATTTTCTCCGTTCCCGTCCCGCGCCCAGTCTGCGAGTGACTTCTCCGTTTCCCGGCCAGCGTCCAGTCTGCAGAGATGACTCTTTTGTCCGGCCAGCGCAGTCTGCAGAGACGACTTCTTCGGTCCTGTCCAGTATCCATTCCTCCAGAAAACGACTTCTTCGGTCCCAAGTCCACGTCCAGTTGGCAGAATGACTTCTTTCGTCCTCGTCAGCAATCAGTCTGCAGAACTTACCTTCGTTCCGTCCAGTCCAGCATCCAGTCTGCAGAGACCTACTTCTTTCGTCCCAGTTCCGCTCCAGTCTGCAGAGACGACTTCTTCGGTCCCCGTCCACATCCAGTTCTGCATAGACGACTTCTTTCGTCTCCCGTCCAGCATCCGTCTGCAGAGACGACTTTTCTTCGGTCCCGCAGTAATCCAGTCTGCAGAGACGACTTTCTTCGTCCGTCTATATCCGTCTGCCACGACTTCTTCGTCCCCGTCCAGTATCCAGTCTGCAAGAGAGACGCTGTCTTCGGTCCCCGTGTCCATTCCGTCTGCAGAGACGAACTCGTCGGGTCCCGTCCAGTATCCAGTCTGCACAGACGACTTCTTCGGTGTCCCTCCAGTATCCGTCTGCTAGCTACTTCTTCCGTTTCCCCGTCCGTATTCCAGTCTGCAGAGATCGACTTCTTCGGTCTCCGTTCCATTCAGTCTGCAGGACGACTTTTCGGTCCCCGTCCATTAATCCAGTCTGCATAGACGACTTTCTTCGTCCCGTCCATTTCCGGGGCCAGTCTGCAAGACGACTTCTTCGGTCCCCCGTTCCAGTTCCATCTGCAGAGAACGACTCTTTCTTCGGTCCCGTCCAGTATCCAGTCTGCAGAGACGACTTTCTTCGGTCCCGTCCTATCAGTGCTGCCATAGAGACTTCTTCGGCAGTCCGTCCAGTATCCAGTCTGCGCATAGACGACTTCTTCGGTTCCCGTCCAGTATCCTTTGCAGAGACGACTTCTTCGGTCCCCGTCCAGTATCAGTCCAGAGACTTACTTCTTCAGGTCCGTTGCCAGTATCCTCTGCAGCGACGACTTTCTTCCGGTCCGTCCTAGTACCATCTGCAGAGACGACTTCTGCGGTCCGTCCATTATCCAGTCTGCAGAGCGCTTCCTCGGTCCCAGTCCAGTACCAGTTCGGGCAGAGACGACTTCTTCTTCTGTTCTGTCCGGTGTTCTTGCTGTCTGGTTCACTGATCTGTCTGTTTGATAGCCAGTTTGCTTCACTTTCCGAGGGTTTCAACTACTGGCCTCCCGACTATAATCCAGTGGTCGTATGGAGGGATCGGTTTAATGCTTTTCCTGCGATGACTGGTTTCTTGATTTGCCGAGGGTCTTCACTTTTTGTTTCTGGCATTCTTTGTTCTAGTGACACCAAGGTCTGTTCAGCTCGGTGGTATACCGGGTTTGTTGCCTTTTCTGTTTATGGCCTACTGCTGCTCTTCTGGGAGCCAGCCGGGTGTGAGTTTAAGTAGGTCATGTGGAGCGTCCTGAGGGCCGCTCCTAGGGTGGGGGGGTCAGTTCACGATCTGCGACTGACTTTATAAGTTACTTACGTGAACTTCCTCATTTCCACCATCATAGGGCTCTCTGCCTCAGGACTGGGTGTGTTTGCAGACTGTTGTGGAGGAGTTCGGTCACCCACCTTCCAGTTCTGCATTTTACGGCATCACGACCATTGCCTCATGCCTAGGTCTTGTTATTCGTATCCTGTGGCCCTAGTCCTTCCTGCCGGAGCCTGCAGTCCGTGTTTCCAGTCCTGTTCCTGGTTATCCTCCTATGTTTTGCCTTAGTTACTTTTTTAGTCCTCCTGCCGGATCCTGCAGTCCTGTGTTCCAGTCTGTTCCTGGTTATCCTCCTATGTTTGTGTCCTGAGTGACTTTTCGTAGTATGCATGTTGTAGTGCATGATGTGAAGTTCTACATCTCTTTATTATCATTTATATTCTTGCATTCGTTATAAATTGTTCCTTGGTTCTTATCCCTGGCTTGGGTCGCCTCATTTTTTCCTCCCCATATGGACATTTCCTGCACTAATTGCACATCTTGTGCATTGCCTAGGATTCACGTGCCATGCATAGTGCACTCCTAACGAGGGAACTTTGTGAACGGTTGGACTGTATGGACGTATGTCTTTCGTTCACCTTACTCTCTATGTACTTGTACTATAATGTGTAAATTGGTGCCATCAGGAATGTAAAAAATGGAGCCGGTAACAGGGAATGTAAAAAGATGGAGCCAGTAACAGGGAATGGGTAACAGTCAAGAAGATAAAAGGGAGTGGAGACATAGATACAGTGAAATGTAGAAAGTGCGCCAATACAGGGCATGTGGAAAGTGAGCAGATGAACACGAATGTTTGAAAAGTGGAGCTGAAAATGGATGCGACCTATAAAAATTAAGTGAAGTAGACAAAGTGGAGCGATATAGGGAATTGGAAAGTGGAGCAGATAACAAGGAACGTGGTAATGGAGCAGTTTAACAATGAAGCTGGTATTAGAAAGAAGGAATATGTAATGGTAGGCAGAGAAATTAATGTGAAATTTGCAATAACTGGGAAAATGTAAAAGGTAGCCTGTAAAAGAGATGTGGAAAGTTGAGCCAACCATAGGGAAAGGTAGAAAAGTGGAACCTAAAAATGATGGGAAAGGGACACAACAAGGAATATGTAAGTGGAGGCAATAACAGGAATATGCACAGTGGAGCCTTCACTTCATAATAGTTCGGTCCTGTCCCTTCGAACTTTCGACTTCAGCAAAAGTTTTGACAGGTCAAAATTCGACGCCATTAATCATGATTTACAGGTGATTTTACGTAACTAGAATAAACTAATAATGGTACTTACTGTAAATGCTGTGCCACCTGGGAATGGTCTGGGGAACAGGTCACTGTCACCAAAACTGTTTAACACACTTCTAAAACCGAGCGGTCCAATTGTAGGTTTGAACCAGTTTACATTCAATGGGTTACGGACAGTTTGTGACCGAACAATACATTTTTGGAAGGTTATGAAAACTAGAACCATAAATTCGGTGGGTTTTTATTTGGGGTTGGTGTGGGGGTTACCGAAAACTAACATACTTTTCGAGGGCTTAGTCGAACATACATTCCGGGTTAGAGTAACAATCCATACATACAAGGGTTACTGAATAATAGAACAATCCTTTCGAGGTTAGAGTAAACAATCCATACTACCAGTGTTACTGAAAATAAACATACTTCGAGGGTTATAGTAACACGGCCTACATACAAGGTACTGAAAATAACCTACTTCTCGAGGGGTAAGTAAACAATCCATACTGCAAGGGTTACTGAATAAACAATACTTTCCGAGGTTAGGTAAACATCATACTACAATGGTTACTGAAAATCACATACTTTTCGAGGGTTAGAGTACACATCCTCCTACAACGGGTTACTGAAAATAAACATACTTATAGGGTTCCCGCAATCGAAGCCTACAATCACGGGGTTAGCGAACATTACATTCTAGGTTAGCGAAAACGAATCATACATTTCGAGGGTTTATCGAAAATGGAACGATACTTTCGGTTAGCGACGATACATTCTAGAGTAAGCGACGTCCATGAATTTGGGATAATTAATTATCGATTTACAATAATTCTCGAAAATAAGCCGCGAACCGGAAAAACAACGAGTTCGAATAGTTCGGCTCGCCCATGTCTTGAAAATTTGGCTCAAACTCAAGTTTGTGTCCATCTCTATACATAATAATATGTCATAGTGGAGAAGAGATCGAAGTGGGAGCCAACAACAAGGAAATGTACGGTGGAGTACATAAAGCAAACTGGAGCCATTTTTCAGGGGAATGTGGGAAAGTAGAGCAATCCAGGGAATGTGGAAAGTGGAATAAATATCGGAACGACATTCTCTATATTAAGGATTACACCTACTGGACAGAACAACTACCCCTTCCATATATAAAAACTAACCCCTTCTGGACACAGCACCCTTCTTATAGTAACCAGACTTATCCCCTACTGACACAAATACCCCTTCTATATAGTAACTGACTTTACCCCATTGAACTGCCTACACTTTTCATATAGTAAACTCGACTTACCCCACGAGACACACTACCCCTTCCTATATGTACTGGCCAACCCCAACGGACCACTACCCCCTTCCATTAGTAACTCGACTTACCCCTACGGACCAATTACCCCTTCATATAGTAACGACTTCCCCTACGGACCATTACCCTTCCATATATTAACCTTAATTAACCTACGGGACAATAACTACCACTTAGATCTGTATCAGGTGATTGCTGAGACTGAGTCTATTTACATTAATTTCTGTACCTACTGCACTGTGATGGAGTTAGTGAAATCCTGGAGGTGGTTGTATAGCTGATTGTCAACATTGCATTATATATATACACAGTCCAATAAGTGGGCACTCTCCCTTCAGATATAAATGGTTTAGCTTTTCACTACCCCGGTGCTACCAGCAATGAGATATATAAAATATTTTGAAGAAATTCCAGTGCACTCCAGCTCTAACATAAGTACGCCAAAAACTCTTAACCTCAAAAAACTGGCTTTTTGTCATATGGCCAATTAAAAAGGCATTTTGTTTGAAAAGTAAAACCCCCACAGGATGTGACTGGAATTTCTTCAAATTTTTATATATATATCCAGTACATACACAGGAGTGATTGTTCCCGTATATTCTTTATTAAGAATGATTGTTGCAATGGTCCATAACATGGTCCATTTTCGGCTTTACTGCAAATTCTGTCAATCCACAGTCATGTCAGCAGCTCTGACTTTAAAGGCCTAATGAGTAAATAGCTAGAATGTGGATTTTATCAGTAAAACAGAACACTTAGGTTGGACAGCACAGATCCAATTGTTCTTTCTGCCCTTACCGGCTTCAGCCTGCTATAGAAGTCGGTCACGCCACAGCAAAGTCTCCTATTGACACAGCGTCCTGCAGTATGATTTTTCTTTGTTTTGCCCATAGGAAATCACCTAGATTTTTTTTCGGCGCCGGAACCTAACAATAACAGGAAATATCGTTTGGTTGTGTGTAACAACGCAGCTATATAACGTATACAAATTAAAAGAAAGAAAAGAAATGGGTGTATGGCTAACATGTGATGCAATCTGGCCCCTTCGCCGATATCCATCAGGGCATCATCCTACACCTCACAGTGTTCCTACTCAAGGTCTTCCAGGCCCCACGCGCGTCGACTGTCTCCTGTCCATTTCACTCCTATTATCTCCTAACACGAACCTTGTTATAGAGTCGGGAATCCGCGGTGAAAGTATATCTCTGTATATTTATCGTGTAGTACGATGATTATTCCATATAATAGCATACAGGTTAAGAACAAGAAAATCCAGCAAGTCACCGTCTGTCGCCTCCCCCCTCCCTGTATTCGTCAGTCTAGCTCCCCCCAAACGTCAGTTCAACAAGCCTTTCTCTCACCAAACATCCTACCCCGTCCATCATCCCCCAAGGTGCATTTTGTTCGTTACAACTGCCAAGCACTGCATTCACTGTGCTGATAAGGACAGCAATTATCAGTATTCAGTCATTCAGTCAGTCAGTCCCCCGCAAGCAGTCCAGAAAAAGCTTGTTTATCTACATTACAATACAGGCAGGGAGAGAAGAATCGGTGGAGGGGCAGTGGAATACCAGTGAAGTCATCAGTGACATCCTGAGTGACTGATTATGATATTCACTCACCACTGTACCTCCCCTTGAACATGCGCAGAGCCTTTTGTATTTCTATAATCTATAGTAATAAAAGGCCTAGTAATAAGGCATGCCTCACTCACTCACCTTCCACCACATTCAACTAATTCTCTCCAACTTGCCGTGGAGAGCAGACGGCTTAATATTGGCAGGCTCATCTGCATTGGCCCTTACTTACAAAAGTAGCAGGTTTCGCGTATTAGGCTCGGCATCTCAGGGGGGCGGCAATCTTTCCTTTTGCTTCATCCTCGTAATCAATCTTCCGAGGCGGGGCTTAAAGTTCGACCCCTGTCGGCAGTTAATCTGACATTGCACCAGACTATGGTTTACACTAGCTTACAGCTATACAAATCTATATGGTTGGGTCCGCATTCAACCAAACACTCCTTTACCATAAAAGGTTAACGAAAATATCTTTTTTTTAGGGTGGGGTGAAGTGGGGGGGGGAATAGAATTTTGAACTCCTACCACTAACGGCTGGACCGTTTGTTACCCAAAATTTCAGGGTGTGTGTGGTGACTGGCTGAGGTGTAAGGGGAAGGGTTTTGGAGTGTGGAACAGAGAGAATAGTGTGGGGGTATTTGGGGCAGTACGTGGGAGGGGTGTGGGGGTTATATTTCACCAAAATGTCCTCGTAGGTTAAGAAAACAATATTAAATTAAAGTTAATGAGTGTCTGTGGCATTATCTAAAGCTTAGTGGATGTCTTTTCTTTAATTATTCCAAGTCCGAGTGAACTTACAGCAATCTTGATACCACGTTCATTGCTTTCTTACAAATAAACCCGTTATTGTTCAAGATAATATCAGCTCCACTGCGCAGCGGCGGGTATTTTGGCTTAGTATTATTATAGATCTCATATAAATAGAATCACATGAAGGTATTTGAGATATATAAAATATTTTGAAGAAATTCCAGTGCACTCTATACATACCCAAAAAACTGGCTTTTTCAATGGCCAATTAAAGGCATTTTGTTTGAAAATAAAACCCAGGAGTGCACTGGAATTTCTTCAAAATATTTTATATATCTCCCCTCCTATAAATTAATTATATATATTATAAAATTTAACCCCAGTGTGGACAATTTTTGCAAATAATTGACCAATAAACTTAAACATATTGTTGAATCCTGATTATGAAACAAGCCTGGTTTCAAGTCGGAACTGCCGGCTTCGAAGATCCACGGATCCAATGGATTCTTCAAAATTTTCTAAACTCAGAACTTTTAATCGAAAACCGTAAATGACAGAAATGGAAACAATGAAAATTCCATTCAAAAAACAATGAAATATTTATCTCGCAAATCAAAATTCCACAGCCACAGAACAAAATTTCTAAAATTCCAATAGAATTGAATTTCGTACTTCTATAGGTTTCACGGAACCTCTATCATAATGAACGCAACATTTCTTTTCATCTTAAGTTAATTGTGCTATAGTTCATCTATACTAAAATGAACTTAAGGGGTTCTTGACACTTCATGACGCCCTCCACTTGTCATATTGTTTCTTTCTATTTCTATAAGCGTTTGAACAAATCCAATATAAAGAGCGAGGGGCATCCGAGCCCACCCTGGGAAGCGGTATTCCATTTTTGATCTCTTATAAATTAATACATCATTGGTATATATAGTAAATAAGAGGATCACGAGATATGTTGAATTAGTAGGTGTCCAGACCCCCCTGTTTATTAAGTAAATTCTAATTACCAATCAACTAGCTCTAGTTTGTAGGTATGTGGCTTTTAAAATAAGGAAACTCCTAACTGTCCCACTTCCTTGTCAGTTTTTTCAAGGTCGGAGCCCCTTGATCTTGGTGGTTGATCTAATTGCTCCATAGATGTTTTTCCTCTCAGTTCTGGTCAAAAGAGGGAGCGAGGGGTGGGAAGCAGTGAAACCTTCACTGGTGGTCTTTGGCACGGCTATGCTGGGTGATTTTTAGCTTTCCCTCTCCTTCATTAAATGTGAAAATGTTATAATGATGAGCGGCAGTGAATCCAGGTTATTCGGATATTGCTTGCCACATTGCTTTGTCCTATGTCTGTTTAGAGGTCTGTGTTTTATCAGGAACGCAGTGGAAATTTCTTCCTCCACATCCCAATGAATTGAGAGTTCTCCTGCAGCGAACACAACACACCAATTTCCCCCTTGTTAGACTAACCATGTCCCCAGGTGAACCAAAATGAAGTTACGTTTTCACGTGTAAATATTATTCTTGTAAATGTCAACTGATCTTCAGAAGTCCAACCCCTAGTGGATACCACTAAACACGGAACTAATGAACTGTTATAATATTAACACCCTTTACCTCTGTCCAATGACAATTGAGAGTAAAGGGCAAGTATTACAGAATTTGTGGGCAATACATGTCCGGAACCCACGCAATCATTCAGCCTCTTAAACATCCCGCGAAGAAAGGGGATGATTAGGGCCTCCCAACAATTTACAGCACCATCTGAAGGATCAATAACAGAACCAGCTGCATTTTATTTCCCATAAATCACCCTGCAATGAATATCAAGTGTCGCATTTAATAGACTCTATGACGGATTCTAAAGAGCTTGGATATGTCCTGTGTCTGCCTGGCACCATGCCCGGGTCCCTAAATGTTCTCCCTAGGTGAAAGGGGACACTGACCATGAATGAAAGAATTGAAATGTCTACAAAATCATGCTAATGTCCAGAGAGAGAGACCCAGATAAACCATAGAATTCCTGTTGAGACAGTTATACTGCAGCTTCAGTTAACACAAAATACATCTGTAGAACAGTGTATATACAGTGGAAACCTACATGAACAACATTTTCTCTTATTTTACTTACCAAAAACTGTTTAAAGGGCATGTACTGTTTAAAGGGCATGTACTGTTTAAAGGGCTTACTGTTTAAAGGCATGTCCCCCCACTCACAAAATTAGACTCCAACACCATATGTTTTCCTAAGAAGTTTCTTCCTTATACTCATTTTTAACGCCTCCCTTAACTTTCACAGAAGCATATGGTGCCTATATCCAGTACCTGTGTACTCTAACCCTGAGTACCAGTACGGGAAGTTTGTAAAGTACATGTAGCATGAGTCTAAGTGACTTAAAGGCAGCCCCCTGGTGTCTGCAATATACATAGGCTTTATTGAGAAGTGAAGCCAGTAACAGTTATTATCTTTAAAAATGGTCCCTCATTTTCCCCAACCAATAAAATCTTTTAACAGTTGAAAGCTAACCTGATTGGTTGGGCAAATTAGCAGACGTCGTGTGTGTGCCTTTTAAGTCCTTCCGGGACTCCCTGCCTAACTTATTCTAACTTTCTCCTCTACAACTTCTTAAACTTCTTCCTGTTTACTCTTTGCTGCCGATACCAAGTTCCCTCCTCTTTAACTGTGCAAGCCCCTATATGCTCATGGAGTGTCCCTCAAGTAGAAGCAGTCCCCAGATTAATGTCACAGCCTTGAATTTAAAGTTTACCCAAAAAAGGACTGCAAAGTGGGATGGTGGCACCACATGAAGAATTCTTTCTTCAGAATGTTCCAAGCCCTTTAATGATGCGTTCTTTTAGGTGTTATGGGTCGGTGGGAAGGTAACAGTTGTGGGGAGGTGGACATGGATCTTAATGCAACACCACTAGAGTTTCCCACTCAAGTAATCCCTACAATTCCCACATTCCTTTTAGGGTCTTCTTTACCATATGCATATCTCTACAAACGTGTACAAATTCCGCATTAACATTATACCCTGCCCCTCCCCCCACGTGGGTACAGACATAATTAGGCTGACAGATTTATAATTCCATTTTTCGAATATATACCATCCAGCCATGGTAATACTGGAAATATTCCTTCAGTCCTAGTTATTCTGTATATTCATCCATCCAGGTCATGGTATGAATCTGTAATATTCATCATCCAGGTGCATGGTATATCTGTAATATTCTCCATCCCAGATTCATGGTATAAATCTGTAATACTCATTCCATCCCCAGGTCATGGTATATCTGTAATTCATTCATCCAGTTCCAGGGTATCATCTTGTAATATTCATCCATCCAGGTCAATGTTATATCTGTAATCTTCATTCATCCGGTCCTGTATATCGTAATATTCATGTCCAGACCAGTCATGGTATTCTGTAATATTTCATCCATCCAGCCAGTCATCTTGAGCTCCCAGGTCATCTGTAGATCAATATTCATATCATCCATGGTCACTTGGTAATATCTGTACTATTCATTCAGCCATGGGTCAATTGTATATCTGTATAGTTCATTCCATCCAGGTCATGGTCTATATAACTAGTACATTATTCTGTATTCATCCCCAGTCCAGGTCGTAATATCTGTAAATTGCATTCATCCATCGCCATGTATATCTGTCAATATTCCTCCATCCGGTCAGTATAGTCTTGTAATATGTCAACTTCATCAAGGTCATGGATTCTTGTATCATAGTCATGCCATCCCAGGTCATTAGGATTCTGTATATTCATCCATCCCAGGTAAATGTGTATATCTGTAATATCTCGATTCATCCACAGGTCCTATCAGGTATTCTGCTAGGATCCATGTATTGTATACATCCAGGTGCATGGTATAATCGTAATATTCATTCATCCGGTCATGGTCATATCTGTAATTCCATTCATCCAGCGTATATCCTAACCAGTTCATGTTGGATATTCTGTAATATCCTCACCCACAGGTAATGGTAATCTGTAATTTCCAGTCATCCAGGGTATGGTAGATCTGTATGTCATCATCCGGTCATTGACTTACCCATCCATCGTCATGTATACTGTATTCATTTCATCCAGTCATAGGTCTATCGTGTTCAAATCACAGTCTTCATTCATCCCAGCGTCTGGGGGGGGTGGTATGATCTGTAATATTCATCTCATCCAGGAATGTTATCGCTGTTAATACCGTCATCCCGTCAGGTATCGATTCATCCATCGGGGATGGTATATCTGTAATATTCATCCATCCAGTATGGTATATCTGTAATTACTTCTCATTCCAGGTCATGGTGATATCAGGTATATTCATCCAATCCAGGTCAGATTGTATCATCATAGGTCAGTATCGAATTTCCCATGTCAGGATACGATCATTCCCGTCACGAGTTATCTTGTAATATTCATCCATCCAGGTCAGGGTATACTCTTACTATTCATTCATCAGGTAATGGTATAGTCTCGTACTATTCATTCAATTCCAAGTCATGTGATAATACTGTAACTAGTCATCCCCAGGTCACGTGATATTGATAATACATCCATCCGTCATGGTATATCTGTAATATTCATCCATCCAGGTCATGGTATATTGTAATATTTCCTATCATCCAGGTCCATGGTAATTGTCTTATTCAGCCTCCCCAGGCAGGTATTTACTTATCAGCATGGTATTTATCTGTAATATTCATTCATCCAGTATGGTTATCTCTGGAATATTCATCCATTCCAGGTCGGTATATCTGTAAATTCATTCATCCAGGTAATTGTTATCTGTAATATTCATTTCCAGTCCACGTTCATGGTAATATCCTGTATATTCCATTCATCCCAGTCATGGTATATCTGTAATATTCATTCATCGCCATTCAATCTAATCATTTTCCCAGTCGGTTATTGTCCTGTCTATAATGAATATTCATTCATCAGGTCACTGGTAAATCTGTATTATCATTCATTCACTCCAGGGTCATCGGTACTATCTGTAATAGTTCGATCATCCAGGTCAGGTATTATCTGTAACTATTCCACATCCAGGTACGGTATATCTGTAATATTCATCACGCCAGTCATGGTATACTGTAATATTCATCCATCCAGGTACATGGTATTCTGTATATTCATATCATCCAGGTCCTGTATTCTGTAATGTTCATTCATCCAGGGTCATGGTAATATCTGTATAGTTCATCATCTCGGTTCATGTATATCATGTATAGTCATCCATCACAGGTCATGGGTATATAGCTGTAATATTCATTCATCATAGGTTCATGGGTAACAATTGTATATTCATATCATCCGGTCATGGTGATATCTGTCATAATCCATCCATCAGGTCCGTCTACTCTCTGTATTTTTCAGTCAGTATAACTCGTAATATCATCATCTCCAGGTCATGGTTAATCTGTAATATTCATCCACCAGGTCATTGGGTATATCTGTAATAATCATCCATCCAGTTCATCGTGTATTCTTTAATTTTCATCTCATCCAGTCATGTGTAGACTCGGAATAGTAAATCATCCATGTCGATTCGTAGTCAGATCAGTATCATGGATCTCCTTTATATTCATTCCCTCCAGTCACGTAATATCTGTAATATTTCATTCACCAGTCTGTTATATCTGTAATATTCAATCATCCGGTCAGGTATAAAAATCTGTATATCATCTCATCCAGGCATGGTATATCCTGTATTATTCATCTCCGTCACATTCTTAATCCGGTCTGGTATTCTGTATATTCCATTTCTCGAGGTCATAGTGTGATCTGATATCATTCCATCCAGGCCGGTACATGTAAATTTCATGTCATCAGTAGTATACTTATATCAGGTATATCCTGGAATCGTAATATCATCCATCCAGTCGTATATCTGTTATATCATCCATCCAGGGCACTGTATATCTGTATTAGTATCAGTCCAGCATATCTGGTACCTATTAATTCACTCCAGGGTCATGTATTCTGTAATGATTCATCCATCCCCAGGTCACAGTATATCTGAATCATCCCCGTCATGTCTATGCACCGTACTAGAGATAGTATGTAATTTCCATCCCTCACGTATTCTGTATCTATAGGTCACATTATATCGGTAATATTCATATCAGTTCAGGCTCGCGTAAATATCTGTATTTTCATTCCCCCTCCGGTCATGGTCTATATCTGTACATATCACCATCACAGGTCTGTCTATCAGCTCCATATTATACTGGTCATAATCATTCCATCCAGGTCCATTGTAATATGTAATATTCTCTATTCATCAGGTCACGGTAGATCTTATATCATCTAATCACGGTCATGGGTATATCTGTATTCAATCATACAGGTCATGGTATATTGTAATATTCACATCTAAGCGATGGTTATTATAGTAATATTCACCATACAGAAGTCATGTGTATGATTAATATTATATTATGTCCAGTGTACATGTAGTAAGTTATTTCACACCAAAGGTTATTAGTAATCCTATGTCTCAAGTAGGTATTTGTTACATCAATCCAGGATGGTTATCTGTAATATTAATTCATCCAGGTCCTGGTAGAATCTTAATATTCATTCCTCGGTCCATGTGTATATTGTAATATTCATCCATCCAGGGTAAATGGTATATCTGTAATATTCACTCATCCCAGGTTCATGGTATAATCTGTTATTCATCCATCCAGTCATGGTATTATCTGTATCTCATTCATACAGGTCATGGTATAATCTGTAATATTCATTCATCTAGGTCATGGTATATCTGTAATATTCATTCCATCCAGGTCATGGTAATCTGTAATATTAATACATCCGGTCACGGTATCTGTAATATTCATACATCTAGGTCATGGTAATATACTGTCAATATTCCATTCATCTAGGTCATGGTATATCTGGAATTTCATCATACCGGTCACGGTATATCTGTAATATCAGACATTCCAGGTCACGGTATATCGGTAATATTCATCCATCCAATCATGGGTATAATCTGTAATATTCACCTCCTCATGGTATGTTCTGTATATTCAGCCATCAGGGCAATGGTGTATCTGAATAACTCATTCATCCAGGCAGTCTTCTGGAGTATCGTTATATATCTGTAATATTCATTCGTCACGTCACAGTATATATGTAATATTCAATCATTCGTCCAGTCATGGTATATTGTTTATTTTCAGCCTCCAAGGTCAGGTATCATCTGTACATATTCAGCCTCCAGGTCATGGTATATCTGTAATATTCATTCATCCAGTCATGGGTTATCTGTAATATTTCATTCATCCAGGTCATGGTATATCTGTAATATTCATCTCATCCAGGGCACGGTATTCTGTAATATTCATTTACCAAGGTCAGTGTCTATCTCTAATATTCATCTCATCCAGGTCCTGTAGTTTCTGTAATATTCAGCCAGTCCAGGTCATGTATATCTGTAATCTTCATCCATCCAGGTCCATGGTATATCGTCATATTCATTCAATCCAGGGCATGGTATTCGTAATATTCAGCCATTCCAGGCCATGGAAGATCTTAATAATTCAGTCCATCCAGGTCATTGTATATCTGTAATATTCAATTCATCCCAGGTCATTGTATATCTGTAATATTCATTCATATCCAGGTCAATGGTATATCGGTTAATATTCCATTCATGCAGGTATGGTATATCTGTATATTCCTCATCAGGTCATGATACTATCTGTAATACCATTCATCTAGGTCTGGTATATCTGTAATATTCATGGCGCCATCCAGGTCATGGTCTATCTGTAGTATAAGTTCGTATATCTGTAATATTCCCTTCATCTAGGTCACATATATCTGAATATTCATTCTCATCCAGGTCTGGTATCAGCTGTAATATTCAGCTATCCAGGTCATTGTAATCTGTAATATTCATTCATCCAGGTCTGGTAATAATCTGTAATATTCGTTCATCCATGTCAGGGTATTATCTGTAATATCATGATCCAGCCAGTTCATGTATATCTGTAATATTCATTTCATCCAGGTCATGGTGATATCTGTAATATTTCATTCATCCAGGTCACGTAATATCTGTAATATCCATCCATCCAGGTCATGGTTATCGGTAATATTCATATCATCCAGGTTTCATGTAATCTGTAATAGTCCTCTCATCCCCAGGTCAGGCGGTATATCTGAATAATTCATCCATCCAGTCACGGTATATCTGTAATAATTCATGAGAGGGAGGAGGGGAGGGGTATCACCAGCATGGTATTCTTAAATATTCCTCCATCCAGGTCTGGTATTCTGTAATATTCATTCAATCCCAGGTCATGGTATATTCTGTTGTTGGTCATTTAGTTCAACTGGACTTAAGTTTAGTTCTTGAGATTTTTCTTCCTGGGTCATCCAACTGGATCTTTCAATTCAGAAAAGAAATAATTGATAGATCCCAGTCGGATGACTCGCGAAACATTAAACTTTAAGTTCCAGTTGATCTAGAGGAACCCACATTAAATATCGCTTTTATTTTAGTGTGTACATGGAGCTTCCATCAGCTAGCATGTTTGTATATGTACCTTATCAGCATCGGCCATTAGTGTAGAAATCGTTGTTGTGGGGTTTCTCTCTTTCTCACAAGGATATGCTTTCCTTCCCCTTTTAGTAGCAATAAATATAGAACAATGTTGACCACCTGCTATAAAAACTGTGCGGGCCCACACACAGACCCCACACCGGATGTGTGGTCTGTGGCCGTGGCTAGTACTGGTTTCCCCCCAGGCGACTACTACAGGTAGAACTTTATCCATTATTTAAGTCTAATACAGACTATCTTGTGAAGTATATTTATATATGTACGCCTGTAACATCTGTGGGATATTTTGAACATTTTGAAGTGTTGGGATATATAAATGTTACTTATTGAGAATCATCCCTATATTCTAAAAAAAAACAAAAACACAAAACATTCGATTTTTATTATTAAAATTATCTGTTGGTGACTTGTTATCTTGCAGTTATTATTACTTACCTTTTTGTCTTCCTCCCTCCTCCTCTTTTTGGTGTGTATTTTTCAGTTTTTGATATAAAAATTCATGCAAAAAGTGTTAAAATTTCAAAACCGTTAAAAAAAAACATAACAGATTTATTCAATAACGTTCTTAATTCGTTTTAAAATGGTGCTATTTTAGCCCCAACAATCAGATCTTATTTAACCTTTGGTGAAATAAGCTAACATCTGATTGGTTGGTGGGCAAAATTATCATCGCATTTTAAAAATATATAAGAACTTTTAATATTGAATCTCCCTGTTAAAAAAAAAGTGGGGCAATTGATTGTTTAGCATTCTACGCAAGAGGTCTCCCTATTTCTAGAAGATGAACGATATCAATGACATTATCTCTAGTAATGGGGGCAAAGGTTAACAGCCGCAATAACCCAGATGCCCCCAATTAACTGTACGTGCCCACTTTCCTTCCGCAGCGGGGCTAGATATTCGCCAGCATTTTTTAGTGTCCAAAGGTCATGTGTTTTTATTTTCTGTCTCAATGTTCTTTTCTCATTAGAGGACACAAAGTGAAAAAAATAGGAACAGAAAGACGAAGGCTAATGAGTAAACCAATAAGGCCTTAGTAAGTTTTTAGCTCCAAAAATCACATTACATCCCTGTTCATTAGTTTACTTTACATAGCAAGCGTGGCTCAACAGTCCAATTAATGAATAGATCCCAGCAAAGAGATCCCTGTCTATTGAAATACACTGTTCAAAGTCAACAGCGGGGCTTATTTACAAATACTCAATAGACATTCCCAATGCCTGTCAAACACTTGGGTGCTAAGCACCCCTCTTAGGACACTAAAGCCACAGACAACACTGAACTGGCAGAAGGCAGGAAAACCTTGCTATACAAATCCAGTACTCTGGGGTCCTACCCCGCCATCATTTTGATACGGGCACTGGGGAATTTATCTAAATAACATATGGTTTATGCTTTTACTTCAGCACACATCATTTACTAGTGATCAGCATCACCCACAGTTTTGTCCACAACGACCATGATATATTCTGCACATGCTCAGTCCTTACCTACGCAGAAATCTTTTCAGCAGTTTGGTCACACCCATTAATAATCTCTATATCCAACCTTACAGAACAGATACAGCAAGGAAGGAAGGCATGTGACTGAGGCCAGCAAGAGTGTGGTCATGACAGTGCCCATAAGCACACAAATCTTCAAACCAGTTCTTAACAGGCAGGGGGGCGTGTTTAGAGGGGATTCCTGGTTGCCTGGAATCCCCCCTTTCTTCTGCTGGGTCAGTTGGCAGTCTGCTGTGTACCTCGCCTGGTGTGTCCATAGACTTTTGCATAGATTGTTATATAACTGTTATCATAGACGTTTTACGTAGATTGTTACACACCTAGATTGTTAGCATAAGCTGTTACATAGATTGTTAGCATAACTGTTCACTAGATTGTTATATAACTGTTACATCGATTGTTACAATAGATTGTTTACAAATAGATTGTTCGGCATATACTTTTACATAGATTGTTACATATACTGGTACATAGATTTGTTACATAGACTGTTACAATAATTGGGTACATATACGTTCCATAGATTCGTTCCATAAGAAATGTTACATATGTTGTTACATAGACTGTACAGAGACTGTTCCTAAGTTTATTCTCACTGTTACATAGACTGTTATAGTGTATCCATAGAATTGGATACATAGACTATTACATAGATTGTTACATAGACGTTACATGACTGTTACATAGATTGGTTTATATAGACAGTTACATAGATCTTATATAGACTGTTAAAAGACTGTTAGCATAGATGCTGTACTAGACTGTTAGCATAACTGTTCATATGTTTGTTACAACAACACCGGTTGTTAGCATATATGTTACAATATATTGTTACCTATAATGTTACATATACTGTTACATAGAGTGTTTTACATAGACTGTTACCTAAACTGTTACATAGATTTTACATAGACTGTGCATATATTGTTACTATAACCTCTTAGCATAGAGTTGTTAGCATAGACTGTTACCATAGCTTGTTGGCAATAGAATGTTAGCATATATGTTACATAGACTGTTACATAGATTTGTTACATATCTTGTTACATAGACTGTTAATTTGATTGTTTACATAGACTGTTACATAGACTGTTACATATGATTTTACATAGAATGTTACATATATGGTTACAATAGACTGTTCCATAGATTGTTACATAGACTGTTATCATAGATTGTTACATAGACTGTTACATAGATTGTTACATAGAAAGGGGGGGGGGGTGTTAGCAATATATGTGTTACCTAGACTGGTTCCATAGATTGTTACAATAGACTGTTACATAATTTGTTACCCTAGACTGTTACATAGTTTGTTACATAGATTTTTTTACATGTATATCAGAGTTGTTACATAGATGTTCGCCTAACTGTTATATAGAATTGGTTATCATAGACTCTTACTAGATTGTACATAACTGTTAGCAGAGACTTTACAATAGATTGTTAGCATAGACTGTTCGAGATTGTTCATAATTGTTTAGCATAGACGTTACATGTTTGTTACATCGATTGTTTACATAGCATTGTTTATACAATATAATTGTTACATAACTGTTAACATAGTTTTGTTACATAGACTGTTAGCATAGATTGTTCGGCAGATCCAGATTGTATATATAGATTGTTACATAGACTTTTACATAGTTTTGTGACATAGACTGGTTACATAGATTGTTTATAGTGTGTCTATTGAGCATGATAGTATAGTAGTATAGTATAGTACGAACAGTTATAGTATAGTATAGATAGACAGTGCCAGATAGATATAGTATGATAGTATAGTATAGTACAGTATAGTATAGTATAGTATAGTACAGTACAGTACAGTATAGTATAGTATAGTATAGTACAGTACAGTATAGTATAGTATTGTACAGTACAGTATAGTATAGTATAGAATAGTACAGTATAGTATAGTATAGGATCAACACAGTTTGGCAACGGGAGCCATTATAAGTTGACTGCTTCAGTCATTACCACGGGGCAGACACTACCTTGCGACAGTTGGTCAACCCCATTAATAATGTCTATCTAGCCGCCAACCTCTGCACACAGACTTAGTCAGATAAAAGCAAGGCACACAGCATGTGACTGATGTCAAGTAGGTCAGCCGGTCTGTGGTACTGACCAAGTTGACCATACAAACTAATACTTCAAACAAGTCTAACCAGGCAGGGGCGCGAGTGTTGTAGGGGGACTGACTGCGTGATGGAAATCCCCCCCTTCTGTTTGCTCAGTGCAGTCTGCTTGTTCTACCTCTCCTGGTATTGGTCAATAAGGAACTTGTTGCAGAGATTGTTAGATAGACTGTTGACCATAGGGCTGTTTTACGTAAGATTTGTTACATACGATTGTTAATAGACCGTTTGTTAATCAGCATTGTTACATTAGACTGTTTAAATAGATGTTATATAGACTGTAATAGATTTTACAATAGATTGTTACATAAGATTGTACATTATACTGTTACATAGATTGTTACAAATACTGGTAACATAGAATTGTTTACATAGATGTTACCTAGGATTGTTACCTTATATTGTTACATAGATTGTAATAGAATGTTACATTATGGTTGGTTAACATAGACTTGTAATAGGGACGTTACATAGATTGTTACATAGACTGTACATAGGGGCCTGTTATAAATAGATGGTGGGCATAGATGATGATACATAAGACTATTACATAGATTGTTAATAGCACTTGTTTACATAAGGACTGTGACATAGATTGTTATATTAGACAGTACTAGATCGTTATTATAGACTCTGTTTAAAGACTGTTAACATAGATCAGACAGAGATTGTTAACATTACGACTGTTACACAGATGTTACACAGGTTGGTACATAGATGTACATTATATTGTTACATAGAAGGCTTACATATATTGTTACTAGACTGTTCCCATAGGATAGATTGTTACATAGACTGTTACATATAAAACTGTTAATAGATTGTACATAGACCGTTACATAAGATTGTTCCCATAAGGGACTCTACATAGATTTGTTACATAGCATTGTTGCATAGAATTGTTTACAGTATATTGCTCTACACGACCCTGTACATCGACTGTAACATTATGTTTACATGAGACGGCTTAACGTTGACTTCTGTTACCATTAGATTGCGTTTACATGACGACTGTTACCATAGATTTGTTGTTACATCGAAATGTTACATATATTGTTCATAGAACTGTTCCATAGATTGTACATAGGGGATGTTCACAATAGATTTAAATAGACTGTACATAGAGATTTGTACCATAGAATGTTTACATATATTGTTACATGGACAACTGTTCCATAGATTGTTAACACAGACTGTTACATAGATTGGTTAATAGACTGTTACATAGTGTTACATAGATTATTTTAACCATTAGATTACCCAGATTTTACAATAGATTGTTAACATAGACTGTATATAGATTGTACATAGACTCTTACATAGATTGTTACCTATATGAGTGTCCTGTTACATAGAAGTTACATAGATTGTTACATAGATTTGTACATAGACTGGTACATAGCTTTGTGACATAGATTGTTACATAGAATGTTACATTAGTTTGTTGAAATAGATTGTTACATAGATTGGTGTATGATAGGATTGTTAATAGGACTGTTACATAGGTTGTTAATAGGCCTGTTACATAGGACTTTTACCTAGTTTGTTACATAGACTGTTACATAGATGTTACATGTCCAATGAGGCAGTGAGTGAGAAGCAGCATTGTATGTTTCAAAAATGTATCCAGTCTGGCCCTGTGATTGACGCATAGGATGTATCCAGGTGATTTGCTGAGACTGAGTCATTTACATATTACTGTACCTACTGTACTGTGATGGAGTTAGTGAAATCCTGGAGGTGGGTGTATAGCTGATTGTCAACATTGCCATTATATCTATACCACAGTCCATAGTGGGCACTCTCCCTTCAGATATAAATGGTTAGCTTTTCATACCCGGTGACCAGCCAAGGAGATATATAAAATATTTTGAAGAAATTCCGGCACTCTCTACATACCCAAAAAAACGGCTTTTTCAAATGGCACTTTAAAAGGCATTTTGTTTGAAAATAAAACCCAGGAGTGCACTGAATTTATTAAAAATATTTTATATATAATACATACTACCACAGGAGTGGGTGATTGTTTCCTATTTCTTTATAAAGAATGGATGTTCACTGTGTCCATACATGGTCCACTGTTACGGTTCTACTGCAAATTATGTCAGATCAAACAGTCAGTGTCACAGCCTGACTTTAAAGGCACTAATGTAAAACTAGCGATGTGGATTTATCAGTTAAAACAGAACGTTAGGTTGGGGAACAACAGACACATTTTCTGCCCTGACCTTTTAGCTGCTATAAAGTGGTCGGCCACAGCAATGTCTCTATGGACACAGCGTTCACTCCATGCCGAAATCACATCAGATTTTTCGGCCGGACCGACAAATACACGGAAAATCTGGTGGTTTGTGTGTGACCCAGCCTTATAAGTATAAACTTTATAAACAAAAGAAGAGAAAGGGAATATGTGTATTCCCCTGGCCAACTGTGATGAAAATCATGGCACTTTAGAGAAGAATATATAAGGGATAATACATAACCTACAGTGAATATAAGGATATGCACGAGGAGTTCCCTGATATATATATATAACTATTATATAAACACGAGGCCGGTGTTTTTATAGAGGGTCAGGGAAACTCCGAGGTGAAGTTACATATCTGATATTATCTGTAGGTGAAGCATATGTCCATATAATACATAAGGTTAAAAAAGAAAATCCAGCACATGTCACTCTGTCTCCCCCTCCCTGTATTAGTAAGAGATAACAAATAATACAGATAGTTAACAGCCTTCTATCATCAAACTAAAACACACTAACCATCGGCAATAAATCACCCGGTGCAGTTCTAGTTCGTAACACTGGAATTGAAACTGAATGACTGTGCTGATAAGGAGACAGAAATTAGCAGTAATCAGTCAGTCAAGTAAAGTCAGTCGTCAGTCCAGAAACAGGCTTGTTATCTACATTACTAATACAGGCAGGGAGAGGAGGGAGAAGAAAATGGGGCGGGGCAGTGTGGATGGTGGGAAATACAGGAAGTCCACTCAGTGACACTCACGAGTGACTCCGATTATTAGATTCTCACCACTGTACTCCCCATTGAAATGCCAGCGCCTTATGTATTATCTATTCATCTATAGTAATACAAGGCCATAGTAAAAAAAGGCAATGCACCTCACTCACTAACTCACACACTCATCACTAATTCTCCAACTTTGCGTGGAGGCCAGGACGGCTTTATTTCATTTGGCAGGCTATTCATTGCACCTTACTTACAAAAGTTAAGCAGGTTTCGTTTCGAAATTCCACTGTAACGGTGAGTATCTGACATTTCACAGACTTTGGTTACCTACTTACAACTTACAAATCTAAATTGGTTGGTCCGATTTCAACCAACTACTCTTTATCATAAAAGTTACAAATATTTTTTTTAGGTGTGTGGTGGTGGGGGGTGGAATAGAATTTGAACCATCGTCCACCCACTAACGGCCGTCGGACCGATGTTTTTACCAAATTTCAGGGTGTGTGTGGGGACTGGCTGAGGTGTTAGGGAAGTTTGGAGGGTGGACGAGAGGATATGGGGTATTGGGGAGCGTGTGTGCAGCTGGGTAGGGTGGGGGGATTGTTTATTTTTCACCAAACTTTCGTAGTTGAATAAAAAATAATATATATTAAATTAAAGTTATGAGTGTTGCAATTCTTCTAACGTCTTATATTGAATTGTCTTTCATTTAATAGTAACAGTGCCGAGTGATACAGCAATCTTGACTACATTATTGCTTTTTCTACTAAAAGGTTATTATCAATACATCTCCGCGCAAGCGCAGGATTTTTGCTGTTTATATATTGATCCGATATAATCAGAACACTGAGGTATCGGTAAGCGTAAACTCTTCTGGGTTGTTCAGTGGTAACCCATTTAGGAATCCCCCCTTGAAAATTCTTACGCTGGCCACGACAGGGCTATCATTTACTTTAATACCTTTACTTGGAGTGGTATTTTATAGCTTATTGGTGTTTTTAGGGGGTTGTCTTTTTACAGATTACTTAGTCTAAATGATGTTTAGTATAGTATAGTATAGTATGTATAGTATTGTACCAGTCTAGTATAGTATAGTAGTATAGTATTAGTATATACAGAACAGTATAGTATAGTATAGTACAGTTACAGTATAGTATAGTATAGTATAGTATAGTATAGTATAGTATAGTAAGTACAGTATAGTATAGTATTAGTAGTATAGTTAGAATAGTATAGATAGTATAGTACAGTACAGTTACAGTACAGTAGATAGATAGTACAGTATAGTATAGTATAGTATGTAGTATAGTACAGTATAGTACGTATAGTATAGACAGTACGTATAGTAGTATAGTATAGTATAGTATAGTAGTATAGTACAGTATAGAACAGTATAGATATAGTATAGTAGCAAGTACAGTATAGTTACAGTATCAGTATAGACAGTACAGTACAAGTATAGTTATAGTATTAGTATAGTAAAGTATAGTACAGTGTAGTATAGTATAGTATAGTACAGTATCAGATAGTAAAAAAACGTATAGATAGTATACGGTATCAGTATAGTATAGTACAGTATGTAGGACTAGGTATAGTACAGTTACCAGTATAGTATAGTAGTATAGTATAGTATAGTTACAGTATAGGGCAGTTGTTTTATAGTATAGTCACAGTATAGTATAGTACAGTATAGTATAGTACAGTATGTACAGTACAGTATAGTGGCCAGTATAGATAGTATAGTATAGTACAGTATAGGATAGTATAGTGTATTAGTATAGTACAGAACAGTATGTATTCGTACTAGTATTAGTACGTGCAGTATAGTAAGTATAGTAGTTAGTATAGTATCAGGTAGTAGTATGTACAGATAGTAGTAGTATAGGTATAGTAATAGTACAGTATAGTATAGTATAGTAGACAGTAATAGTACAGTACAGTTAGTAGTATAGTATAGTAGTAAGTATAGTATAGTATACGAGTATAGTATAGTACAGTATAGCTATAGATAGTAAGTCATAGTATAGCTACAGTACGTACAGTATAGTACTAGTATATATAGTGTAGTATAGTATGGTACAGGTAGTATAGTATAGTATAGTATAGTATTGTACAGTATAGTATAGTACAGTATAGTATAGTATAGTACAGTATAGTACAGTAAAGTATAGTACAGTACAGTATTTGAGGTTGAATAAAGACATACGTCCATCCAGTCCAACCCATCTAGCAATATCCTCATTTCCTACCTAACTGTTCATCCAGAGGAAGGCAAAAACAACCCACCAAATTTATGAAGGGGGAAAAATTCCTTCCTTTAGGAATGTTTAGTTCTCCTTTAATGATGATTTACCACAAAAATCCCACAATCAGAAGAACAAGAAACAACCATGACACCCAAGGGTGGAAACATATTTATTGCACCAAATGTACTGAATAACACACACAATATTAACACCTGTTTCCACTATGTTATTGTAACACAAAAGGGTTACTTTCTGTTTAAGAAAACAATAAAGATGTGCAATATTAAATAGTTAGAAGCTGAATGCTTGTGGCTCTGGGTAAATCTCACTTGTATACTACTTACAACCACAAACAATAAGGAATGTAACACTCTTCCAATAATTGCTTATATTCTATATTATCCTTTTACACGTTAAATGACTTTATTTTAAATCTAAAGGCCATGTCTACCCTGAAATAAATAATGAAATATATAATAATAATATAATAAACTTTAGAGCTCTCCAAATATAATGGAACAACCTCCAGTCCTTCTGTATGAGGTCATTAAGAGCTCGCACATGCACAGTAGCTACGAGCTCATTCAAACCTAAAAGACTCAAACTCCCTTCCCCATCCCTTTTGTGAAGTGCAATATCAGGATACAACTACAGTATGCATGAACAGGATGACTAGGCCACAGTAACAATGGGATCAATTTAAAAAAAATAGGATTTGGGAAGTTTCTTAAAAGTGGTTGAAATCAGTTGTGATACATGCCCTTTAAAGGGTAACTGTGGTCCAAGAATGACAGGATTGACAGGATTTGCTTTCCTGAGTATTTTTGCAATTCACTTTCATTATTTATTTTTACATAGTTTTAAAGATATTTACATTTTTATGTGTGATATGGAAGCAGCATCACCAAATCCCCTGCACTTCCTGCTCTGAAACCACGTGTCAGTCCCTCCCTGTGTGGGAAGTATTAAAAAAAGGTAAAAATGTACACACCTTACACTCCTTAATGTGGGCTGTGCTGTGCCCCTTCACCTTCAGTCCTCCTTCAGTCACTGTAACTCGATCTCTTCCTGGTTTCTTCTGCTTTCTCCTGCACTGAGCATGTGCCAACCGCAGATTAGATGGAGGAACTAGTATTTTGACTGCAGATTCAGACCTCCCACCCCCTAACTTTCTGATCAGTGATTTCTTTATATCTTGGGGTGTGCAGCACGTAGAGAGGTCGTTGATGGCTCGTTTTAAAGGTAGAAACTTAGCCTTTCATTTAAACTCAACTTGTTTGGAGACCACAGTTCCCCTTTAACATTTTATAAACCATGGCCTTCCCTTTTAACATTTTATAAACCCATTGTGTTTGTGTATCCATGTGTATGCTATAATGCAGAAATACAACAGAAATGGAGAATATAATATATTTGAATTAGATTTGCACTAATATTCTATTTTGTTGCACAGATTAGTTGCACTTTATGGTGTAGATGTTCAAAGATTAACTTTGTACTGTATATTGTGTGTCACTTCGTACACACAGATCGAGACGGGGGATTAGAAGAAATTCGCCTTTATAAACCACTACCCTGGGAGACATCTGTAGAACGTTCTCCATCAGGAGGACACCATAAGCTTTGGTCGATAATTAGACACCACTTTCTCAGCTCTGTCCTGTTCTTAAGAACCAGGGAGATTTAGGATCCAGAGTTAAATTAATTAATTAATCCTTCTCGTCTTTATGAGACCTTTAAAGATCAATGGCGGCTACTGTAGGGAGAAATCCCTCTGATCTCCAAATCCCTCCTTTGAGTGACAGACGGCATTTGGAGCAGACAGCAGGCATAGGAAGTTTAAAGCGGGCAGGAGGTACATGTCAAAATGTAACTCCACAATTTATCTATAAATGTGTGTGTCTTTATTCAGAATAGCTCAGCTCCTTGGATATTGTATAATTGATGGGATTGAAGGTTCCATTGTCCAAGTTTACCTAGTATGTTACCATATTAACATGGTAATCTGACAGTATTACTTATTAACATTGTATGTGACACTATTACTTATTAACATTGTACCTGACAGTATTACTTATTAACATTGTATCTGACTGTATAACTTATTAACATTGTATCTGACTGTATAACTTATTAACATTGTATCTGAACATATAACTTATCAACATTGTATCTGACCATATAACTTATTAATATTAATTTGTTTGAAGACAATTGAAAGTGATCAGTGGCATCTATTGTGTGTAGGTATCTATTGTAGTATGACTGAGAATAATAGTGTGACCTGTATATATTCAGGGGAGGGGCAAATAATACAATTCTGAATGACAAATTGATACAAATTATGTAGTGTCTATTTAATTTTAATTTCATCCTATGGCAATAGATTTTACTAAACAGTGACAAACCATTGAGGATTTAAATTTCTTGCTTTGGGATACAAGGATGTTCACTGGACATTTGTTTTCTGAGCATGTCAGGGTCAGTGGCATTTGTAGGAGGAGGGACTAGAAGTGATTGTAAGCCTTGACTTTAAACATGTGTTAAAATACTTAGAAATGTATTTCAGGGGGAACATACTATTTCATGTTTTGGTGCTAAGCTACTGAACAAGTAAAATGTATCTTTTCTATGCATATGGGCCCCATCCAAATAATTCACATATTGTTTAGTGTAATTTATAGATGTTCAAAACTGTTGAGTTTCGTTTCATTTTAAAATTTTCTAAATTTTCTGAAATTTCGAAAGTTTGAGTTTTGTTTTTCGAAAATCGCCTGTTTTTGAAAAATGTCTACTTGCGATTTTCGATAATTATCTAATTTTCGATAAATATCGAAAATTCGATAAATTCGGGTTTTTAATGAAATTCGGGAGTTCCAAAAGTTTTGTCGGTACTTTGAAACCTTAAGATTCGATTCAAAACTGGGTTCTAATCGAACCCACATTACATCTCCAGAGTAATTTTCTCCATAGGTTTTATCAGAACAGTAAAATCTCTGCACACTATGACTGATGATTTGTATGTTGTTTTTTTTTTTTATAATGATGCAGATTAAACCTCTCACAAACTGATATAGAGGAAACTGCAGGAAAGGGTTAAACAGCAGAGAGATGCAACTGAATGTTTCCATGGCAATATACCACGGCAACTGCAATGACAGTGCAGACATCAGTGACCTCAGAAAGGTGGTGACAGATAAAATAGGTGACTGGAGCAAAGTAAAGAGTTATCAACTGTAGACTAGGGCACTTCTCTAGGACTTCAGAGGGGACTCTTAACCAGAAAGTATATCTGTTGTATTCAATTAGATCAACTGGACTTGAAATGTAGTTCTTGAAGATGTTTCGCTAGTCATCCGACTGGCTTTCTCAATTCAGAATGACTTGTACAAGAATCTGTGGCAATTATGTACCCTGGAAAATCCCAATTAGCATATCACAGCCAGGTGTTAAGGGCATGATTGGATAGTGGCATGTTATAGGAACGCCCAGAGTAAGGTGTTAAAACAGCATTGTACATGGCAGACAGTTGGTGTCGAACCCCCCCACCTCTATTTAGGCTTGGTTTCTTTATTTTCACATAAATGGCCTCCTTAACACCTCTCTTGAACCAGTCACGTTCCTTTGCCAATATGTTAACATTACAATCTTCAAAGGTATGTCCTTTATCCTTAAGATGCAGGTACACGGCTGAGTCCTGACCCGAGGAATTGGCTCTTCTGTGCTGGGCCATACATTGATGCAGTTGTTGTTTGGTCTCCCCCACATACAAATCAGAGCATTCTTCACTGCACTGCGTATATGATGTCACTCTTCACTGCACTGCGTATATGATGTCACTCTTCACTGCACTGCGTATATGATGTCGCTTTTCTTATGTTTCGGTATTGGGTCTTTCGGATGTACCAATTGCTGCCTCAGCGTGTTGCTCGGTTTAAAGCAGACAGGGATACGATGTTTATTAAAAACTCTTCTTAATTTCTCAGAGACCCCTGCTACATATGGGATGACCATGTTCTTTCTCCTGTCTTGCTTTTCCCCTTCACTGTTGGTATTCGTGTTCTTTTCTTTCCTTTTGCTTCTTTTGACAAAGGCCCAGTCTGGATATCCACAAGTTTTAAGGGCTCCTCTGAGATGTTTCATTTCTTTAGCCTTCGCCTCTGTGCTAGTGGGGATGTTCTCAGCTCTGTGTTGCAGGGTTCTGATGACCCCCAGCTTGTGATCTAAAGGGTGGTGGGAGTCAAACATCAAATACTGATCTGTGTGTGTTGGTTTTCTGTAAACCTCTACTTCCAGTTTACCATTTTCCTTAACTTCTACCAAGCAGTCCAAGAAAGCCAGTTTGTTGTTTTGTACCTCTTCCCTTGTAAATTTGATGTTTTGGTCTACCGCATTAATGTGTTCTGTGAAAGCTTGTACTTCCTTCTGGTGGATTTTAACCCAGGTGTCATCCACATATCTGAACCAGTGGCTGGTTCAGATATGTGGATGAGAAACCAAGCCTAAATAGAGGTGGGGGGGTTCGACACCATCTGTCTGCCATGTACAATGCTGTTTTGACACCTTACTCTGGGCGTTCCTATAACACCTCTTAGCCACTATCTAATCACGCCCTTAACACCTGGCTGCAATATGCTAATTGGGATTTTCCAGGGTACATAATTGCCACAGATACTTGTACAAGTCATTCTGAATTGAGAAAGCCAGTCGGATGACTAGCGAAACGTCTTCAAGAACTAAACTTCAAGTCCAGTTGATCTAATTGAATACAACAGATATACCATGACCTGGATGAATGAGAACCTTCACAAGCTTAACCAGAAAGGAAACATTGTTAAAAGATTCCCATTTATAGTAATTGTCAGTAGCACATGGATTAAAACTTTGCAAAGAAAAAGGGGCAGATCATGGACAATGGGGTGAATTGGGGTTTATAAAAGGAAGATAAAAGGAAATGGGGAGTAGATAACAGGGAATATTGAAAGAGGAGGCGATAACAGGGAATGTGGAAAAAGGAGCTGATAAAAGGGAATGTGGAAAGTGGAGCTGATAAAAGGGAATGTTAAAAGTGGAGCAAATAACAGGAAATGTGGAAAGTGGAGATGATAACATGGAATGTGGAAAGTGGAGATGATAACATGGAATGTGGAAATTGGAGATGATAACATGGAATGTGGAAAGTGGAGAGAATAACAATGGGAATTTGGAAATTGGATATGAATACCGTGAATGTGGAAAGTGGAGCTGATGAAAGGGAATGTGGAAAGTGGAGTAGATAACGGAATATTGTAAGAGGAGTCGATAACAGGGAATGTGGAAAAAGGGAATGCGGACAGAAGAGATAATTAAAGGGAATGTAAAAAGTGGATCAGATAAAAAGGAATGTGGAAAGTGGAGTTGATAACAGGAATATGTTAAGTGAAGAAGATAACAGGATAGTGGGTAAGATAAAAGGGAATGGGGAGTAGATAACAGGGAATGTGGAAAGTGGAGCTGATGAAAGGGAATGTGGAAAGTGGAGCCAATAACAGGGAATGTGGAAAGTAGAGTAGATAACGGAATATTGAAAGAGGAGACTATAACAGGGAATGTGGAAAAAGGAGCTGATAAAAGGGAATGAGGAGAGTAGAGATAATTAAAGGGAATGTAAAAAGTGGATCAGATAAAAGGGAATGTGGAAAGCGGAGTGGAGGAATATGTTAAGTGAAGAAGATAAAAGGATAGTGGGTAAGATAAAAGGGAGTAGATAACAGGGAATATTAAAAGTTGAGCTGATACAAGGGAATGTGGAAAGTGGAGCCGATAACAGGGAATGTGAAAAGTGGAGAAGATAAAAGGGAATGGGGAGTAGATAGCAGGGAATATTTAAAGTGGAGCTAATAACAGGAAATGTGGAAAGGTGAGCTGATTAAAAGAAATGTGAAAAGTGGAACTGATACAAGGGAATGTAGAAAGTGGAGATGATAAAAGGAAATGTAGAAAGTGGAGATGATAAAAGCAAATGTAGAAAGTGGAGATGATAAAAGGGAATGTAGAAAGTGGAGATGATAAAAGGGAATGTGGATAGTGGAGATGATAAAAGGAAATGTGGAAAATGGAAATGATAAAAGGGAATGTGGAAAGTGAGCTGATACAAGGGAATGTGGATAGTGGAGATGAGAATAGGGAATGAAGAAAGTGGAGATGATAAAAGAAAAGGGGAGTAGATAACAGGGAATATGTAATCTGGAACCGATAATGGAATGTGGAAAGTGGAGCAGATACCAGGGAATGTGGAAAGTCAAGAAGATAAAAGGGAGTGGAGAATAGATAACAGCAAATGTAGAAAGTTGAGCCAATAACAGGGGATGTGGAAAGTGGAGAAGATAGATAACAGGGAATGTGGAAAGTGGAGCAGATAACAGGGAATGTGGAAAGTATTTTTACCAAAATTTCAGGGTGTGTGCGGGGACTGGCTGAGGTGTAAGGGGAAGGGTTTGGAGGGTGGACAGAGAGGAATAGTGAGGGGTATTGGGGGCGGACGGGGAGGGGTGGTGGGGGTTATTTTCACCAAAATTTCATAGTTGAACAAAAAATATAATATTAAATTAAAGTTAATGAGTGTTGCATTATCGTAAAGCTTATTGAATTGTCTTTCTTTAATATATCAAGTGCCGAGTGATTACAGCAATTTGATACATTATTGCTTTCTTACTAAAAAGGTTATTTGAATACATCTCCGCTGCGAAGCACGGGTATTTTGCTAGTATTAAATAAAAACTCTTACTCTTTGATGTTGTGTGGGTGTTTCCGTGGAGTCTGGGTGTTTAGTCCTTGAGTGTGTTACTGATTAATCCCAGTTTAGTGGCTGGCCCAACACCTGCTGTGGTCCTTCTTAATGTACTACTTAAAACACGGGCTGGTTTATCACAATAAATCAAATGAAAGTAGATCAATTGCGTTTCGTCAAATAGGCTTCCTCAGGATTGCGAAAGCTGTGTAAGTGCATATACTGACACTGTCTCTTTTCTAATGCTGTTTTCCCGAGTTGGAGACTGGAAGAACGTCAGGCGTTCCACCAATAGAACGCACACGGTCGCAACCGCTATTATCTATACTAGGGTTATTTAGAGGCCTTATTTGTACATCTTCTGAGGCTCAATAGGTATAATACTCTTCTGACCCTCAGAAGATTTACAAATATAGAAACAAAATAGAAACATAAGGTTTACATAGGAATATGCATAGAACAACAAAAAAAACCACTCACTCTGGTATTTGTTGTTTGACTTCCACCACCCACAAGAACACAAGCTGGGGGTGATTATAACTTTACACCACCTGGCCAACAAAGTTACAACAAGCATTAGTTTGTGGTTACCCAGATTGGGCGTTTCTTAGGACAGCAACAGCAAGCAGTAACACTGAACATAAATAAATTGGAAGAAATGTAGCACAATATAGGCCATACGTATAAAGCCACGCTATAGCAAGTTAGCAATACTGCGCGTTATCAGTAATGTACAACAGCGGCCATAAATGTACGGCGGTGTTAAAAAGCGATACAACGCCTTTCTAAATATGGTTTTGAACCTCACATAAAGGTCCTCTATGCAGAGTGATTCAGCTCTGAGTGATTCACTTTTAAAGGGATTTTCTGTTTTAAAGGGGTTTGTCTGTTTTTAAGGAGTGCGAAAAGAAACAAAAGCGTTTAGAACAAAAAAGGGATTGAGAACTATATTGCTGTCTGTTGTTGTGTATTGCTGCTTCTGTATTGTTTATTGCTGCTTCTGTGTTGTGTATTGCTGCTTTTGTGTTGTGTATTGCTGTTGCTGTGTATTGCTGTTTTAATATGGACAGTTTTGTTGGGGCCATGCAATGTGCATCCTGTCGCATTTATGGGATCTTGAAACAGCCTCTCCAAGGGACCTATGTATGTGTCAGATGTGAATGGGTAGCACATTTGGAATCTAAGGTGCAGAATCTAAAGGGGAAACTTGCAGCAACGCAGGGCTTGGCAAATCGGGGGGAAATGCAGGTACTGGTCAGTAAACTAGAGGGTGGAAAATAGGCAGATAAGGAAGATAGATTTATAAGGGTCACCAGGGGAAGTAGGGGACGGAAGGATAGGGTCGCTTCTTCCCAGATGGTTGATCTCAACTGATTTGCCTTGTTAGGTAAGGATGTGGAGGACGATGGATCAGAAGTAGCATGTATGGAGCAGGCCATTCCCCTAAGCACCCAGGGGACTGCCATTTCTAATACTAATAATAAGGGAGGGAGAATGGGAGCTAGGAAGGATTAGGCAGGTGATAGTGGAAGGGACTCCATTATTAGAAGGGTAGATAGGGTAATCTGCTGCCAAGACCCTACATGCCGAACAGTGTGTTGCCTGCCTGGTGCTAGGGTTGAACATGTGGTGGATCAAGTAGACAGATATTGGGTGGGGCTGGAGTGACGGGTGGTCTTGGTTCTGTTGGTGCCAATGAAAAGGTGAGGTGGAGGTGAGGTCCTTAAAAATGATTTCTAAGAGTAAGGGGCCAAGTTAAAAGTAAGGACCTCAAGGGTAGTGTCAGAAATACTACCGCAGCCACGTCTATGCAACAGGGGCTAGGAGTATAAATGTGAGGCAAAGGGTGGTCTAAGGAGATAAGGTTGGGATTTTAGAACTGGTCTGACTTCTCTGTTGGCTAAGTCTCTTTATTAGAGATGGACTGCACTAATGATGATGACACAGCTGTTTTGGGGAGAGATGACTAGAGGTTGGAGGAGATTTTAAACTAGATGTGGGGGGGAGGGTACATTGGACTACACAGGGGTAGAAGGATTAGGGATCAGGGGGATAATAAGATAATGGAGGGTAGGAATGGAGGAGGGGAGAGCATAGAGGATAGGGAGGCATGTATGTCCAAGTTTGTAAGTAAATTGAATGATAATCTAAAATGTATGTTTATAAATGCAAGAAGTCTGTCTGGAAAAAACTGGAAAACTAAAGCATATAGCTTTTAAGGAAAGGTATGATGTGATCTGCATAGATTGGAATAAGGAATTTCTTTCACAGATGGTAGAAGTTCCTACTAGACACGATGCGTTGTTGGATCTGGTGATATCTAATTTTGGGGATGAAGGTAATAAGAAGCTTAGGGAATAGTGACCATGATATAGTGTCAGTTAATATAGGTTGCAAAAAACAAAAGTTCACTGGGTTAACAAAAACTTTGACATTTTTAAAATTGGAGGAAATTTTGAAATTGAAGGAAACAGAACAGGCTTACAAACATGGGCTGATTATCATCCGAAATGAACGTTCATACACATCGTGCGTTGCGGGTCGGGACTAACTAAACTATACAGGGTCGGGACTAACTAAACTATAAAGAGCTTTGGAAACTTCAAATAATGTGCAAGTGCTGCAAGATAGATTATCAAAATGGGCAGCAGAATGACAGATGAGATTCAATGTTGATAAATGTAAGGTGATGCATTTGGGGTTTAACTATCCTTGTGCCACCTAAACCATAAATAACTGTTATAAGAGCCAGTTGGCAATGGCTAGCTGTTCTTTAAAAGCCGTATTATAAATGTATTTAATGAGATGTTTTCAAACATACACCATGGGTCCCCCTGTACATCAGGGCCCCCAGCGGTTGCCAGAAAAACCTCATTATAATTTGCCACTGCACTTATCTTACCTTAAAATTCTTTGCAAACAATGTCTTGGGCTGGTGGGTTAAACTCACTACCTGTCATTCACTTGCACATCTCCAAAGGTAATTTTGTTACCTGCGTTTTTATATTATCTTTAAAATTGTCAATAGCGTTCATAATTGCTAATGAGTGCATGGTCTGATCTGCACTCACAGCTGTGTATTCGCAGTCTCTTACAAATTGAATTTTTTCTGCATAGCCTTTAATATTACCCATTTAATAGTTACACTTATAGAAACAACAAAGGAGGAGGAGCAGAAGGAAGATAATGAAATGGACCCAATCTTAGCACAGCTCTATGCAATGCATTTGAAGGTGAATGAAATCTTGAGCAGATCAATCTGGCTCCACGTTTTTGTTAATTATTCAATTAAGCCCTGACACACTGACCTAGGAGAGGAGAATAGCTATCTGGGACAGCGAGATTGGGGCTAGAAATCAGGACTGTCCCAAAAAATCTATCATATTTGGGGGCAGCACGGTGGCTCGGTGGTTAGCACTGATGTCTTGCAGCGCTGAGGTCCTGAGTTCGATTCCACCCTTGGACACATCTGCACCCTTGGACATGTGCTTGCGTGGGTTTGCTCTGGGCACTTCGGTTTCCCCCACAATAATAAAGACATACTGATAGGTTGTATGTGTACATAAAGTGATTAGATTGTAAGCTCTTCAGGGCAGGGTCTGATGTGAATTTAGTAAAATAATTGTAAAGCGCTGCAGAATATGTAGCGCTATATAAGAAATAAAATACATATGTGTGCACTTAATTAACAATTTACCATCAGATGGCAGCACACAGGTTAATTAACTAATGTTAACAAATGTTGGGGGGAAAAGGTATTAGGGGGTACTTATAAAAGTTATAATGTAGCCTATGTTTTTTCCCAGGACCTGAAATGTATGTATACCAAGTTTTATTAAAAACCGTTCGGAAGTTTTTCTGTAACATACATATATTCATTCATACACCATTTCTAACATTAAAGAACTTTTATTGAATAACCCTGAAAGATTTGTATATGTCTATAGCATAAAAAAGGAGAATGGGAATGGGGAATGTGGAAAGAGAGACACCAGAATCCCTGTCAGCCATTGCTTTAAATCTTATTCCAGTGTCAGTTCCTTATTGTATCTCTACAAGAAAACGTTGGACTGTTCCCTCACACAATGTAATTTAAACAATCTGCAGTGTGTTTTTTCTTGACTAATTCAGACATCATGCATAATATTCATTATTGTGTAAAATCAATGCTAAAGAATTGCTTTCTAATTGAATTATATGTGCCCATGTACTTTATGCTAATACTAGTATACTCCTTTTTTACTATCCCTTGTCTCTAACCTAGAGAAAAAACTAGCCTTATGTTACCTTGATGTCCTGTTTAAAGTAACAAAAGAAACTACAGCTGGCCAAAACCTCAATAAATTGTCCTACAATACAAACAATTACCCAGGGCATGAATAGTACACTAACTAGATTTATGGGCCCCATTGGTCGGTAATAGTGAAATCAGAGTGGGAGAAAACATTGGTGACTTTCCCATCCATGTTCCCTCAGCTCTTAAGTAGAAAGTCCCCTGAGAAGAAAAAAGCTTGGTAAATGCATGTGTTGAAATAGGCATATATCCTGGTGTTCCTACTTTGCATTGTACAGGATTTTAATACTGCAAGAAATATGCGTTGCTTTTTATTTATTAACCACCAGCCAGCTGTTCTACATTTGCCCTCTCAGTGTCCCTTTCCCACTAAAGGCTGAGACCCATTTACCTTTTTTACTAGTTCCCCTACACATGTAATAAAGAGCCATTTTCTTAATTTTACAATATACATAGTCAAACCCAGTAACTACTGTATATTACAGTGCTGCTGATGAATACAAATATTTGTCTCATAATTAAATAGGTTCCTTTTTTCCTTCCTTAGCATAGTAACTACACTCACAATAAATTCAATAAAAAAGATGACAGAGATTATAAAATTAACAAAATCAGTTCCAACATCCTTTTCTTCTTTTTACAGACACAATACACATTTTTAGATATTCAAATATCTAGTCAAAGTGATGCTTTGTGATGGCAGTAATTGGTTCATTAGGTTTATAGATTCATATGTTCATTAGGCAGTGTTAGTCAGCCCTCCAGTTCATTATCCAGTGTAGACAGCCCTCCAGTTAATTAGGCAGTGTTAGTCAGCTCTCCAGTTCATTAGCCAGTGTAGAAAGCCCTCCAGTTCATTAGCTAGTGTTAGTTAGCCCTCCAGTTCATTAGGCAATGTTAGTTAGCACTCCAATTCATTAGCCAGTGTAGTTAGCCTTCCAGTATATTGCCCTGTGCAGGGGAGGACTGCCCCCAAAGTTTGGGCTGCTGCAGAAGCTATTAGTAAGTTAAGCTATTAGTAAGTAATTAGGACACTGCCTCAGTTGGGGGGGGGCAGTGCTAATCTATGAAACTACATACATTTGTTTTGCTCTTGGCAAGGTTCAAACTCCTGCCCAGACATTCAGATTAATAGAAGCAGCTTAGCAGTGTCTAAAGTTTAGCAGACTAATTCCTGACAGTCTGGGCAGCACTTTTAAGGAAGCTGAGAGCAGAGCAATCTATGGAGGTCTTAGGGATATAATCACATTTATTATTAGTTAGCAATGCAGTTTATTACCCAGTGTAATCTCAGTGTTCCAGTTCATTACCTGGTGCCCTCCAGTTCATTAGCCATTATTGTCAGCCCTCTAATTCATTATCCATACCTACAGTTCCTTTGCCAGTACCCTCCAGTTTATTAGCCAGTGTTAGTCAGCCCTCCAGTTCATTTCCTTATATTGTCCACTCTCCTGTTCATTTGTCAGCCCTCCAGTTCATTTGCCAGTGCCCTCCAGTTCATTAGCCAGTGTTGTCAGCCCTCCAGTTCATTAACCAGTGTTGTCAGCCCTCCAGTTTATTATCCAGTGTTGTCAACCCTTAAGCTCATTAGCCAGTGTTGTCCTCCTGTTTATTAGTCAGTATTTGACAGCCCTCCAGTTTATAAGCCATTGTTAGTTATCCCTCCAGTTCATTAGCCTTTGTTGTCAGCCTTTTAGATCATTACCCAATGTTGTCAGTCCTCCAGTTCATTAGCCAGTTTTGTCAGCCCTTTATATCATTACTCAGTGTGTTCATCCCTCTAGTTTATTAGCAGTGTTGTGAGCCCTTTAGATCATTACCCAGTGTGTTCAGCCCTCCAGTTTACTAGCCAGTGTGTGTCAGCCCACCAGTTCATTAACCAGTGTTGTCAGCCCTCCAGTTTATTATCCATGTTGTCAACCCTTAAGCTCATTAGCCAGTGTTGTCCTCCTGTTTATTAGTCAGTTTTGACAGCCCTCCAGTATATAGCCATTGTTAGTTATCCCTCCAGTTCATTAGCCTTTGTTGTCAGCCTTTTAGATCATTACCCAATGTTGTCAGTCCTCCAGTTCATTAGCCAGTTTTGTCAGCCCTTTATATCATTACTCAGTGTGTTCATCCCTCTAGTTTATTAGCCAGTGTTGTGAGCCCTTTAGATCATTACCCAGTGTTGTCAGCCCTCCAGTTTATTAGCCAGTGTTTCCAGCCCACCAGTTCATAAGCCAGTGCTGTCAGCTCTTTACATCATTGCCCGGTGTGGTCAGCCCTCCAGTTTACTAGCCAGTGTTGTCAGCCCTTCAGCTCCACAACTAGTGTTGTCAGCCCTCCAGTTCATTAGCCAGTGTTGTCAGCCTCCCCTCATTAGCCAGTATTTTCCAGCCCTCCAGTTTATTAGCTGGTGTAGTCAGCCCTTTAGATCATTAACCAGTGTTGTCAGCCCTCCTGTTTTATCCAGTGTTGTCAGCCTTTAAGATCATTACCCAGTGTTGTCAGAACTCCTGTTCATTAGCCAGTGCTGCATCCCTTATAGATATTAGCCAGTGTTGTCAGCCCTCCAGTTCATTAGTCAGTGCTGGCAGCCCTTTAGATCATAGCAAGTGTTGTTGGCCATCCAGTTCATTGGCCTGTGTTGTCAGCCCTCCAGTTCATTAGCCATGTGTGTCAGCCTCCAGCTCATTAGCCAGTATTTTCCAGCCCTCCAGTTTATTAGCTGGTGTTAGTCAGCCTTTAGATCATTACCCAGTGTTGTCAGCCCTCCTGTTATTATCCAGTGTTGTCAGCCTTTAAGATCTTACCCAGTGTTGTCAGAACTCCTGTTCATTAGCCAGTGCTGTCATCCCTTTAGATAATTAGCCAGTGTTGTCAGCCCTCCAGTTCATTAGTCAGTGCTGGCAGCCCTTTAGGTCATTAGCAAGTGTTGTTGGTCATATGTTCATTGGCCTGTGTTGTCAGCCCTCCAGTTTATTATTCAATGTTATCAGCCCTCCAGCTTATTCGCTAGTGTTGTCAGCCGTCCAGTTCATTAGCCAGTGGCAATCAGCCCTCCAGTTCATTAGCCGGGTTAGTCAGCCCTCTAGTTCATAAGCCTATGTTAAGTCTGCCTTCTAGTTCATTAGCCATGTTATGTCATCCTTCTAGTTCATTAGCCAGGTTTAACTATTACTGTTATCTTCACACATCATACATTTTAAAATGTTGCAGGCAACAATGTAAATGGTAATAGTGGTCTTAAAAATAGGCGTAGTATAGTATTTGACGTTGAATAAAGACATACGTCCATCCAGTCCAACCATCTAGCAATATCCTCATTTCCTCCTGCCTAACTGTTGATCCAGAGGAAGACAAAAAAAACCCACCAATTTATGAAGGGAAAAATTCCTTCCTGACTCCAAGTGGCAGTCGGAAATTTCCCTGCATCAATTCTACTTATAAGTGCACTGTAAAATCAAGTTATGTTCATTTGGAAGCTGCAGCTTTAATAATACCGCTGCCATTTTTTTTTTTTACCTATCCCCTCCAGAGCCTACTTTGTGCCTTGGAAGTTGCTGACATCTTGTTACTGGTTTGCTGAATGTTAAGCTCTGCCCCTCTGAGATTTCCTCTGATTTTTCCTGATTGAGCCTCAAATAGTAATGCTTGTGAGTTCCATGCACACGCACGTGCACGGATTCACAGGCATTACTGTTTGAAGCTCAGCAGAGAGTGCACAGAACTCACAGCATTACTGTTTGAGCTCAAGCAGGAGAAAGCAGAGGAAATCTCAGAGGGGCGGAGCTTAACATTCAGCAAACCAGAAACAAGATGTCAGCAACTTCCAAGGCACAAAGTTAGGCTCTGGAGGGGCATAGTGAAAAAAAATATGGCACGGTATTTTTAAAGCTGCAGCTTCCAATGAACATAACTGATTTTCCAGTGCAATTATCCTTTAGGAATCTGCAAAAATAAGAAACAATGGCCTAGATAAAACTGCTTAGCTCCCTAAGTACCCCGGGATGTATTTTATCCGGTCCAGGAGATTTATTAATATTAACCATTTAGTTCTTTCTGTACCATATCCTCAGTTAACCAAAGTGCACTTAAATCTTTATACCATCTTGCTACTATACCCTATGATATCTGTACTTGGATTCTATATTGTATACAGAGGGGAAAAAAGTATTCAAGACATTGCTTTATCGCCATCCTCCGTAAACTACCCCATTAATTATGGTGCCACATTCTAGTCCTCATCTTCTTACTATTAATATACTTTAAAAAAATGTTAGGCTTAGTGATGCTTTGTTCAGCTTTCCATGGCAGACAGGAGATTAACATTCAGTCATTGGCTGTGATGTTGCTAACTGGAAGGACCAGGAAGCAGAAAACAGGGGAAACAGGACATTGTGCAGGATTTTTAGACTTATATATTTCACATTTCAAACTATTACCATTGAGGGTTTGGGGGGAGATTTACCTGTATGTAAGTTTTCATTTTAGAGCTGGACTTTCCCTTTAAAGTCCCCCATAATGAGCACACTCCCCAAACTTGCAGCCTTTGCCAACTGCACATGAAGCTGACTCCCCTCCTCTCTAGCATTTGGCGGCTTATAGCAGACACCAACAGTGACTTTACCCCCTTTCCTGTTGCCTAATTCTACCCATATTGCCTCCACTTTAACATCCATATCGCCAGTTTCTCTTCTTTTATTTGGCTTCAATTCTTTTTTAACATAAACACATACTCCTCCCCCTTTCCTTTTTCTCTGTCCTATCCTTCTAAATTAACAGCCTAGTCATGAGAACTGTTCAACCACGTTTCTGCTATACCTATTACATCATACTTTTCATTCAATGCCATAATTTCCAATTCACCACCCATTTTGTCAGCCAGGCTTCTGCATTTGCAAACATACATTTTAGATTAGGATCCTGTAATTTATTCATAGACTTTAATAAAATGCCTCCCTACCCCCTATGCTAGCCCCACCCCCCTTTCCACCCACCACTGGCCTATCTACACCCTGCTTTCCTCCTGGCTATCTATCCCAGTGAGACTGCTAATAACCTCCCCCCCCCCAAACCTAGTTTAAAATCTCCTCCAACCCTCTAGCCATCTTCTCACCCAAAAGTGCAACCCATCCAAACTAGAGCCTGTAGCTGACAGCAAAGTCTGCCCGTTCTCTATAAACCTAAACCCTTCTTCCTAAACCACCCTCTTAGCCACGCATTATTGCTCCTAAGCTCCTGCTCTCCTCCTAGCGTAGCACTGACTTTGGTAGTATTTCTGAAAACAGTACCCTGGAGGTTGCTTTTAACTTGGCCCCTAGCTCTCGGAAATCATGTGTAAGGACCTCTCCTCCTCCTCTAGACCACTGCATGGAACCTTTACTGTATGTTCTCACTGTATGGGACCTTTCCTATATGTTCTCACTGTATAGGGCCTTTACTGTCTCTTCTCACTGAATGGGACCTTTACTATCTGTTCTTGTTGTATGGGACCTTTACTGTCTGTTTTTACTGTATGAGACCTTTACTGTCTGTTCTCACTGTTTGGGACCTTTACCATCTTGTCTCACTGTATGGGACCTTTACCATCTTGTATCACTGTGGACATTTACTGTCTGTTTTCACTGTATGGGACCTTTACTGACTGTTCTCACTGTATGGGACCTTTACTGTCTGGTCTCACTGTATGGGACCTTTACTGTCTGGTCTCACTGTATGGACCTTTACTGTCTGTTCTCATTGTATGGGACCTTTACTGTCTGCTCACACTGAACGGAACATTTACTGTCTATTATCACTGTATGGGACCTTTACTATTTGTTCTCACTGTATGGGACTTTACGGTCTTCTTTCTCACTGTATGTCACCTTAACCGTCAGTTCTCAATGTATGGGACATTACAGTCTGTTGTCATTGTTTGGTACCTTTACTGTCTGTTCTCACTGTGTGGGACCTTTACCATCAGTTCCCACTGTATGGGACCTTTACTGTTAGTTCTCACTATATGGGACCTTTACTATCTGTTCTTGTTATTGGGACCTTTACTGTCTGTTCTTGCTGTGTAAGTCATTACTGTCTGTCCACACTGTATGGTTTACTGTCTCTTATCACGTATGGGACCTTTACTGTCTGTATCACTGTATGGGACCTTTACTGTCTGGTCTCACTGTATGGAACCTTTACTGTCTGGTCTCACTGTATAGGACCTTTACTGTCTGGTCTCACTGTATGGGACATTACTGTCTGTTCTCATGGTATGGGACCTTTACTGTCTGTTCAAACTATATAGGACATTTACTGTCTGTTATCACTGTATGGGATCTTTACGTGTCTGTTATCACTGTATCACTTATCACTTTGATTAGGATCCTGTAATTTATTCATACACTTTAATAAACATGCCTCCCTACCCCCTATGCTAGCCCCACCCCCCTTTCCACCCACCCCTGGCCTATCTACACCCTGCTTTCCTCCTGGGCTATCTATCCCAGTGAGACTGCTAATACCCCCCCCCAACCTAGTTTAAAATCTCCTCCAACCCCCTAGCCACCTTCTCACCCAAGGTGCAACCCATCCAAACTAAAGAGCCTGTAAATGACAGCAAAGTCTGCCCAGTTCTCTATAAACCTAACCCTTCTTCCTTAAACCACCCTCTTAGCCATGCATTATTGCTCATAAGCTCCTGCTGTCTCCCTACGTAGCACGTGGCTGTGGTAGTATTTCTGAAAACACTACCCCGGAGGTTGCTTTTAACTTGGCCCCTACCTCTCAGAAATCATGTGTAAGGACCTCTCCTCCTCCTCTAAACCACTGCATGAACCTTTACTGTATGTTCTCACTGTATGGGACCTTTACTATCTGTTCTCACGTGTATAGGGCCTTTACTGTCTCTTCTCACTAATGGGACCTTTATTATCTGTTCTCATTGTATGGGACCTTTACTGTCGTTTTTTACTGTATTGGACCTTTACTGTCTGTTCTCACTGTTTGGGACCTTTACCATCTTGTCTCACTGTATGGGACCTTTACCATCTTGTATCACTGTATGGGACCTTACTTTCTGTTCTCACTGTATGGAAACTTTACTGTCTGTTCTCACTGTATGAGACCTTTCCTGTCTAGTCTCACTGTATGGGACCTTTACTGTCTGGTCTCACTGTAGGGGACCTTTACTGTCTCGTTTCACTGTATGTGACCTTTACTGTCTGATCTCACTGTATGGGACATTTCCTGTCTGTTCTCATTGTATGGGACCTTTACTGTCTGCTCACACTGAATGGGACATTTACTGTCTATTATCACTGTATGGGACCTTTACTATTTGTTCTCACTGTAGGGACATTTACGGTCTGTTCTCACTGTATGTCACCTTAACCGTCAGTTCTCAATGTATGGGACATTACAGTCTGTTGTCATTGTTTGGTACCTTTACTGTCTGTTCTCTCTGTGTGGGACCTTTACCATCAGTTCCCACTGTATGGGACCTTTACTGTTAGTTCTCACTATATGGGACCTTTACTATCTGTTCTTGTTATATGGGACCTTTACTGTCTGTTCTTACTGTGTAAGACCTTTGCTGTTTGTTCTCACTCTATGGGACATTTACTGTCTGCTCTCACTGTATGGGACCTTTACCATCTTGTCTCACTGTGTGGGACATTTATTGTCTGTTTTCACTGTATGGGACCTTTAATGTCTGTTCTCACTGTATGGGACCTTTACTTTCTGTTCTCACTGTATGGAAACTTTACTGTCGTTCTCACTGTATGGGACCTTTACTGTCTAGTCTCACTGTTGGGACCTTTACTGTCTTGTCTCACTGTATGGGACCTTTACTGTCTGGTCTCACTGTATTGACCTTTACTGTCTGATCTCACTGTAGGGACATTTCCTGTCTGTTCTCATTGTATGGGACCTTATACTGTCTGTTCAAACTATATAGGACATTATTGTCTGTTTTCACTGTATGGGACCTTTACTGATTTATCTCACTGTATGGGACCTTTACTGTCTGGTATCACAGTATGGGACCTTTACTGTCTGATCTCATTGTATGGGACATTTACTGTCTGTTCTCATTGTATGGACCTTTACAGTCTGTTCACACTGTATGGGACATTTACTGTCTCATATCACTATATGGGACCTTTACTATCTGTTCTTGTTATATGGGACCTTTACTGTCTGTTCTTACTGTGAAGACCTTTACTGTCTGTTTCCACTCTGGGACATTTACTGTCTGTACTCACTGTATGGGACCTTTACCATCTTGTCTCACTGTGTGGGACATTTATTGTCTGTTTTCACTGTATGGGACCTTTAATGTCTGTTCTCACTGTATGGGACCTTTACTTTCTGTTCTCACTGTATGGAAACTTTACTGTCTGTTCTCACTGTATGGGACCTTTACTGTCTAGTCTCACTGTATGGGACCTTTACTGTCTGGTGTCACTGTATGTGACCTTTACTGTCTGTTCTCACTGTATGGGACATTTCCTGTCTGTTCTCATTGTATGGGACCTTTACTTTCTGTTCAAACTTTGTAGGAGATTTATTGTCTGTTTTCACTGTATGGGACCTTTACTGATTTATCTCACTGTATGGGACCTTTACTGTCTGGTATCACAGTATGGGACCTTTACTGTCTGATCTCATTGAATGGGACATTTACTGTCTGTTCTCATTGTATGGGACCTTTACAGTCTGTTCACACTGTATGGGACATTTACTGTCTCGTATCACTGTATGGACCTTTACTGTCTGTTATCACTGTATGGGACCTTTACTGTCTGGTCTCACTGTATGGAACCTTTACTGTCTGGTCTCACTGTATAGGACCTTTACTGTCTGGTCTCACTGTATAGGACCTTTACTGTCGGGTCTCACTGTATGGGACATTTATTGTTTGTTCTCATTGTATGGGACCTTTACTGTCTGTTCAAACTATATAGGACATTTATTGTCTGTTTTCACTGTGTGGGACCTTTACTGATTATCTCACTGTATGGGACCTTTACTGTCTGGTATCACAGTATGGGACCTTTACTGTCTGATCTCACTGTATGGGACATTTATTGTCTGTTCTCATTGTATGGGACTTTTACTGTCTGTTCAAACTATATAGGACATTTATTGTCTGTTTTCACTGTTGGGACCTTTACTAATTTATCTCACTGTATGGACCTTTACTGTCTGGTCTCACTGTATAGGACCTTTACTGTCTGGTCTCACTGTAGGGACATTTATTGTCTGTTCTCATTGTATGGGACCTTTCTGTCTGTTCAAACTACATAGGACATTTACTGTCTGTTATCACTGTATGGGATCTTTACTATCTGTTATCACTGTATGGGACCTTTACTGTCTGGTCTCACTGTATGGAACCTTTACAGTCTGGTCTCACTCTATAGGACCTTTACTGTCTGGTCTCACTATATGGGACATTTACTGTCTGTTCTCATTGTATGGGACCTTAACTGTCTGTTCAAACTATAAAGGACATTTACTGTCTGTTATCACTGTATAGGACCTTTACTGTCTGGTCTCACTGTAAGGGACATTTACTGTCTGTTCTCGTTGTATGTGACCTTTACTGTCTGTTCAAACTATATAGGACATTTACTGTCTGTTATCACTGTATGGGACCTTTACTGTCTGGTCTCACTTTACTGTCTGTTATCACTGTATGGGACCTTTACTGTCTGGTCTCCCTTTACTATCTGTTATCACTGTATAGGACCTTTACTGTCTGGTCTCACTGTATGGGACATTTACTGTCTGTTCCATTGTATGTGACCTTTACTGTCTGTTCACTGAACTATAAGGACATTTACTGTCTGTTATCACTGTATGGGATCTTTACTGTCTGTTATCACTGTATGGGACCTTACTGTCTGGTCTCATTGTATGGAACCTTTACTTGTCTGGTCTCACTGTATAGGACCTTTACTGTCTGGTCTCATTGTATGGGACATTTACTGTCTGTTCTCATTGTATGGGACCTTTACTGTCTGTTCAAACTATAAAGATATTTACTGTCTGTTCTCATTGTATGGGACCTTTACTGTCTGTTCAAACTATAAAGACATTTACTGTCTGTTATCACTGTATAGGACCTTTACTGTCTGGTCTCACTGTATGGGACATTTACTGTCTGTTCTCATTGTATGTGACCTTTACTGTCTGTTCAAACTATATAGGACATTTACTGTCTGTTATCACTGTATGGGATCTTTACTGTCTGTTATCACTGTATGGGACCTTTACTGTCTGGTCTCACTGTATGGAACCTTTACTGTCTGGTCTCACTGTATAGGACCTTTACTGTCTGTTTCTCATTGTATGGGACCTTTACTGTCTGTTCAAACTATAAAGGACATTGATTGTCTGATTTCACTGTATAGGATCTTTACTGTTTGGTCTCACTGTATGGGACTTTTACTGTCTGTTCTCACTGTATGGAACTTTACAGTCTGTTCTCACTGTATGGGACCTTTACTGTCTGGTCTCACTGTATGGGACCTTTACTGTCTGGTCTCACTGTATGGGACCTTACCTGTCTGGTCTCACTGAATGGGCCCTTTACTGTCTGGTCTCACTGTATGTGACCTTTACTGTCTGGTCTCACTGTATGGGACATTTACTGTCTGTTCTCATTGTATGGGACCTTTACTGTCTGTTCAAACTATATAGACATTTACTGTCTGTTTACTGTATGGGACCTTTACTGTCTGGTCTCACTGTATGGGACATTTACTGTCTGTTTTCACTGTATGGGACCTTTACTGTCTGGTCTCACTGTATAGACCTTTACCATCTGTTCTCACTGTGTGGGACCTTTACTGTCTGTTATCACTGTATGGGACCTTTACTGTCGTTCTCACTGTATGGACATTACAGTCTGTTGTCACTGTTTGGTACCTTTACTGTCTGTTCTTACTGTGTGGGACCTTTGCCATCAGTTTCTCACTGTATGGGACCTTTACTGTTAGTTCTCACTGTATAGAACCTTTACTATCTCTTCTTTTTGTATGGGACCTTTACTGTCTGTTCTCAGTGTGTAAGACCTTTACTGTCTGTTCTCACAGTATGGGACCTTTACCATCTGGTCTCACTGTATGGGACTTTACTGTCTATTTTCACTGTATGGGACCTTTACCGTCTGTTCTCACTGTATGAAACCTTTATTGTCTGTTCTCACTGTATGGGACCTTTACTGTCTGGTTTCACTGTAGGCACCTTTACGTCTGGTCTCACTGTATGGGACCTTTACTCTCTGCTCTCTCTGTATGGGACATTTACTGTCTGTTCTCATTGTATAGGACCTTTACTCTGTCTGTTCTCACTGTATGGGACATTTGCGGTCTGTTTTCACTGTATGTGACCTTAACCGTCAGTTCTCACTGTATGGGACCTTTACTGTCTGTTCTCACTGTATGGGACATTACAGTCTGTTGTCACTGTTTGGTACCTTTACTGTCTGTTCTTACTGTGTGGGACCTTTGCCATCAGTTTCTCACTGTATGGGACCTTTACTGTTAGTTCTCACTGTATAGAACCTTTACTATCTCTCCTTTTGTATGGAACCTTTACTGTCTGTGCTCAGTGTGTAAGACCTTTACTGTCTGTCTCACAGTATGGGACCTTTACCATCTGGTCTCACTGTATGGGACATTTACTGTCTATTTTCACTGTATGGGACCTTTACCGTCTGTTCTCACTGTATGAAACCTTTTATTGCTGTTTCTCACTGTATGGGACCTTTACTGTCTGCTCTCTCTGTATGGGACATTTACTGTCTGTTTCTAATTGTATGGGACCTTTACTGTCTGTTATCACTGTAGGGACTTACTGTCTTATTTCACTGTATGGGACCTTGGGACCTTTTCTGTCTGTTCTCATTGTATGGGACATTTACTGTCGTTCTCATTGTATGGGACCTTTACCATCTGGTCTCACTGTGTGGGACATTACTGTCTGTTTTCACTGTATGGGACCTTTACTGTCTGTTATGACTGTATGGGACCTTTACTGTCTGTTCTCACTGTATGGGACATTACAGTCTGTTGTCACTGTTTGGTACCTTTACTGTCTGTTCTTACTGTGTGGGACCTTTGCCATCAGTTCTCATTGTATGGGACCTTTACTGTTATTCTCACTGTATAGAACCTTTACTATCTTTTTTTTTGTATGGGACCTTTACTGTCTGTTTCTCAGTGTTAAGACCTTTACTGTCTGTTCTCACTCTATGGGACCTTTACCATCTGTTATCACTGTAGGGACCTTTACTGTCTGGTCTCACTTTACTGTCTGTTATCACTGTATGGGACCTTTACTGTCTGGTCTCACTTTACTATCTGTTTATCACTGTATAGGACCTTTACTGTCTGGTCTCACTGTATGGGACATTTACGTCGTTCTCATTGTATGTGACCTTTACTGTCTGTTCAACTATATAGGACATTTACTGTCTGTTATCACTGTATGGGATCTTTACTGTCTGTTATCACTGTATGGAACCTTTACTGTCTGGTCTCACTGTATAGGACCTTTACTGTCTGGTCTCATTGTATGGGACATTTACTGTCTGTTCTCATTGTATGGGACCTTTACTGTCTGTTCAAACTATAAAGGATATTTACTGTCTGTTCTCATTATATGGGACCTTTACTGTCTGTTCAAACTATAAAGGACATTTACTGTCTGTTATCACTGTATAGGACCTTTACTGTCTGGTCTCACTGTATGGGACATTTACTGTCTGTTCTCATTGTATGTGACCTTTACTGTCTGTTCAACTATATAGGACATTTACTGTCTGTTATCACTGTATGGGATCTTTACTGTCTGTTTATCACTGTATGGGACCTTTACTGTCTGGTCTCACTGTATGGAACCTTTACTGTCTGGTCTCACTGTATAGGACCTTTACTGTCTGTTCTCATTGTATGGGACCTTTACTGTCTGTTCAAACTATAAGGACATTGACTGTCTGATTTCACTGTATAGGATCTTTACTGTTTGGTCTCACTGTATGGGACCTTTACTGTCTGTTTCTCACTGTATGGAAACTTTACAGTCTGTTCTCACTGTATGGGACCTTTACTGTCTGGTCTCACTGTATGGACCTTTACTGTCTGTCTCATGTATGGGACCTTTACTGTCTGGTCTCACTGTATGGGACCTTTACTGTCTGGTCTCACGTATGTGACCTTTACTGTCTGGTCTCACTGTATGGGACATTTACTGTCTGTTCTCATTGTATGGGACCTTTACTGTCTGTTCAAACTATATAGGACTTTTACTGTCTGTTATTACGGTATGGGACCTTTACTGTCTGGTCTCACTGGGTATGGGACATTTACTGTCTGTTTTCACTGTATGGGACCTTTACTGTCTGGTCTCACTGTATGAGACCTTTACCATCTGGTCTCACTGTGTGGGACCTTTACTGTCTGTTATCACTGTATGGGACCTTTACTGTCTGTTCTCACTGTATGGACATTACAGTCTTTGTCACTGTTTGGTACCTTACTGTCTGTTTCTTACTGTGTGGGGACCTTTGCCATCAGTTCTCACTGTATGGGACCTTTACTGTTAGTTTCTCACTGTATAGAACCTTTACTATCTCTTCTTTTTGTTAGGGACCTTTACTGTCTGTTCTCATTGTGTAAGACCTTTACTGTCTGTTCTCACAGTATGGGACCTTTACCATCTGGCTCACTGTATGAAACCTTTATTGTCTGTTCTCACTGTATGGGACCTTTACTGTCTGCTCTCTCTGTATGGGACATTTACTGTCTGTTCTAATTGTATGGGACCTTTACTGTCTGTATCACTGTATGGGACCTTTACTGTCTTATTTCACTGTGGACCTTGGGACTTTTTTCTGTCTGGTCTCATTGTTGGGACATTTACTGTCTGTTCTCATTGTATGGGACCTTTACCATCTGGTCTCACTGTGTGGGACATTTACTGTCTTGTTTTCACTGTATGGGACCTTTACTGTCTGTTTGATGTATGGGACCTTTACTGTCTGTTCTCACTGTATGGGACATTACAGTCAGTTGTCACTGTTTGGTAACCTTTACTGTCTGTTCTTACTGTGTGGGACCTTTGCCATCAGTTCCATTGTATGGGATGTGAGCCCTTTAGATCATTACCCAGTGTTGTCAGCCCTCCAGTTTACTAGCCAGTGTTGTCAGCCCACCAGTTCATTAACCAGTGTTGTCAGCCCTCCAGTTTATTATCCAGTGTTGTCAACCCTTAAGCTCATTAGCCAGTGTTGTCCTCCTGTTTATTAGTCAGTATTTGACAGCCCTCCAGTATATAAGCCATTGTTAGTTATCCCTCCAGTTCATTAGCCTTTGTTGTCAGCCTTTTAGATCATTACCCAATGTTGTCAGTCCTCCAGTTCATTAGCCAGTTTTGTCAGCCCTTTATATCATTACTCAGTGTGTTCATCCCTCTAGTTTATTAGCCAGTGTTGTGAGCCCTTTAGATCATTACCCAGTGTTGTCAGCCCTCCAGTTTATTAGCCAGTGTTGTCAGCCCACCAGTTCATAAGCCAGTGCTGTCAGCTCTTTACATCATTGCCCGGTGTGGTCAGCCCTCCAGTTTACTAGCCAGTGTTGTCAGCCCTTCAGCTCCACAACTAGTGTTGTCAGCCCTCCAGTTCATTAGCCAGTGTTGTCAGCCCTCCAGCTCATTAGCCAGTATTTTCCAGCCCTCCAGTTTATTAGCTGGTGTTAGTCAGCCCTTTAGATCATTAACCAGTGTTGTCAGCCCTCCTGTTTATTATCCAGTGTTGTCAGCCTTTGTTACATAGGACTTTTACCTAGTTTGTTACATAGACTGTTACATAGATGTTACATGTCCAATGAGGCAGTGAGTGAGAAGCAAGCATTTATGTTTCAAAAATGTATCCATCCTGCCCTGTGAATTGACGCATAGGATGTATCAGGTGATTTGCTAGACTGAGGTCATTTACATAATTTCTAGTACCTACTGCTCACTCTACATTCCTGTGATGGAGTTAGTGAAATCCTGGAGGTGGTTGTATAGCTGATTGTCCAACATTGCCATTTATCATATACACACAGTCCATATAGTGGGCCAACTCTCCCCTTCAATATATAATGGTGAAGCTTATCCCCACTTCTCCTCCCTCCTTATAGCTCTCCCCCCTCCACTCACTACCCGGTGACCAGCCAAGTGAGATATATAAAATATTTTGAAGAAATTTCCGTGCACTCTCTACATACCCAAAAAAACGGGCTTTTTCAAATGGCACAATTAAAAGGCCTTTTGTTTGAAAATAAAAGCCCAGGAGTGCACTGATTTTCCTAATAAATATTTTATATATAATACAATACATACCACAGGGTGTGATGTGTTCCGTATATTCTTTATAAAGAATGATTGTTCATGTGTCCATACATGTCCAATGTTATCGGCCTTTTCTACTGCAAAAATTCTGTCAGATCACCCAGTCAGTGTCACAGCTCTGACTTTAAAAAGGCACTAATGTAAAATAGGGATGTGGTTTATCAGTAAAACAGAACTTAGATTGGGGAACCAACAGACCACATTTTCTGTTTTCCTTTCTTGTCTGACTTTCATTCCTGTTTTACTGCTTCTTCGCGCTATAAAGTGGTTCGGCCACACAATGGTCTCCTATGGACACAGCGTTTCACTGCCACTGCCGAAATCACATCAGATTTTTTTCGGCCGGACACACAAATACCCGGAAAATCTGTGGTTTGTGTGTGTACCCCACCTTAGTAATATAATCACTTTATAAACAAAGAAGAAAAGGGAATATGTGTATCTGGCCAACTGGTGATGAAAATAATGGAATTGAGAAGAATATTAAAGCGGATAATACATATACCTACAGTGTAATCTAAGGAATATTGCAGACGAGGAGTTCCCTGATATGTATATATATAAAAATATATATAAATAAACACGAGACCGTGTATAGAGGGTCAGGGAATTCCGGGTTGAAGTATATCTGATATTCTCTTAGGTGAAGCCATATTATCATATAAATACATAAGGTTAAGAAAAGAAATCCAGCCATGTACACTCTGTCTCCCCCTCCCTGTTATTAGTAATGAGATAACAATAATCCAGATAGTTTTAAGAACAAGAGCCATTTTCTATCATCAAACTAAAACTACAATAACATCTCAATAAATCACCCTGGTGCAGTTCTAGTTCGTTTAACACTGAATTGAACTGAATGACTGTGCTGATAAGGGACAGCAAATTTAGCAGTAATCAGTCAGCAATATCGTCGTCAGTCCAGAAACTGAGGCTTGTTTTATCTCACATTGACTAATACAGGCACGGAGGAGGGAGAGAAATGGGGGGGGCAGTATGGTGAATACAGGACAGTCACTCATACACTCACGAGTGACTCGATTATATAGATTCTCACCACTGTACTCCCCATTGAAATGCCAGAGCCTTATGTTATTATCTATTCAATCTATAGGTAATAAGGCCTGTAAAAGCAAGCCCTCACATCACAAGTAACTCACACACTCACTCACTAATTCTCCAACTTGCCGTGGAGGCAGGACGAGCTTACATTTGTGCAGGCTCATTCATTGCACCTTACTTACAAAAGTTAGCGGTTTCGTTTCAAAATTCCACCTGTAACGGGAGTATCTGACATTCAACAGACTTATGGTTACCTAGCTTACAAGCTATACAAATCTATATGGTTGGTCCGATTTCAACCAAACTCCTTATCAGTAAAAGTTAACAATATTTTTTTTTAGGGTGGGGGTGAGTGGGGGGGGGAATAGAATTTTTGAACTCTGCCACACTAACGCGGGACCGATTTTTTTTACCAAATTTCAGGGTGTGTGTGGGGACTGGCTGAGGTGTAGGTGAAGGGCTTTTGGAGGGTGGACAGAGAGGAATAGTGGGGGTATTGGGGCAGCGGGGAGGGGTGGTGGGGGGTTATTTTCACCAAAATTCGTAGTGAATAAAAAATAAATATTATATTAAATTAAGTTAATGAGTTGTTTGCAATTATCGTAAGCTATATTGAATTGTCTTTCTTTAATATATCAGTGCCGAGTGACTACAGCAATCTTGATACATTATTGCTTTTTTACTAAAAGGTTATTTCAATACATCTCCGCGCAACAGCGCAGGTATTTTTGCTGTATTATATGATCCATATATAATAGAACACATGAAGGTATTCGGTCGTAAACCTCCTTCTGGGCTTGTTCAGTGGTAACCCATTTAGGAATCCCCCCTTGAAAATCTTACGCTTGCCACTGACAGGCTTACATTTACTTTAATACAATTTACTGGAGTGGTATTTTATAGCTTATTGGTGTTTTTAGGGGGGTTGTTTTTCAGATTCTGTAGTCTAATGATGTTTAGTATAGTATAGTATAGTATAGTATAGTATAGTATAGTATAGTAGTATAGTATAGTATAGTACAGAACAGTATAGTATAGTATAGTACAGTACAGTATAGTATAGTATAGTATAGTATAGTATAGTATAGTATAGTACAGTACAGTATAGTATAGTGTTAGTAGTACAGTAGTAATATAGTATAGTATAGTATAGATCAGTACAGTTTACAGTACAGTAGATAGCGTACAGTACATAGTATAGTATAGTAATAGTATAGTTAGTATAGTACAGTATAGTACGTATAGTATAGGTACAGTACCGTATAGTAGTATAGTATAGTATAGTATAGTAGTATAGTACAGTATAGAACAGTATAGATATAGTAAGTAAAGTACAGTATAGTTACAGTACAGTATAGTACAGTACAGTACAGTATAGTATAGTATAGTATTAGGTATAGTTATACAGTATAGTACAGTTGTAGTATAGTATAGTATAGTACAGTATCAGATAGTATAAACGTATAGATAGTATAGTATCGTATAGTATATACAGTATATAGAGATAGGTATAGTACAGTTACAGTATAGTATAGTAGTATAGTATAGTATAGTTACAGTATAGACAGTATGTTTAAGTATAGTCCAGTATAGTATAGTACAGTATAGTATAGTACAGTATAGTAAGTACAGTATAGGTACGTATAGTAGTATAGTTAGTAGTACAGTATAGGATAGTATAGATAGTATAGTATAGTACATAACAGTATAGTATTCGTATAGTATTAGACGTGCAGTATAGTAAGTATAGTAGTAGTATAGTAAGTAGTAGTATACAGATAGTAAGTATAGAGTATAGTAATAGTACAGTATAGTATAGTATAGTATAGATAGTATATAGTACAGTACAGTATAGTATAGTATAGATAGTATAGTATAGTATAGTGTATAACTAGTATAGTATGTACAGTATAGTCTATGATAGTAAAGTATAGTATAGTATAGTACAGTATAGTATAGTATAGTATAGTGTAGTATAGTATGAAGTACAGAGTTAGTAGAGTATAGTATAGTATAGTACAGTACAGTATAGTTAGTATAGTATAGTATTGTACAGTATAGTATAGTTACAGTATAGTATAGTATAGGACAGTATAGTACAGTAAAGTATGTACAGTACAGTATTTGAGGTTGAATAAAGACATACGTCCTCCAGTCCAACCCATCTAGCAATATCCTCATTCCTACCTAACTGTTCATCCAGAGGAAGGCAAAAAACAACCCACCAAATTATGAAGGGGGGGAAATTCCTTCCTTTAGGAATGTTTAGTTTCTCTTAATGATGATTTACCAAAAAATCCCACAATCAGAAGAACAAGAAACAACCATGACACCCAAGGGGGAAACATATTTATTGCACCAAAGTACTGAAATACACACACAATATTAACACTGTGTCCACTATGTTATTGTAACACAAAGGGTTACTTTCTGTTTAAGAAACAATAAAGAGTGTCAATATAATAGTTAGAAGCTGAATGCTTGTGGCTCTGGGTAAATCTCACTTGTATACTACTTACAACCACAAACAATAAGGAATGTAACACTTTCCAATAATTGCTTATATTCTATATTATCTTTACACGTTAAATGACTTTATTTTAAATCTAAAGGCCATCTACCCTGAAATAAAAATGAAATATATAATAATAATATAATAAACTTTAGAGCTCTCCAAATATAATGGAACAACCTCCAGTCCTTCTGTATGAGGTCATTAAGAGCTCGCACATGCACAAGTAGCTACGGTCATTCAAACCTAAAGACTCAAACTCCCTTCCCCCTCCCTTTTGTGAGTGCAATATCCGGATACAACTACAGTATGCATGAACAGGAGACTAGGCCACAGTAACAATGGATCAATTTAAAAAAAATGATTGGGAAGTTTCTTAAAAGTGTGCAAATCAGTTGTGATACATGCCCTTTAAGGGTAACTGTGGTCCAAGAATGACAGGATTGACAGGATTTGCTTTCCTGAGTATTTTTGCAATTCACTTTCATTATTTATTTTTACATAGTTTTAAAGATATTTACATTTTTATGTGTGATATGGAAGCAGCATCACCAAATCCCTGCACTTCCTGCCTCGAAACCACTTTTCAGTCCCTCCCTGTGTGGGAAGTATTAAAAAAAGGTAAAAATGTACACACCTTACACTCCTATGTGGGCTGTGCTGTGCCCCTTCACCTTCAGTCCTCCTTCAGTACTGTAACTCGATCTCTTCCTGGTTTCTTCTGCTTTCTCCTGCACTGAGCATGTGCAACCGCAGATTAGATGGAGGAACTAGTATTTTGACTGCAGATTCAGACCTCCCACCCCTAACTTTCTGATCAGTGATTTTTTATATCTTGGGGTGTGCAGCACGTAGAGAGGTCGTTGATGGCTCGTTTTAAAGGTAGAAACTTAGCCTTTCATTTATAACTCAACTGTTTGGAGACCACAGTTCCCCTTTAACATTTATAAAACCATGGCCTTCCCTTTTAACATTTTATAACCCATTGGTTTGTGTATCCATGTGTATGCTATAATGCAGAAATACAACAGAAATGGAGAATATATATATTTGAATTAGATTTGCACTAATATTCTATTTGTTGCACAGATTAGTTGCACTTTATGGTGTAGATGTTCAAAGATTATTGTACTGTATATTGTGTGTCACTTCGTACACACAGATCGAGACGGGGGATTAGAAGAAATTCGCCTTTATAAACCACTACCCTGGGAGACATCTGTAGAGTTCTCCATCAGGAGGACACATAAGCTTTGGTCGATATTAGACACCACTTTCTCAGCTCTGTCCTGTTCTTAAGAACCAGGGAGATTTAGGATCCAGAGTTAATTAAATTAATTAATCCTTCTCGTCTATGAGACCTTTAAAGATCAATGGCGTGCTACTGTAGGGAGAAAATCCCTCTGATCTCAAATCCCTCCTTTGAGTGAACAGACGGCCATTTGGAGCAGACAGCAGGCTAGGAAGTTTAAACGGGCAGGAGGTACATGTCACAAATGTAACTCCACATTATCTATAAATGTGTGTGTCTTATTCAGAATAGCTAGCTCCTTGGATATTGTATAATTGATGGATTGAAGGTTCCATTGCAAGTTTACCTAGTATGTTACTATATAACATGGTAATCTGACAGTATTACTTATTAACATTGTATGTGACACTATTACTTATTAACATTGTACCTGACACCTATTACTTATTACATTGTACCTGACAGTATTACTTATTAACATTGTATCTGACTGTATAACTTAAAGTAACATTGTATCTGACAGGATACTATTTACTTGTATCTGACTGTATACTTATTACCATTGTATCTGACTTTATAACTTATAACATTGTATCTGAACATATAATTATCAAAACATTGTATCTGACATATAACTATTTAATATTAATTTGTTTGAAGGACAATTGAAAGTGATCAGTGGCTTTATTGTGTGTAGGTATCTATTGTAGTATGACTGAGAATACATAGTGTGACCTGTATATATCAGGGGAGGGGCAAATAATACAATTCTGAATGACAAATTGATACAATTATGTAGTGTCTATTTAATTTTAATTTCATCCTATGGCAATAGATTTTACTAAACAGTGACAAACCATTGAGGATTTAAATTTCTTGCTTTGGGATACAAGGATGTTCACTGGACATTTGTTTTCTGAGCATGTCAGGGTCAGTGGCATTTGTAGGAGGAGGGACTAGAAGTGATTGTGAAGCTGACTTTAAACATGTGTTAAAATACTTAGAAATGTATTTCAGGGGGAACATACTATTATGTTTTGGTGCTAAGCTACTGAACAAGTAAAATGTATCTTTTCTATGCATATGGGCCCCATCCAAATAATTCACCTATGTTTAGTGTATTATAGATGTTCAAAACTGTTGAGTTTCGTTTCATTTTAAAATTTCTAAATTTTCTGAAATTTCGAAAGTTTGAGTTTTTTTTTCGAAAAATCGCCTGTTTTTGAAAAATGTCACTTGCGGTTTTCGATAATTATCTAATTTGATAAATATCGAAAAAATCAATAAATTCGGGTTTTTAATGAAATTCGGGAGTTCCAAAAGTTTGTCGGTACTTTGAACCTTAAGATTCGATTCAAAACTGGGTTCTAATCGAACCCACATTACATCTCCAGAGTAATTTTTCCATAGGTTTTTCAGAACACGTAAAATCTCTGCACACTATGACTGATGATTTGTATGTTGTTTTTTTTTAAATGATGCAGATTAAACCTCTCACAAACTGATATAGAGGAAACTGCAGGAAAGGGTTAAACAGCAGAGAGATGCAAACTGAATGTTTCCAAGGCAATATACCACGGCAACTGCAATGACAGTGCAGACATCAGTGACCTCAGAAAGGTGGTGTGACAGATAAAATAGGTGACTGGAGCAAAGTAAAGAGGTATCAACTGTGATATGCTAGTTAGTTACAGGGCACTTCTCTAGGACTTCAGAGGGACTCTTAACCAGAAAGTATATCTGTTGTTTCAATTATCACTGGACTTGAAATGTAGTTCTGAAGATGTTTCGCTAGTCATCCGACTGGCTTCTCAATTCAGAATGACTTGTACAAGAATCTGTGGCAATTATGTACCCTGAAATCCCCATTAGCATATCACAGCCAGGTGTTAGGGCATGATTGGATGGATGTGCATGTTATAGGAACGCCCAGAGTAAGGTGATTAAAACAGCATTGTACATGGCAGACAGTTGGTGTCGAACCCCCCACCTCTATTTAGGCTTGGTTTCTTTATTTTCACATAAATGGCCTCTTAACACCTCTCTTGAACCAGTCACGTTCCTTTGCCAATATGTTAACATTACAATCTTCAAAGGTATGTCCTTTATCCTTAAGATGCAGGTACACGGCTGAGTCCTGACCCGAGGAATTGGCTCTTCTGTGCTGGGCCATACATTGATGCAGTTGTTGTTTGGTCTCCCCCACATACAAATCAGAGCATTCTTCACTGCACTGCGTATATGATGTCACTTCACTGCACTGCGTATATGATGTCACTCTTCAATGCACTGCGTATAGATGTCGCTTTTCTTATGTTTCGGTATTGGGTCTTTCGGATGTACCAATTGCTGCCTCAGCGTGTTGCTCGGTTTAAAGCAGACAGGGATACGATGTTTATTAATAAAATAAATCTTCTAATATTTCAGAGACCCCTGCTAAATATGGGATGACCATGTTCTTTCTCCTGTCTTGCTTCCCCCTCACTGTTGGTATTCGTTGTTCTTTTCTTTCCTTTTGCTTTTTTGACAAAGGCCCAGTTGGATATCCACAAGTTTTAAGGGCTCCTCTGAGATGTTTTCATTTCTTTAGCCTTCGCCTCTGTGCTAGTGGGGATGTTCTCAGCTCTGTGTGCAGGGTTCTGATGACCCCCAGCTTGTGATTCTAAAGGGTGGTGGAGTCAAACATCAAATACTGATCTGTGTGTGTTGGTTTTCTGTAAACCTCTACTTCCAGTTTACCATTTTCCTTAACTTCTACCAAGCAGTCCAAGAAGCCAGTTTGTTTGTTTTGTACCTCTTCCCTTGTAAATTTGATGTTTTGGTCTACCGCATTAATGTGTTCGTGTGAAAGCTGTACTTCCTTCTGGTGGATTTAACCCAGGTGTCATCCACATATACTGAACCAGTGGCTGGTTCAGATATGTGGTGAAGAAACCAAGCTAAATAGAGGTGGGGGGGTTCGACACCATCTGTCTGCCTGTACAATGCTGTTTTGACACCTTACTCTGGGCGTTCCTATACACCTCTTAGCCACTATCTAATCACGCCCTTAACACCTGGGCTGCAATATGCTAATTGGGATTTTCCAGGGTACATAATTGCCACAGATTCTTGTACAAGTCATTCTGAATTGAGAAAGCCAGTCGGATGATAGCGAAACGTCTCAAGAACTAAACTTCAAGTCCAGTTGATCTAATTGAATACAACAGAATACCATGACCTGGATGAATGAGAACCTTCACAAGCTTAACCAGAAAGGAAACATTGTTAAAAGATTCCCATTATAGTAATTGTCAGTAGCACATGGATTTAAAACTTTGCAAAGAAAAGGGGCAGATCATGGACAATGGGGTGAATTGGGGTTTTAAAAAGAAGATAAAGGAAAGGAATAGAGGATGGAGTAGATAACAGGGAATATTGAAAGAGGGGGCGGATAACAGGGAAGTGAATGGGAAAAGAGAGCTGAATAAGGGATGTGGAAAGTGGAGCTGTAAAAGGGAATGTTAAAAGTGGAGCAAATAACAGGAATGGGAAGTGGAGATGAATGGAGGGAAAGTGGAGATGATAACATGGAATGTGGAAAGTGGAGATGATAACATGGAATGTGGAAAGTGGAGATGATAACATGGAATGTGGAAAGTGGGAGATGATAACATGGAATGTGGAAATTGGAGATGATAACATGGAATGTGGAAAGTGGAGCTGATGAAAGGGAATGTGGAAAGTGGAGTAGATAACGGAATATTGTAAGAGGAGTCGATAACAGGGAATGTGGAAAAAGGGAATAGGGAATGAACAAGAAGATAATTAAAGGGAATGTAAAAAGTGGATCAGATAAAAAGGAATGTGGAAAGTGAGTGATTAACGGAATATGTAAGTGAAGAAGATAACAGGATAGGGTGGTAGGTAAGATAAAAGGGAAGGGAGAGTGGGGAGTAGATAACAGGGAATGTGGAAAGTGGAGCTTGATGAAAGGGAATGTGGAAAGTGGAGCCAATAACAGGGAATGTGGAAAGTAGTAGTAGATAACGGAATATTGAAAGAGGAGACTATAACAGGGAATGTGGAAAAAGGAGCTGATAAAAGGGAATGAGAGGAGGAGAGTAGAGATAATTAAAGGGAATGTAAAAGTGGATCAGATAAAAGGGAATGTGGAAGCGGGGAGTGGAGGAGGAATATGTTAAGTGAAGAAGTAAGATAAAAGGATAGTGGGTAAGATAAAAGGAGTAGAGTAGCTAACAGGGAATATTAAAAGTTGAGCTGATACAAGGGAATGTGGAGAAAGTGGAGCGATAACAGGGAATGTGAAAAGTGGAGGAAGATTAAAAGGGAGAATGGGGAGTAGATAGCAGGGGAATATTTAAAGTGGAGCTAATAACAGGAAATGTTGGAAAGGTGAGCTGATAAAAGAAATGTGAACAAGGAATGGAACTGATACAAGGGAATGGTAGAAAGTGGAGATGATAAAAGGAAAGTGTAGAAAGTGGAGATGATAAAAGCAATGTTAGAAAGTGAGATGATTAAAAGGGAATGTAGAAAGTGGAGATGATATAAAAGGATGTGGAAGTGGAGATGATAAAAGGAAAGTGGAAAATGGAAGATAAAAGGGAATGTGGAAAGTGAGCTGATACAAAGGAATGTGGATAGTGGAGATGAGAATAGGGAATGAAGAAAGTGGAGATGATAAAGAAAAGGGGAGATAAAGGATAACAGGGAATATGTAATCTGGAACCGATAATGGAATGTGGAAAGTGGAGCAGATACCAGGGAATGTGGAAAGTCAAGAAGATAAAAGGGAGTGGAGAATAAGATAACAGCAAATGTTAGAAAGTTGAGCCAATAACAGGGGATGTGGGAAAGTGGGAGAGAAGAAGATAGATAACAGGGAATGTGGAAAGTGGAGCAGATAACAGGGAATGTGGAAAGTGGAGCAGATAACAGGGAATGTGGAAAGTCAAGAAGATAAAAGGGAGTGGAGAATAGATAACAGCGAATGTAGAAAGTGGAACCAATAACAGGGAATGTGGAAAGTGGAGTTAATAACAGGCCAGTAAACTGGAGGGTGGACATGGGGCAGATAAGGTGGAGAAGGAAGATAGATTTGTAAGGGTCACCAGGGGAAGTAGGGGACGGAAGGATAGGGGTGCTTCTTCCCAGCTGGTCGATCCCAACAGATTTGCCATTTTAGGCGAAGATGTGGAGGACGATGGCTCGGAAGCAGCATGTATGGAGCGGGCCTTTCCCTTGAGCACCCAGGGGACGGCCATCTCCAATACAAGGGAGGGAGAACTGGGGGCTAGGAAGGATAGGCAGGTGGTAGTGGTAGGGGACTCCATTATTAGAAGGGTAGATAGGGTTATCTGTCGCCAAGACCCTACATGCCGAACAGTGTGTTGTCTGCCTGGTGCTAGGGTTCGACATGTGGTGGATTGTGTAGATAGATTATTGGATGGGGCTGGGAGTGACCCGGCGGTCTTGGTTCACATTGGTGCCAATTACAAAGTTAGAGGTGGAGGTGAGGTCCTTAAAAATGATTTCCGAGAATTAGGGGCCAAGTTAAAAGCAAGGACCTCCAGGGTAGTGATTTATCAGAATACTACCGCAGCCACGTGCTACGCTAGGGAGACAACGGGAGCTCAGGAGTATAAATGCGTGGCTAGAGGGTGGTGTAAGGAGATGGGGTTTGGGTTTTTAGAGAACTGGGCTGATTTTTCTGTTGGCCAGGCTCTTTAGTAGAGACGGATTGCACCTCGGGTGATGGTGCAGCTGTTTTGGGGAGAAAGTGGCTTAGGGGGTTGAGATATTTTACAACTAGGTATGGGGGGGAGGGAATGTTTAACTACACAGGGGTAGATAGAGAAGTTAGGGATCTGGGGGCTAGTAACACAATGGAGGGAGGAGAAGGGGGAGGGGGGAGCATAGAGGATAAGGAGGCATGTACGACCATGTATGGAAGTAAATCAATTGATAATCTAAAATGTATGTTTACAAATGCAAGGAGTCTGGCTGGAAAAACCGGAAAACTTGAAATAATAGCATTAAAGGAAAGGTATGATGTAATTGGTATAGCAGAATCATGGCTTAATGATTCACACGACTGGACAGTAAATATTGAAGGATACTCCTTATTTAGACATGACCGAGTTAATAAGAAAGGAGGAGGAGTATTTATGTATGTTAAACAGGAATTGAAGCCAAATTTAAAAGATGGAATAGATGGGGGAGCAAACGATACGGCAGAAACATTATGGGTGGAACTGTGTACAGGAAGCAAGAAGGTAGGTAAATTAATTGTTGGAGTATGTTATAAGCCGCCAAATGCCGAGGAAGAGGTGGAAATGAATCTCCATATGCAGTTGGCGAAGGCTGCTGGTATGGGGCATGTTCTGGTCATGGGGGATTTTTACATCGGTTTTTACTGTTGAGAATCCTTGTCCTTACGGTAGGGATTGTAGCAATATGCAGGGAAGAAATGAAGAGTTTTCCCATTGGATAACGGAGGATATGGTATGGAAACAATTAGACAAAGTTAATATCAATAAAGCGCCAGGACCAGATGGATTGCATCCTAGGATTTTAAAAGAGCTTAGTTCAGTTCTAGCTAGACCACTATTTTCAGATTCGCTTTTGTCTGGGGATGTGCCGCTGGATTGGAAAAAAGACAATGTAATACCAATATTCAAAAAAGGTAGTCGTTCACAGCCTGGTAACTATAGACCTGTAAGCCTAACATCAGTGGTAGGGAAGGTGATGGAAACTTTGTTAAGGGATCATATCCTTGACTTTGTCTCCAGAGATCATCTTATTCGTAGTAGTCAGCATGGATTTATGAGAAATAGATCATGCCAGACAAAGTTCATTGGTTTTTATGAAGAAGTGAGTAAGAAGTTGGACTCAGGCACAGCAGTGGATGTGGTATATTTGGATTTTGCAAAAGCTTTTGATACTGTGCCACATAGGCGACTAATGTATAAACTGAGGACTGTTGGCCTTGAAGAAAACATTTGTTCATGGATAGAGAACTGGTTATTAGATCGCAAACAGAGAGTGGTGGTTAATGGAGCTACATCTATGTGGGCTAAAGTTCTAAGCGGAGTGCCTCAGGGTTCTGTACTGGGGCCGCTTCTGTTTAATCTGTTTATAAATGACTTAGAAGGGGTCATTGAGAACAAGGTCTCTGTGTTTGCTGATGACACTAAATTATGCAGAGCTTTGGAAACTTCCAATGATGTGCAAGTGCTGCAAGCAGACCTAGATAGATTATCAAAATGGGCAGCAGAATGGCAGATGAGATTCAATGTAGATAAATGTAAGGTGATGCATTTGGGATTTAATTATCCCTGTGCCATCTACACCATAAATAACTCTGTGTTAAGTTCATCTGTAATGGAAAAAGATTTGGGGGTTCTGGTAGATAACAGACTTAGCTGTAGCAAACAATGCCAGGTAGCAGCAGCTAGAGCTAGCAAGATATTGTCTTGTATAAAAAGGGGAATAGATTCAAGAGAGAAAAATATTATTCTCCCTCTTTACAAGGCACTGGTAAGGCCTCATTTGGAATATGCGGTGCAGTTTTGGAATCCCATATACAAAAGGGACATCTTGGAAATTGAGGCAGTTCAGAGAAGGGCAACTAAATTAATAAGGGGAATGGAGGGGCTTGAATATGCAGGCAGATTAGACAAGTTAGGGCTGTTTACATTGGAGAAGCGGCGGTTGCGTGGGGATATGATAACCTTATACAAATATATTAATAGGCCATACAATGAACTCTCGGGTGCATTGTTCACTAATAGGTCATATCAGAGGACACGTGGACATCCTTTAAGGTTGGAAGAAAAGAAGTTTCATCTTCAGGTTAGGAAAGGTTTCTTTACAGTGAGAACGGTGAAACTGTGGAACTGTCTTCCAGCAGATGTGGTAATGGCAAGTTCATTGAATAACTTTAAAAAAGGTGATGGAAACTTTGTGAAGGGTTGGACTTGATGGACGTATGTCTTTATTCAACTTAATTACTATGTCTATGTCCTATGAATTGGAAAGTGGTGCCAATAACAGGGAATGTAAAAAATGGAGCCGGTAACAGGGAATGTAAAGATGGAGCCAGTAACAGGGATGTGAAAGTCAAGAAGATAAAAGGAGTGGAGATAGATAACAGTGAATGTAAAGTGGAGCCAATAACAGGCATGTGGAAAGTAGACAATAACAGGGAATGTTGAAAGTGGAGCTGATAAAGGGAATGCGGACACTATAAATAATTAAAGTGAATGTAGAAAGTGGGCAGATAATAGGGAATGTGGAAGTGGAGCAGATAACAAGAACGTGGGTATGGAGCAGTTAAAATGGAAAGTGGAGCAGAAAAGAGGAAATATGTAATGTAGTAGAGCAAATTATGTGGAAAGTTGAACAGATAACGTGGGAAAATTGAAGGTATGCTGATAAAAGAAGGATGTGGAAGTGGAGCCAACAATAGGGAATATGTAAAGTGGAACACATCCAAGGAATATGGAAAGTGAACACAACAAGGATAATTTAAAGTGGAGCAGATAACAGGAATATGCAAAGTGGAGCAATTACAAACTTCATATAGTTCGGTGTCTGTCTTCGACTTTCGAACTTCAGCAAAAGTTTGAAAGGTCAAAATTCGGACCCATTAAGTCAATGATTTACAGGGTGATTTACAGATAAACTAATATGGGTAACGTACTGTAAATTGGCTGTGGCACCTGGGAAATGGTCTGGGAACATGTCACTGTCACCAAACGTAACCCTCTACGTGGCATTAAGTGAACACGTTACTTAAACACAGTTAGTTACCGACACTTTGAGGGTATGACCAAATTGTTCGAAACTCAACATTTGAGTGCAACGATACATTCAAGGGTTAAGACAATATATACAAGGTTACTGAAATAAACAATACTTTCGAGTTTTAAGAAACATACTACATACAGGTTACCTGAAAATAACAATACTTTCGAGGGTTAGAAACGAATCCATCAAGGGTTACGAATACACCGAGTTAGAGAAGCAATCCATACATACAAGTTACTGAAAATAAACAATACTTTGAAGGGTAGAGTAAAACAATCCATACATACAGGGTTACTGAAATAAACAATACTTTCGAGGGTTAGAGTAAAACTCCATACATCAAGGGTTACTGAAAATAAACAATACTTCGAGGTTAGAGTAAACAATCCATACATGCAAGGGGTTACTGAAAAACAATACTTTCGAGGTTTAGAGTAAACAATCCATACATACAAGGGTTACTTGACAATAAACATACTTTCGAGGGTTAGAGTAAACAATCCATACTACAGGGTGTTACTGAAATAAACAATACTTTTGAGGGTTACCGAAAATCGAAGGCTAATCCAAGGGTTAGCGAAACATTACATTCTAGGGTTAGCGAAAACGAATCTACATTCGAGGGTATCGAAAATGAACGATACTTTCGAGGGTTAGCGAACGATAATTCTGAGTAAGGAACAGTCCATGAATTTGGATAATTATCGAATTTACAATAATTACGAAAATACAGCCGCGACCGGAAAAACAAACTAGTTCGAATAGTTCGAGCTCGCCCATTCTTGAAAACGTTTGGCTCAAACTCAAGTTTTTGTGTCCATCTCTAAATACAAAGATAGATGCATAGTGGAGAAGAGATCAGGAAAGTGGAGCCAACAACAAGGAATGATGTACGGTGAGTACATAAAGCACCTGGAGCCTAGTTGCAGGGAATGTGGAAAGTAGAGCAAATAGCAGGGATGTGGAAAGTGGAATAAATATCAGGAACGTACATTCTCATATAGTAAAGGAGTTACACCACTGACACAACTACACCCTTCCATATATAAACAGACTAAACCCCTCTGGACACAGCTACCCCTTCTGTATAGTAACAGATTACCCCTACTGACACAAATACCCTTCTATATAGTAACGACTTCACCCCTATTAGACAATGCTACACCTTTTCATATAGTACTGACTTACCCCTACTAGACACACCTACCCTTCCATATAGTACTGGCAAACCCCAACTGACAAACACCCCTTCATATAGTAACTGACTACCCCTACTGACACAATTACCACCTTCCATATAGTAACTGACTGACCCTACTGGACACAATTACCCTTCCATATAGTACTAATACCCTTACTGGACACACTACCACTTCCATATAGTACTGACTTACCCCTACAGACACACCTTATCTCTCTTCTATATGTAATGGTTTACCCTCTAGAACACACCTCCCCTTCCATGTAGAACTGACCTACCTACTGGACACGATCGCTCTGTTTACCCCACGAACTCACCAAGACCAACGACCCCTTCCGATAGAACATGACTACCCTACTGGACCGAACTCATCCCTTCCATATCGTACCTGACTCTACCCCTACTGGCACCACTACCATTCCGACCTTATAATAGTAACACGCTCCCGCACTGCGACACAACTACCCCTTCCATAAGCTAATGACTAACCCCTACTTGGACACAATCTACCCTTTATTTTATAGTAATGCCTTACCCCTATTGGAAGAGCCAAACACCCCTTCCGAAAAGCAAAATGACTTACTCCTATGCGACCATGCTATTTCCCTTCTAGAATCCATGATCCCTATGAATTAGATCCCCCCCTTCCATAAGTAACGACCCGATTCGCACTACTGACACAATGCCCCCTTCCGATAGTAATGGACTTACCCCTAACTGGACAACTATGCCCTTCTGTATAGTTACTGACTTGACTCCAACTGAAGCCCTAACCCGTCCCTATACGTAAATGACATACCCCTACGTGACACAAGTTACCCTTCCATTATAGTAACTGCGTACCCCTAAAACTGGACATCTTCAACCCCTTCCATATAGAACATTACTTACCCTACTGGACAAAACTCTCCTTCCATATAGTAACGATTAACCCATACTGGAAACAACAACTACCCCTTCCATATAGTACCGCTTAACCCTACTGGACACCACTTACCCCTTTCGTTAGTTAAAGACTACCCCTACTGGACACACGCCCTTTCCAGATGGAAACTTTGTGAAGGGTTGGACTTGATGGACGTATGTCTTTATTCAACCTTAATTACTATGTTACTATGTTACTATGAATGTGGAAAGTGGTGCCAATAACAGGGAATGTAAAAAATGGAGCCGGTAACAGGGAATGTAAAAGATGGAGCCAGTAACAGGGAATGTGGAAAGTCAAGAAGATAAAAGGGAGTGGAGAATAGATAACAGTGAATGTAGAAAGTGGAGCCAATAACAGGGCATGTGGAAAGTAGAGCAGATAACAGGGAATGTTGAAAGTGGAGCTGATAAAAGGGAATGCGGACACTATAAATAATTAAAGTGAATGTAGAAAGTGGAGCAGATAATAGGGAATGTGGAAAGTGGAGCAGATAACAAGGAACGTGGGTAATGGAGCAGTTAAAATGGAAAGTGGAGCAGAAAAGAGGAAATATGTAATGTAGTAGAGCAAATTAATGTGGAAAGTTGAACAGATAACTGGGAAAATGTAATGGGTAGCTGATAAAAGAGAATGTGGAAAGTGGAGCCAACAATAGGGAATATGTAAAGTGGAACACATAACAAGGAATATGGAAAGTGGAACACAACAAGGAATATGTAAAGTGGAGCAGATAACAGGGAATATGCAAAGTGGAGCAGATTACAACTTCATATAGTTCGGTCTGTCTTCGAACTTTCGAACTTCAGCAAAAGTTTGAAAGGTCAAAATTCGGACCCATTAAGTCAATGATTTACAGGGTGATTTACAAATAAACTAATAATGGTAACTTACTGTAAATGGCTGTGGCACCTGGGAAATGGTCTGGGGAACATGTCACTGTCACCAAAACGTGTTAAAACACTTCATAAACACGAGCGGGCAATTGTCAGGTTTTGAACAAGTTACATTCAAGGGTTACGGACAGTTTGATGGTTACCGAACAATACTTTTGAGGGTTAGTGAAAATAGAACCATAAATTCGAGGGTTACCGAAAACTAACAATACTTTTGAGGGTTAGCGAACGATACATTCAAGGGTTAGAGTAAACAATCCATACATACAAGGGTTACTGAAAATAAACAATACTTTCGAGGGTTAGAGTAAACAATCCATACATACCTAGGGTTTACTGAAAATAACATACTTGTCTGGGTAGAGTCAAGACAACTCCATACTACAAGGGTTACTGAAATAAACATACTTCGAGTGGTTAGAGTACAACATCCATACATGCAAGGGTTACTGAAAATAAACAATACTTTCGAGGGTTAGAGTAAACAATCCATACATACAAGGGTTACTGAAAATAAACAATACTTTTGAGGGTTACCGAAAATCGAAGGCTACATCCAAGGGTTAGCGAACATTACATTCTAGGGTTAGCGAAAACGAATCATACATTCGAGGGTTATCGAAAATGAACGATACTTTCGAGGGTTAGCGAACGATACATTCTAGAGTAAGCGAACGGTCCATGAATTTGGATAATTATCGAATTTACAATAATTATCGAAAATACAGCCGCGAATCCGGAAAAACAAACTAGTTCGAATAGTTCGAGCTCGCCCATTCTTGAAAAGTTTGGCTCAAACTCAAGTTTTGTGTCCATCTCTAAATACAAAGAATATGCATAGTGGAGAAGAGATCAGGAAAGTGGAGCCAACAACAAGGAATATGTACGGTGGAGTACATAAAGCAAACTGGAGCCTATTTGCAGGGAATGTGGAAAGTAGAGCAAATAGCAGGGAATGTGGAAAGTGGAATAAATATCAGGGAACGTACATTCTCATATAGTAAAGGAGTTACACCTACTGGACACAACTACCCCTTCCATATATAAACAGACTAACCCCTTCTGGACACAGCTACCCCTTCTGTATAGTAACAGACTTACCCCTACTGAACACAAATACCCCTTCTATATAGTAACTGACTTACCCCTATTGAACAATGCTACACTTTTCATATAGTAACTGACTTACCCCTACTAGACACACCTACCCCTTCCATATAGTAACTGGCAAACCCCAACTGGACACAACTACCCCTTCCATATAGTAACTGACTTACCCCTACTGGACACAATTACCCCTTCCATCAGTAACAGTGACGTACCCTACTGGACTCAATTACCCCTCCATATTGTAACTTAATTACCCTTACTGCACAACTACCACTTCCATATAGTAACTGACTTACCCCTATACAGGACAACAAACTTCTCTCTTCTATATAGTAACTGGTTTTCCCCTACTGACACACCTACCCCTTCCATGTAGAACTGAACCGACCCTATGGAACCACTACATCCGTTCCATATTGTTACCGACTCACCCCTACTGGACACAACTACCCATTCCGATATACTGCTTCCCCTACTGGACACAACTATCCCTTCACTACCGAATGACCTTACCCCTACTGGACACTGACACCCCTTTCCATAGAGTACGGCTTACCCTCCTGGACACCAACTACCCCTTCCATAGAGCATAGACATTACCCCTATTGGACAATGCTAACTTTTTTCTATAGGACCTGACCTTACCCTATGGAAAGACCACCCTTCCATATATAACCGACTTATCCACTACGACACAAACTGGCCCCTTCCATATAGTATGGACTTACCCCTACTGGACACAACTATCCGCTTCTGTATATTTACTGACTTACTCCAACTGAAATACCCCTTCCATATAGTAACTGACTTACCCCTACTGGACACAATTACCCCTTCCATATAGTAACTTAATTACCCTTACTGGACACAACTACCACTTCCATATAGTAACTGACTTACCCCTACAGGACACAACTATCTCTCTTCTATATAGTAACTGGTTTACCCCTACTGAACACACCTACCCCTTCCATGTAGAAACTGACCTACCCTACTGGACACGACCATCCCTTCCATATTGTTACCGACTCACCCCTACTGGACACAACTACCCATTCCGAATAGTAACTGACTTACCCCTACTGGACACAACTATCCCTTCCATACAGTAACTGACTTACCCCTACTGGACACTACTACCCCTTTCATATAGTAACAGGCTTACCCCTACTGGACACAACTACCCCTTCCATAGAGCATATGACTTACCCCTATTGGACAATGCTAACTTTTTCTTATAGTAA